>JAJHSJ010000001.1:89359501-89454288 GCA_021015155.1 Magnolia officinalis
TTTTTTTTTTTTTTTTTTTTTTTTTTTTTTTAAAAGATAGGAGATTGAAATCTATATATTTCACAAATTTCTTCCTGTACTTCACCCTAAAGAACCCCTAAGAAAAATATGCAAAGGGCATTATTATCATTTTACTCTCAAAAACCGCTTTTAATCCTTAATGCGAACGGTGCATGTTAATGGCTTATCCTTAACAGTACAAAAGTAAAATACTATGAACCAGTCCAAACCATCCAATCAATCAGTTTCCCCTTGGATCAACCATATTGACCAATTGGAAGGTCGTTATCAATCACCTAGACTTGGATGCAGCTTCAATTTTATTAGGTCAGCATACTACAATTCTACAATTGGCACATATTCTAATTGTTCTGAACCGACCAATGGATGGACCACAAAATGAAAATTGCATCACTTCCATCCAATCAACCAGTTGCCTCTTCCATCCACCATTGACTAATTGGAATATCACTATCAATCACCTTGACTTGGATGCACCTTTAACTTTATTAGGTTAGCAAACTATAATATTCTACAATTGGCACATTTTCTAAATCCTTGGATGTATGGTAAACATGAAGTATACCAGATGAACGGTTTGGATTCCACATACACATCATAGGTGGGCTGCACCCATTAACTTATGGTGATTGCCATAACGTACGTATGAGATGATTCCCTTGCATGATTATTTGGACATCAGTATCATCTGTTCTGACTTGGGCTATAACCAAAATTCAGATTGATTGGACAATCTTAACCATTGGATTGGAGGTCTACTAAAGAAAAATTGATGGAAAAATAAATTCTAACATGTATGTATAAGGTCACGGTTGGTACAAGGAAATGAGCATTTGAATTTGGAAAATCCCGTAAGCTTGTCGAAGTCATGAAATTGCATTTGATTTGGATTTGACAAATTCAAACGACGAATACATGGATTTGGATAGTATTTTTTTTTTTTTTAATATTATAATGTTAAAGTATTTATTGCAGTATTTTTTTTTATTTTCTTTTAAAATATTATTTTCTCATTGTTAACATTTGCCGGTTCTTCAATCTTCTTCTTCTTCTTCTTTTTCTTGAATTTTTTTTTTTTTAGAGATTTGGAACCCAAATCCATATATTTGTGGATGTGTAAACTTTGGAAAATTCAAGGATTTGGCAGATCCTAACATAAGACAAACACGACGAAGAGATTTTGGGATTTGTATATATTAGTCCCCAATTAATTGGATATTTATGTTCTGCTGCCTAATAAAATAGGTGTTTCATTGGGCTACCTCATTGATTAAGGTATGTTCCACATGGCCGCTATCCTTCATTTAATTTTCTCCATGTTCGGTAAGGTTGCTTTTTCTTTGATAGCAAAAATACTCCTTTTTAAGAGGACTGCAGAAAGTAAAGAAAAAATAAAAAATCTTCAGCCACAAGGAAAACACCTGTTTAATCATATATGAGGTGACACTTATTGACGAACGACCCATATTGGGTCAAACGTGTGCGAGTAGAATTAATGTCGAGCATGCCGGAGTTGTGCTTGCTATAATTCAGAGATTTGTAGGTTTGCCAAGTAGTATAGTACTCAATAAGACCGACCTCAATTCACATGGACTACATGGTAAGAAGACTAGTAGAAAGCTAATAGAATCTAAGTTTTTCTATTAGGGTGAGTTGAAATTTTCTTAGAAAACAATCAATAAATGACAACTAAAGTGCTAGGGATCCACATTTAATAAATTCTTATTATAATTCACCAATTCAATCTGATAACTCAATTGGAACTGAATAATGATTCATTCCAATTGGAAGATAAAATAATTAAACCAATAATAATTCCCAACTAAAGTTATGAATCTCAATAATCGATTTCACATGAAGAACTAAGTAATTGATCATCGGGAATTCCAAGAATATATTGTACCAAGAGTTTATAATAGATTAAGGAATTTTACAAATCAAAACTTTTACCAATACTAAGAATTCAACCAAAACAATATCAATTCATCAATCACACCATAATTCTTATTAAAAATGAATTAATAAGAAGAATCAATTCATCAATCACACCATAATTCTTTATCTTTGGTACATCCTTTAGTGAATGCCTTGAACATTTAAAATTGGTGATGAATATATGCGAACATAAGAACTTTGTGCTGGATTGGAGAAATGTCATTTCATGGTTCAAAAAGGGATAGTCTTTGGACACATTATATCGTTTAATAAAATTGAGGTAGACAAAGCCAAAATCAACTTATGGCCTATTTGTTAACATTGAATTTTTGTACTTAACGCGAAATTTGGAAAATGTTCCATGTTTAGTGGTGTTCGTTAACTCGAAAGAAGGAAAGCGCTCCACCATTTTATGCCGAATTTTTTCCGTGATAGGAGTCTAGCTTAATGGAGAATCAAGAATGCGCTCCACGATTATTATTTTTAATCCAAAATTGTCCTTTGCAACAAAAATTTTCTCCCTTACGTTATACACATCCCAAATTTTAACATGGGGTACTTCTCTGAGCCCACCATGATTTATGTGTTAGATCCACACTGTCTATCAACTTTTCTATATCATTCTAAAGCATAATTTGAAAAAAGATACACTTCTAAAGCTCAAGTCAATCACACCACATAAAGTAGCGGGACAGGAACGACTACCGTTAAAACCTTCCTAATGTCCATTGTGAAGCTTATTTGCCATCAAATCTCTTTATAAGGTCACACAGACTTGGATGAAGGAAAAACACAAAAATCAGCTTTGGGTGCCTATCACACTACAAGAAACTGTGGGAATTGGGTGCCTATCATTGAAAACTTCTTGGGGCCACATAAGGCTTTGATAGGCACCTAATTCCCACAGTTTCTTGTAGTGTGGTCCACTTAAGCCTTAGATATTCCTTGTTGTTTGTCTTAATTTCTAAAATAATATGAAAAAAATGAATGAACGATATGGATAAAACATATATATCATGGTAGGCCCCACAAAGCCCTTAACTGTCCATATTTTGCTAGATCTTAGTGGGATAGTACATTATCCCCTCCCAGATTTGGGTGCGAATTATGTGTAAATGCCATTCGCATAAAGTTCTTGTGTTAGAATCTTAGGTGGAGCCCACCGTTATGTTTGTGATAAATCTCATCTGTCCATTTGTGTTTTAAGATCATTTTAGGACTTCGAGACAAAATATGAGGAGGATACAAGATTTAAGTGGGCCACAATAAAGGAAAAGGTGGGTAGGAAAATTCCTATCATTGAAACCTCCATGGGGTTGACAGTGATGTTTATATGCCATTAATACCGTTCATACTGTCATTCCTAGTTAGATGAACTCAAACCACAAATATTAGCATGATTAAAAACTTCTGTGACCCCACGAATATTTTAATTATGGGCATCCAATCCTCACATTTTTCAACCCATTTGAGTATTGGATACAGCTCATTTTTAGCACTATGTCCTAAAATGATCACAAAATGGATGGACAGGGTGGATTTCACACAAACATCACGGTGAGCCCCACCTAGATTTCCAACGGTGGACTTCCTGGGAAAGGCTTTCCCATGAAATCCGGCTCACACTTGGGGACATGTTTTGGCCAGTGATGGTGCCACTAGCTAGGTGGCTAGTGGTCTGTGTTCTGTGGGACCACCATGATGTATGTGTTTCATCTACGCCATTCATCCATTTTTCCAAATCATTTAATAGATCATTGATATAAAAAATGAGGCATATATAAATCTCAGGTGGACCACAACAAAGGAAAACAACAGTGGTTAAGCGCCCACCATAAAAAATCTCTTAGTGACCACTGTAATGTTTTTTTGACCTCAAACCTGTTGATTAGGTCATACAAACCTGGATTGAAGGGAAAAACAAATATCAACTTGATACAAAATTTTTGTGGTCCCAATAATTTTTTAATGTTGGGCATTCAATCAACACTGTTTCCTATGATGTGATCCACTCGAGATTGGATATACCTCATTTTTTAGATCATGCCATAAAATGACCTATAAACATGGATGGACAGAGTGGATGAAATGAATACATCATGGTGGAGCCCACGGAACACTGACTAATAGCCATTGGCTAGTGGCAAAGTAACTAACCAATTTGCCTCCCCAATCTAGGGAAGAGGATTTAGTGTGACCTTAGATCCACTGAGGTGGGTGGGACCCTAACTGTGGGGCCTATTGTGATATATGTGACTACATCCATACCATCCATCTATATTGAAAGCATATTTTAGGGCATGATCCAAAAAATAAATTAGCTTCAAATCTTAGATGGACCTTTATATAAGAAACAGTGGTGATTGACCATTTAAAAATTCTTTTGGGCAACAAAAGCTTTGGATCATGTTAATATTTGTGTCATCTCTTAATCTAGTTGTTTGTGACCTTTTCAATATGTCGGATGACAAATAAACATTTCAATGAAATTCATGGAGTTTTTAACGGTGGGGATTCAATCACAATTGTTTCATATGGGTAAATGTGTCAAATTAATATATTTCAAACATTTCAAAAGTTAGTTAACAAACAAGTTATTCTAGATTCACTATTAGTTTTCCTACTTCAAATTCGGATTTTAGATTTAGACTTCAGATTCAGACTTCGGATTTCAGATTTAACAAACAGGCCCTTAATCTCTAACCTACCTCCACCCAAAAGCATATGCGACATGCGATCCTTCTTAGGACGCCATATTTTATCAAAGGTTCATAAAGGACTTCAGTCTCATATCTCGTCCTTTATGCAACCTTCTTCGAAAGGAAACTCACTTTGAGTGGAGGAATGCCAGAAAGCTTTAACCAAGTTCAAGGGCATGTTGACTAGCGCTCCCATCATGCAACTACCCGATTGGAGTTTGCCTTTTAAAATGATGTGTGATGTGAGTGATTATGCAATTAGGACGGTATTAAGCCTGAGAAAAGAGAAGAAACCCTAAGTTATTTACCATTTGAGTAGAACTCTAAACCATGCCCAAGTAAACTATTCTACTACAGAAAAGGAACTCATAGCCGTAGTGTTCGCTTTAGACAAATTTAGGTCCTACTTGATACGATCCAAGATCATTATATTCACTGACCATGTGGAGCTGAAGTATCTTTTTTCTAAAAAAGATGTTAAGCCTCATTTGCTAAGATGGATCCTTCTACTCCAAGAGTTCGACCTGAAAATCTGAGATAAAGAAAGAAGTAAAAAAAACATAATGGCTGACCATCTCTCTCGGCATGCTCTATCTGATCCCTGATGAACAACTTTTGGAAGTCTCTGAATTACCATGGTATGCTAATATTGCTAATTATCTTACCACAAGGACAATTCTTACTCACTGGACTGTGCAAGATACGAAAAAAAAATTATTCATTAAGATACGCAAGTTCTTCTATGATGATCCATATCTTTTTAAATATTGTCTAGATCAAATCATTAGGAGATGTGTGCCTGATAATGAACAACAAAGTGTCATCTCCTTTTTCCATTCTCATACATGTGGTGGCCACTTTTCAGCTAAAAAGACTACAACAAAAATTCTTTAGTCTAGCTTTTATTGGCCCACCATGTTCAAAGATACGCATGAACTTTGTAAAGTGTGCGATCAGTGTCAAAATTTGCGAGGATTGTCCCATAGAAATATGATGCCATTGAACCCCATTCGTATCATCGAAGCATTCAATTGATGGGGCATCAATTTCATGGGACCATTCCCCTAATCTTTTGGAAATATTTGCATACTACTCATTGTTGATTATGTCTCCAAATGGGTCGAGACATTCCAGGCAAGAATAATGATCATTACATGGTCATTAAGTTTTTAAAGAAAAATATTTTAGTCCAGTTCAGAACACCTCGAGTCATTATAAGTGATGGAGGATCTCACTTTTGCAATAGACCATTCGAAGAATTAATGAAGAAATACGGTATGTTTCATAAAGTGAGCGCCTCCTATCATCCTCAGACGAGCGGTCAAGATGAAATATCAAATAGGGAAATAAAATAAATTATTGAAAAAGTGGTTAACCTGGATCGCAAGAATTGGTCACTTCGACTAACCGATGCATTGCGGGCTTATCTTACAACATATAAAACCCCTATTGGTATGTCACCCTTTAGACTTGTCTATGGGAAGGCTTGCCACTTGCCTATAGAGTTGGAGCATAAAAGATATTGGGCTATAAAGAATTACAACTTCAATGATCTTGACAAAGTTAGCTTGCTGCGCCCGGAATAATGCTTACGAGAATTCTAGGATATACAAGGACAGAATGTAAGTATTTCATGACAAGAACATTCTTTGGAAATTTTTTTAACCAAATCAGAAAATCCTATTGTATAATTTGAGAATTTATATTTTTTCGATAAATCGAGATCTCGTTAGACAGGTCCCTTTAAAGTCAAAATGGTTTATCCTCATGGAGTTGTCGAGATAGAAACTCTAATGAATGGTAACATTTTCAAAGTGAAAGGTCATCACTTTAAACCATTCGTTGAGAAATTTGATTCAAAGGAGTTGTCCATCCCTCTAACAGATCTTATTTATCTAGACTGACCTTCTAGTCTGAAGGAGGTTCATCTATCCATGTATTTCTTTCTTAGGATTATGTTAGAATAGTTTAGGTTTGTTTTAGTTTTGTTTTTGTTTAGTGTTAATACCTTTAAATGGTGGAGAATTCATGCCATTATATTAATCTTCCTCATGTACTCTCTCTCTTACTCATTCTTCTTTTATTTTTTATTGTCTCATGTTATAATTTATTGCATATCCTTTTACATTGAGGACAATATAGATTTTAGGTTGTGGGTGAGATTAGAAGGAACTAATCAGTATTTCCTTAGTTTTGAGAAAAAAATTGAACTTTTTAATTTTTTTGATTTCAAAATTATCTTTAAAGATTGATATTTTGTGTATCTGAATATATTTGACTATAAGATGATAAGATATAAAGTAAATTTGAAAGTCTAGAGTCTAGTAGATTAGTAGATTTTTAAACAAGTTCTTTTTAATAAAATTATTGATAGAAATTTAAACATCAATTGAGTCTAGTTCACATTTCATGTCTAACTCATATCCTGTAAAGTTAATTTGAATTCTTAATGTTTAACTTGATAAGTACTTAAAAGTGTTAACAACTAAGTCTAGAGATCCTTATCTACCTTGGTATAAAAAGAAGAAGAAAAACCAGCTAAAAAACAGTTGGAATCGATAATGCCTACCTATTGTATATAACTAAATGAGAAAACAATGAAAATGAAATGATAGAAGAGACGATAGTGTGAAAGCCATCGATGAAAAAATAAAAAGCTTGAAAATAAGTGAAAATGAGATAGGTTCGGAATCAATAACTTGTGTTGATTTGTCTACTTTGAAGTAATAATCATAGTTAGCATTATGGAGAAAATTTTAACTCTTATGGATGATAAGTTAGAAATTCACTGAGCGCACTCGGAACATGATGTTTAGATGCATTACGTTAATTAATTAATGAAATGGAGCTTAGTTTAATGGTTTACTAGTGATATTAGGTTCTTGACTGACATATTCCATTCTTGTATCTTTGATTCAGACATATGTATAAGATTGCACAGAATATTGTTTTTCAGAGAAAGGTTTGAAATTTGGATATTGAAGATTAGTTTTTCGTATGTTTTGCTCAAGACTAGGAAAATGCTGGTTAGTGGGTGTGTTGAGTATGAAATATTATATCTTTTCCCCTTATTATGCATTGGTTTTATAAGCATAGATGTGCTTAATCGATTCAATTATGTATTCTTCCTTATGCGAGGTGATTTAGAGAGAAAAAGTGAAAAGGATGATTAAAAAGAAGATTTAACAGTCAAAGAATGACCAAAATAATATTTGGAGATTTGGAGGCATTTAATGAAGAATTCAAGTGCCAAAGATCTAAGAAAAGTAAGTGCTAAAGAGAGAAAAGACCGGCGAAATCACAGGGCCTATAATAGAATAAACAGATTATTTAGTCCGATCGAATGTGCACAGAACAGTCTAGCAAAAAACTATGATTTTTGGAGATAATTTGGTCTGACTGTCTCCAGGTTTGATGCCACTGAAGGTCCCTTCGGTGCGACATTAGGAAAACATCAACTTCAGATGCAAATCAAGGAAATTCAGCTACAACCAAGAGTTAATTAGTTACAATTGAAGGTCCCAGTCGACTACAACCGAAGAGTAACCAAAGTGTGTAAATTGAAGTTAGTTCTAAGAAGGTGAAGATTTTTCCTATTTAAAGGGATATTTTAGGCTTTCTAAAAGACGAATTAGGGTAGAAGCAGTAAAGCAATGAGTTGTAGAGCCTCCAAGGAGTTCTCCTTCTGAAATTGCGGATTGACCGTTACAAGCGAAATTTGAAAGTATGTCTAATCTTAGAGGGGGGTGAATAGGAATTTTCAAATTTTATTTAAACTAATAACATGCAGTTACTTTTTAGTTCACAAGTAAAGCATTCTAAATGATTAAAAAAAAAAAGTGCATAATCATGATCTAATCGGTGAAATACATCATTTATGCATTTTGACAAATATGTTTGGTACAGAAATTAAACAGAGAGTAGAGTTCATCCAAACATCACAAATAAGGTATTAAAACATTCACCACAATGCACACTGTTGAGGCATAAAAATCAATCAGAAAAAGAAAGAGGATTCCTGAAGAAGGCAGAATTTTGCACCATTTAGTTGTACGACGCACAATAGGAGTTGCCTCAGAGGTATTGTTGTGCGGCGCACAACAGAAGATGATTGAAGATAGCATTGTGCAGCGCACAAGAGGTATATCCGCATAATAAGTATATGCGCATAATCAATCTTTTGTGAAGAGCTCACACGTGCGGAAGGCTATAAATACCCCACTGATCCCTATAATTCATTCATTCAAATGGCACCAAAGCAGTAGAGAAAAGTTCAGACTTCAGAGGAATCCAAGTATTGAAAGTATCTGTTCTACGATGCACAACGAGTGGTCCACACAACAGAAAGCGCCACACAATGGAAGTGGTCCGTACAATGGAAGTGGTCTACACAATAGAAGTGGTCCGCACAATGGAAGTGGTTCGTACGATGGATGCGCACAACAGCCATGTTTGCACAATGGGTCCACTATGCGGATAATTAGCCCAAGTGATGATTATTCATCTTGAAATGATTAAAATAATCCTAATTTGGGTTGAAGGATTAAAGCATCTCAGAAGCATGGAATCAATCAAGATGAATATTATTCCAACACAACGACATCTCTATACTGAAGATCATGATATGATCTGAAATACTGAAGAAATTAACAATTGGAAGATTTGATATTTGTATTATATTATATAAATACTTTACTTTGGAATCAAAGGAGAGAGGATGTAAACGAATTCAAAATAAATGAAATGTAGTGATTGTTCTCTTCACTTTTCCTTCATTATTATTGAGTAAAATAATTCTCCCTAATTGAATGCATTTGTTTCTTATCGAAACAAAATGGCGACTATGCTGGGGATTTTATCTTTTTATTTTACTTGATATTAACTTAGGAATGATATAGAGAATTTTCACCACTATTTGGCGTCGTACAGATGCCAAAATGGCGACTCTCAATGGGAACATCCTCTCTTTCATCTCCAAAGTAAAGTATGTTCTTATTTAAGTACCGATCTACATTATTTCTCAATAATCCAGGAAAGAAAAAAACTACAAACAACTAATGGCAATCACTACAAACAAGACAGTCTTTAATTTTACATCGACCGGGTTTGTTATAGAATACGCCGACAGACAAACTTTGCACCGCAAGAAAGAGTCTATGCTAGTTAGATGCAAGGAATCTCGAGCCACTACCGCAATTGTAACCGCCTCACCATTGGCATAAGAGGATGGGAATAATTGAGTAGTCGTGTCACGCAGAAGATCAAGAGCTCGAAACATCCCGCCCACCAGGATGAGTTCATCGACGCAAAAAATCAGAGGGCTAGTGGCACGAAACGCAGCCAGGAAGAACCCCAAATTCGCTCCTCCAGCAATATACCCTGGAAAATCCATTCCTTCGTTGACATCGCGTGATTTCCCTACTTTGCCTATTGCAGGAACTCAATGGATAAGGAAACAGAAAGGTAAGTCACTAATGGCAAGCCCGCAAGTCCCTGCATCACCTCAAGCTATATCATAATCGGCCGAATGCTATGGAAGTACAAGAAAATCGAATGAAACTCCTCTTTCGATAAGCCCCATTATATCAATATCTTCCCATTCCACTCTAACGACAACATCATCAAGAAATGGAGAGGCTGCCGTATGTATGGCTGGGATAAGTGTATGGCTGGGACAACTCAAGGTTCACCCCCAACTACAGAAGATCGTATGACCCAGATGGCACAAGCACAAAGAACACTAATGGAAGAATGCAGAAGTCTTTGGAAAGCCTTAGCTACTCTCACGCACAATGTAGCTCAGATGACAGTTCCTCCTATGATGGGCACCATGAATGGGCGAGACCAGTAACCTGAAGGTTCCCAACCACCGAGAGCAGGATCACTCAGATCTGCTCCCATAGTAAGGGCAATAACTCAAGAGGAAGTACGACATGTAGTTGAAGAAGCAGTTAGAACAGAAAGAGAGAGCGAGAACACCAGAAGATTCAGGTATCGAATGTCGTACCCGAGAGAGGTAGAAGATATTCCTTTTCCAGCCAATTTCAAGCATCCCGACTTTCAAAAATTCAATGGAGACGGATCACCGGAGGAACATCTCATGCACTTCATCACTAGTATGGAAAAATTTTCTACAATGTCGTAATACTGCATTTGGCTATTTGGTTCTTCTTTGAAAGGGAAGGTGTTTCAATGGTACTCTGGTTTAGTAACAGGATCAATGCGAACTTGGGAGCAAATGCAAGATGCCTTTATGTCAAACTTCTTTTCATCAGAGCGTGATGTCAGCATCGCAGAATTGGCCTTGATACGACAAAGAGAAGGGGAGCCCGCAGAGAAATTCATAAACAGGTGGAAAACATTGCGAGCTTCTTGTAGATAGTTACCGGAAGATAAAGAGCAAGTGAAAATGTGTTTGAACTCCATGGAGACAGGAATCGCATTTGGTCTCACTAGTGACGATATAAAAACTTTCCGTGACTTGGCTACAAAAGCTCATGCTTTAGAGCTAATGAATTGGAAAATGTCAGTATTTCACTATGAAATAACTAGAAGGGGGCCTAATAAGCAGATAACAAACGTAGTCGATCACGAAAAGAAAAATAATGACACAAGGGAGATGAGAGGAAAGAAGACATAAAGGAAAGAAGACATAAAGGAAAGAAGAATCGAATCGTCACAGAGGCAGAATTGGTAATAAAAGACCCAGGTCGCTTAATTCTTATGAGGGATTTGCATTCGAAAAAGAAGATGTAGTCCCTATGATGAATCAATTACTAAAAGCTGGTATGATAGAACTACCTCCATCAAATGTCCTGAAGAAGCAGTAAAAATAAGAGAAAGAGACTTCTTTCGCTATCATCGTCTGATAGGACATCCAACAGAAAACTGCTTCACACTAAAATGCATAATACAAAGAACGATAAACAGAGGCGATATAATAATCGTAAAAGAAAAAGAGAGAGATGGAAAAGCAAGGTGAATGTATTAACTGCCCAAGAAGATACTCATGGAAGAGAAGGGAAAGAGCCTCGCAAAACCACGAGTAAAGCCGTAGTGATCACATTACGATCAGGAAAAAAGGTAACGAGTCCCCAGAAACAGAAATCTCAAACAACAAAAAGAGAAGTGACCGAGAATTATTGTGGTAGTGACCGGAAAGAAGAAAAGAATAAAACAGAGAAAGTAACTTATGATGTGATAAGTCATCTGAAAGGTATACTGGCTCGATTGAGTGTTTATGATGCATTGAGGTTGTCGAAAGGCTCCCGGCATAGCTTGATTCAAGCCTTGTCTGACAATGATGTTAGAAAGGCGTTACTTATAGAGATGGAAAATGTGGAGTGCAAGGAGCAAGGGGATTGCATGCTAGTAGTTTCCTTCTCTGATGATGATTTAACCTATGATAAAAAGCACAATAGGCCATTGATGATCGTAGGTCATATTCATGGTAAACAAGTCAAGTGAATAATGTTGGATAATGGGTCCGCAGTGAATCTGTTGCCATTAACCATGTTGAATGAATTAGGATACCGTCGCTCCAATTTATGTCCTAGTATAATGATAATACAGGGCTTTAACCAAGATGGGCAATGCACGCTTTGTAAGATTATAGTAACACTGGAAATAGGAGAGTTAACTACAAATGTTGTTTGTCATGTTATCAATGCAGTGACAACATATAACCTCTTCTTGGGAAGACCATGAATGCATCAGTACAACATTATACCATCTACCCTCCACCAGTGTTTCAAATATTGCAAAGACGGGATATAATATAAAGTAATGGCCGATGCAAAGCCATATACGGAAGCCGAAGATTTCTTCGCTGATGCGAGTTACTACGATGGATTTGCCAGAAAAGAAGAAAAGTATAATGATGAAAATGAAGCTCTAAGAAATGCTCATATGGAGATAACAGGAAAGGAAGCTACAAAGGCAGAATTGTTTGGGATAGAAAATGTGAAAAAAGAAATTTTATTTCATACCAAAGCATTTGAGACAACCAGGATAGTCTCCATTAACATTATTGTCACTCAAACAGCTGAAGATTTTACAATCAAACTATACAGTGTCACTACCATATGCCGAAAGGAACAAGCCATTTATAGCCATTCCAAAAAGATTTCATGTCAAATCCAGTGTGAAATATCCAGAGCTGATTGAAATTTAAGCCCCTTTGGAAGCAAAAATAGAAGAAAAGGTAAATAACAACATGAGTTACGGGAAACTGACATTTGAAGATCTCAAGAGATATAATCACGCAAGCAAAAGAATCATGAAAAACATGGGATTCGATTATGAAGAACCGAATGGGTTAAACTATGGTAAAGGAATCCAACTTCTGATCAGGGTAAATGTGAAAAAGCGAGAGAAATCTCGCCAATTGGGGGCAGAGTCTTCAGTAAACATGGTCACAAGTGATTCAGTAACAAAAACAGATTTTGAAATAATCAAGCATCCTGAAACAGCTCCGAAATAGATGGAAGACAGGAGGCAATTGACAATCGACAGTTTGTGAGAAATAAATCTGGGAATGAAAGAAGAGCCGTGGAATATGTTCATAAGCGCCAACATCCCTGAACAAGAAGTCGATCAATATATCAAGCTGTTGAAAGAGAACAAAGATGTATTCGCTTGGACGTATGCAAAAATGCCAGGCTTAGAACCATCAGTAGTAATCCATTGTCTAAAAATCTCTAAAGATAAGAGATCGATCAAACAAGTGCAGAGTTGATTTCATCCATATTAAATTCATCTGATAGAAGAAGAAATAAATAAACTGATAAAAGTCAGGTTCATTAAAGAGGTTAAATATCCTAAATGGATATCAAATGTCATCCCAGTAAAGAAGAAGAAGGGACAGATTAGGGTATGCGTTGATTTCAGGGATCTAAATGAGGCTTGCCCAAAAGACGATTTCCTGCTACCAATAACTGAATTGTTAATTGACAGTACGACAAAATATGTTGTCATGTCCTTCATGGATGGCTATGCCGGCTATAACCAGATAAGAATGACTCCTGAAGACGAAGAAGCTACGACATTCGGAACTTCATTGGGGATTTATTGCTATAAAGTTATACCGTTCAGTTTCAAGAATGCTGGCGCGACATATCAGAGAGCAATGCAGAACATCTTTTAAGAAATGATGCATAAATATGTCGAATGTTATGTAGATGATTTAGTAGTCAGATCAAATAACCTTGAAGAACATCGTGAACATATGACTTTAGTCTTCCATCGATTCAGAAAGAAACAGTTGAAGATGAATTCGTCCAAATGCGCTTTCGGAGTGTTGTCAGGAAAATTCCTCGGTTTCGTCATTAGACACAAAGGAATCGAAATTGATCTGGGGAAAGTCAAGGCTATCCAAGAAATGTTGTCACCAAAAACATTGAAGGAATTAAAAAGCTTGCAAGGAAAGTTGGTGTATATTCACATTTTTAACTCAAACTTGGTAGGAAGATGTCAGTCATTCTCTTATCTTATGAAAAAAGGAATGGAGTTTGTTTGGGACAAATCCTGTCAAAATGCGTTCGATTCAATAAAAGAATTATTAAAACAGCCCCGAGTGTTGGCAGCTCCTATGAAGAGTAAACCACTCATTTTATACATATTTGTAGCTGAGAATTCATTAGGGGCACTATTGGCCCAGGTGAATGAACATGGGAAAGAAATTGCGCTTTATTATTTGATTCGAACTCTAATAGGCACAAAATGCAATTATTCTCTGATTGAGAAAGTATGCCTGACATTAATATTTGCGGTGCAGAAACTGAGACATTATTACCTTTCTCATGATATAACTTGAATCTCACAAGTGGATCCCATAAAGTTCTTAATGACAAGGCTAATGTTGTCAGGAAAATTGGCCAAATGGATGTTGTTGCTCTCAGAATATACGATCGCTTACGAGCCGGAAAAAACAGTAAAGGGGCAAGTAGTGGTAGATTTCTTGGCAGCTCATCCCGTAACAGACAGTGAAATTATTAGTGACGACTTTTCTGATGAACAAGTTATGATGATTGAATCGCCAAACCCATGACAAATGTACTTCGATGGTGCTTCCCGAACGTCAGGAACAGGTGCTTGAGTGATATTCATTACTCCTCAGGGCGACTTGTTGCCTTATTCTTTCACATTGGGTACTGCTTGTACAAATAATGAAGACGAATATAAAGCTCTCATTATTGGAATGGAAATAACGCAAGAAATGAAAATAAAGATGTTGTAGATTTTTGGAGACTCCAAGTTGATTATAAATCAGTTGACAACCGAGTTCAAAATAAGAAAACAAGAGCTGCTTCCATACTATCAACGAGCACATCAATTGTTAGAGCAATTCCATCATGTGGAAATCAAGCATGTACGCGATGTGAGAATGCGACGGCAGATGCTTAGCTAGCCTGGCAGCAGCTTTATCCTGTCCGGATCGAAGTCTTCTTTAGGTAACAATAGAAGAAAGAAGGTTCTTGCCCTCATCAGAAATTATTAATGAAGATGCTGAAGCACTTCCTATATTGTGTCTGGTGGTTACGACGGACGATTGGCTCCAACCTTTTCTGGATTATCTTAAGTATGATATTCTACCAGAAGATTCAGCACAAAGACATCAAATCAGATAGAGATTGAAAAGATTCATTATGTGCAACGAAATATTATAAGGTCTTACAACGAAATGCTATTGCAATGTCTAGATGCACAAAAAGCAAATCAAATATTGCAAGAGGCCCATTATGGAGAATGCGGGGCACATCAAGCCGATCAAAATTTCTTCCATTGGGTGCATTGAATAAGATATTATTGGCCCACAATGTTCAAAGATGCTATAGAATATGCGAAACGATGTCATGAATGTCAGATTCATGGAGATGTCATACATGTGCCTCTTGAAGATCTTCATTAATCAGTACCTTCTTGGCCTTTCGCTGCCTGGGGATTGATGTCATTGGTCTCATAAATCCACCACCGTCTAAAGGAAAGTAATATATATTGGCAACGACATATTATTTTTCCAAATGGACTGAAGCAATTGCACTTCGAAATGTCAAAGAAAAAGATGTCATGAATTTCATCCGACATGCGATAATATTGCCATGGCATCCCAAAAAGAATCATCACTAATAATGATACCCTTTTCAAGAATAAGGATATGGAAAAGCTGTGTTAAAAACTCAGTATTCATCACTCGTTTTCGACACCTTACTATCTGTCGGCCAATGGATTAGCAGAGAAATTCAACAAGACGATCGTGAAAATATTGAAGAAAACTGTCACAAAAAATAAGCACGACAGGGACAAAAAGTTACAAGAAGCTCTATGGGCTTACAGGACTATTCACCGAACTGCGACGAAAGCTATGTCGTATTCGTTGGTTTACAGCGTTGAAGCCGTTATCCCGATCAAAACACAAGTCGCATCATTCAAATTGGTAGTACATCGGTCAGTAACAGATGAAGAAAATGCAAGTATAAGGTTAACAGAATTGGATTTGCTTGATGAAAAACTATTGGCAGGCCAACAACGATTGCAATTATATCAAGCAAGAATCTCTGCCGCCTTCGACAAGAAAGTCAGGCATCGCTCTTTCAAGAAAGGTGACATGGTGTTGATGTTGAAAAGACCAATAGTGGTCACCCGCTTAACAGGGGGCAAGTTTAACCCCAAGTCGAATGGTCCGTACATAATAACCGAAGTATATTCCACTGGAGCGTATAGGGTTGTGGACCAAGATGGACAAGGTGTTAGCATACCAGTCAATGCTTGCTTCATCAAAATATATCATCCATGAAGATAGATGCAGTTTTGATTTAGAAGATTATCAGTATAATCCTTCTATATCAAAAGGGGGCAAGAATAAGCAAAACGATGAAACAGCCTCAAAAGGCAATGTCATGTATTCTTCCATATATGAATGAATAAAAGACAAATTCTCAAGCAAAAGGAAATTCTCAAGTATGACAAGATCAAATACACCAAAAATGATATTATCATCAATTATTGTCAAGCGCCGTTGATCATCACCAAATTAGTAATCATGGCTGTCATCATTAATCATGGACACAAAAGTCATCCTTTCGAAATTGTTATCATCGCCAAGCTAATACACTATTTTAATCATGAACATTATCAAAACATCATCAGTAGCGGCAATATATCACTTATCAATTTACCATTCATTGCAGTGGGACAAGCCTATATGGCCAACCACACATAAATTCTATGACATCAATAGCAATTCATCATTTACAGCGACGTAGTCAAGCTTATATATAGCCAACTACACATAAGACCTACCATCATCAACAATATATCAAATTATACGGGCAGCAGTGAGAAGCCAATGGCCTTAAAAATCCCGTAAAGGCCATCGCATACTTAGACCCATGCGAGCAGCAAATAAAGTCAATCACTACCAAAAGCCATAAACAGCCAAGAGTAGAAGGGGGCTAATTACGCGTGTGACCTATTCCGTCTGTATAGCTTCCGACAGCGTCATGAGGGATGGTGAGAGAAAATGCCCCCTTGTGAATGGGTCTGACCTTTTAGGCGAAGAAAAAGCGGGCCGCGATGTGCGCTCTTTAGCTTGTCCATAGATAGGCCAACCATGCATAAGAGCCCCCAGATTTCTAGCTTGATTTCAGTAGTAACTCATGAGGATGGGTTTTTAGACTCCTCATCGATAGACTGACGACATTAGATTTGGTACCTAAAGGTAGCCTTGCACACCCCATGAACTCTAACGAGTTAATGTGGCCAACCCTGTGCGTAAAACCCACTGAGTTCACTGCCCCGGCAGCTTCATTGGGCCCCTTTGATGGACCACGGTTTGTGAACTCCCCGACTGTGATAAGTCCAATGAACTCTAAAGAGTTACAGAGGTCATTCACGTGAGACCCGATTCCAACTACTTATGAGTCTAGAAAACTGTGATTGCTCTACTACTCAAGAGCTTAAACTGTGTGTCAAACTAACTTTAAACCAAGATTAGCCCTGCCCATTAAAGTAAATACCACATAGGGGACACTGTACTAACAATCATGATATATTACATAATAGATTAAAGCATGACTATGTGAATTAACAAAGGCAATATTGTATAAGCATGTGTTCAAAATTAATTATCCTGATAAAATTTTTGAAAATATACTTTCTTCAAGCAAAACATCAGAATTCATTCATGAACTTTACAAGGCAAAAAGGGTTACATGCAAAAGCAAAATTTCTACAAATCTTCTGACATGCCTAATGTTGTCATATATCTTTGTAAATCTTCTTTCAACTGAACTCGTGTTGTAGTATTAATTTGTTCAGCCTCGAGAATAATCTTGGCTTGATCAGGAACATCGGTCAGTTCTTGTTCCAAGAAAGCAGCAACTTCTTTGTTCTTTATTTGCTCAGCTCTTTCGATATCAGCAATACGGACATTAACTTCAATTTCTTCCTTAATCTAGTGGATATTTGATTCCTCTTCCCATCTCTTGACTTCAAGCAACGCAATCTCTTTCTGTAGAAAGGCAATCTAGTTATCAATTATTATCTTATTCTTATCAAAGGCCTTCAGCCTATCGTGAAGAGATTGATGTTCAACATCGTAACCAGATATGAGGTCATTAGTTCGGGAAATCTTCTCCTTGAGGGACATCAATTCTCTTTAACAATCCAAAATATCTGGGGCAATAACTACTCTTCGTGTCGATTCGAAATTATTTATAGAATCATAGAATTGCGACAAAGAGTTGTGCAAAGGAAGAACGTTGATATGGGCTAGCCTCGCTGAATGATCAACAACAGCTAAGGCACTATCCAAGAAAGGTCATTGCACAGGATATTTGAAAGCACGTAAAATGACATAAATAACATTCTTGAAAAACACAAGCATAAGAGGTGATACTTTTTTCAGAGAAATTTTATCAAAAATCGTGGCTACAGAATTAGAACCTGCAGATCCACTTGAAGTTAGCACAATCTTAGCTAAAAAGGAAAAGGAATGACATGATTAGAAATGTCAAAAGTTGAATATATGAAAGTAGGAAGAGTAAAAAAAAAAATTGTACCCTTTCTGGGGGCAATTCGAGAAGTGGTTGGTATAAAAGATACTCCTGCTCCAGAAGACACAGGAATGTCTGCAACAGCAATCGCAACGTTAAGAGAAAGTTCACGGACTCCAGTGCTCGAACCTAAGGTTGT
Organism: Magnolia officinalis; assembly: GCA_021015155.1. Classification (NCBI taxonomy): domain Eukaryota; kingdom Viridiplantae; phylum Streptophyta; class Magnoliopsida; order Magnoliales; family Magnoliaceae; genus Magnolia; species Magnolia officinalis. The sequence continues at coordinate 89,378,350 of JAJHSJ010000001.1, forward strand.
TGGAGTTGGGATATCAACGGGATCATAAAGAAATTCCAAACTCCGAGCAACTGGTTGAATAGGAGAAGGACGTGTAGTGGAAACTTTCTCAACATGAATAGGAACATCAATGATTACATCAGTAACTGGCGGGACCTGTGTAGCGTCCTGATTCACTTCTATACTCTGAGGAGAAAATAATGTCTCTGATTCTATGTGAGTATGAGGTAGAGGAATGTCAACCTCTCTAGATGTAGAAACTTCAGCTATAGCTAGAAGGGCAATAGGACCTTGCTCAATCATATCAGTAGTTTCTACAATACAAGGAGAGTATGAAGCATTGAAAGAAATGATGATGTTCGCGATTAGAGAATAGCTAGAACCCCCATAATCAAGTTGTTCCTCTTCAAGAGAAGCATCCTGACTGGAGAAGAAACATCTTGATGATCTGGCTAGATTTCAATGGACAGAACATCAGTCCTGACCTCACCTTCTTCACCAACATCCACTTCTGCATCCTCTTCTTGATTGTCATCTACTAAAACATTTCCCACATTAGTTAAACTTGTAGAAGAAGAGGTGCTAGAGGTTTCAATCTTTGCTGAATATTTCAATGAACTTTCTTCGGAAACCGTTTGTTTGCCTTTAGGAGAAGGGCCGACTTTAATAGGAAAAAGGCGAACATCATCGGTAGGAGGAATTTGTGAAGCTTGAGCCTGAGGAGACAAAGATTTGGCTCGTGAAAGAGTCATAGGAGAAGCCGCAACTACAGTCTGACCCGTAGTAGGAGAAATTACAGTCGTAGCTCAATCCATAGTAGGAGAAGCCGCAGCTACAGTTTGACCCTCTACTTCTCGAGTAGGGGAAGAAAGAATAACACCAGGAGTCTCAAATTCATCGACAGGAGTGGTTTGTCTTTCTGCTCGCTTTATGAGATTTAAGGGAGATCCAAAGGCCATCCATCCTTCTAGTGTATTGGGTGGCTTTATTTCCCTGATGGGCTCTTCTGTAGAAATTCTCTGACAAAGTTGGCTAAGAGTTGTGGCATGATCTTTCTCGACAAAGTAGCCTATTCCTTGCTTCGGTCTGTAATTCCTCAATCTAGGAGGAGAAATCCAGATAGGATGGTCAACTGGAAGACAATTGTGTACCAAGTAATACTAATGTGACCACCAATGCATCCAAGCATAAGAAGCTTGCACTTGATGATTGAAGCCAGGAAGAACGAAGTGAGAACCGAAATTTCTAACTAGGAGCTGCTTCCATATCAAGGCCTAGTTGTATGGACCGACTCCATAGTTCTGCATTATACGAGTAACTTCTTCTCCTGCCTGGGGCACCGTTTGGTCATAACCAAATTGTCTTGCAAACCTATTGGGGCAGTAGGGCTCTCTCCAAAATTCAACTCCTTCTCGAAGAGGTAGATTGCAAGACCTGATGCAAATCATAAAAGTTCTTTCAATGGGTTCCAGGTCATTATTGTCTTCAACTTCCCTATCTTCAGCTTGATGAGTTAGATAGAATGGAAAGAAGTCGATAGACTCCATGCTCTCAATTTTGTTAACAATCCATTCGTATCCTTTCTTCACCATTTTTCGCTTAAGATAATAATATAGAGGAGGATGCTCAGGATTGACATAGGCCTTCTTAAGATCATTGTATGTTTATGAGAAATATATTCCTAACCAGCTAAAAAAGTAATGTCATGGAGTGAATGAAGATGTAGCTCTGATTACCGAGCTTGAGCAATGTGTGGCAATGTTTCCAAAAGCTCTATAAAGGGAACATAAAACAAGGGGAGCTAGAGAATACTTCTTCTTGCCCTCCGCCATAGCTCTCGCAGCAACAAATAAAGTGGGATGAATGGAATCTAACCATTTGGAACTTTGCAGGACGACTAAACTTAGCCAATATGCAGGAAAAGCAGCTAGTTCAGTTTTAGGACTAAAAATAGCAGGACCTCTTATCCTTTGTCGAACAGATTCCAACTCTGGAGAATGGCTGCCAGAAAACCTATGAAGAAAGAGAAGAGTATGAGAAAACATGTATATGTTTGTAAAAAGAAGAGAGAAGAAAGAAAAAGGGAGAAGGAAAGGGGAAGGAATATCAAAATCATATACCGCAGATATCTCGTGAAATGTGCAAGCCACTGAAGTGGAGATATTTTGTGAACATCTGGAAAATGCAACATCTCTCTAAAAAGCTCAATAGTAGAGGCAGAGATGTGAGGATCTCGTCCAGGAGCGAGATAAGTGAATTCCACGTTGGTAGGAATAAATTCATCGAGAAAAGAGCCTGTAGCGGGAAGACCGGCCATTCGATGAAGATCCCATAAAGTAATGCTTACTTCACCGATCGGTAGGTGGAAGGAGTTTATTGCAGAAGACCAGTATTTCGGAAATCCTTTATAAATCATGGTATCTTTATGAAAGAAGTCGGAAGTAGCTTCTATGGTGACATATAAATTCATTGCGATAAGGACTCCTTTGTATTTCTAAAGGATGGCTTTGACCCATGAGCTGTAGAATTGACAATAAGACAAGAGACCATGTGTTTTGAACTCTTCTTTACCCCATAAAGAGTCTCGATCATGAAAGCGCTGCTGAACAGTCTCAAAGTAATGAGTGAGATACAAAGATGAGGATTATAGCACGGAGTTAGGAAGCGCATGTATGATATTTGTCCAGTCTTCTGTAGTAAGCCTTTCTCTATGAGATAACCTTCCAAAATCTTCGGTTCTTTTATGACCCAATTCGCTACGTATAATAACCGATTTTGCATCATATGATCGAAAGGTTCGCTTTGAATCATAGAAAGATGATGTTAAAGATTCAAGGGGATGATGACAGTCTTGTCCTTATAAGGATTTTTGAATTTGATTACATCTGCCTAAGATTTGATCATATCCCAGACGTTCTGATAGTGTCTCTTATTATGATATCTTACATTCTCCTAAAAATTTTCATCTTTACCCTTTTGCTTCTTGCTCTTCAAAATGGAGGGGTGAGGGAAAGATTCAGCAGGAGCAGGGCAAGAATTGTCAGTCCGGAAGTTAGCAGCAGAATTTAGCTAGTTCTCCCAGTCAGATTTGTGACCCTCTGTTGGCAGTCCCTCCAGTTCCTTCATTAATGCGGCATGGTGAATGGGGTCAGCAAGATGTTGGATTCGATCAGCAAAGTTGATAATTGGTGGATTTGGTACCTTGAAGAAAGAAGAGTAATTTTTAGTTGATCTAGTTCTTTTCTGAGGACGGTCTTCTGATGGTGGAGGATTTGAGGATTCAACGGTATATTCGTCATGGGAAGCATGTGGTCTTTTAGAATGAGCCATTGAAGAGACAGAAAATTCAATAAAGTCTAAACAATTAGAAAATTTTAGACGAGAAGTCCTAATTGTGCGGAACTTATTGTGCGTAGAGATCCATTGTGCGCTAGAATTAGTTGTGTGCAAAGTTTCGTTGTGTGTTCGAATTGCTTGTGCACAGAGTTCTGTTGTGCGCTAGAATTGCTTGTGCGTAGAGTTCCATTGTACACAGAGGTGTGTTGTGCGTAAGGAAAATAGTGCACAGAAAGGACTAGACGAGAATTTTGAATGAGCGGAATGAAGCCAAGTTCTATTTATATAGAGCTCCTGGGCTTGGGTTGTGCGTAGAGATTCATTGTGCGCTGGGATGGTTGTGCGCAAGGAGGGAATAAAGTAAAATTTGTCAAGATTGATCTTATATTTTTACTTTGAAGACAGAAATGGCAAAAATGCAGGACCAAGGGGGCATCTTTTGAGGCATAAAAATTGATCAAAAGAAGAAAGGGGATTCCTGAAGAAGAAAGAATTTTGTACCATTTAGTTGTACAGTGAACAATAGGAGTTGCCTTAGTGGTATTGTTTGCGACGCACAACAGAAGGTGATTGAAGATAGCATTGTGCGGCACACAATAGGTATATCCGCACAATAAGTATATGCACACAATCAATCTTTTGTGAAGAGCCCACACGTGTGGAAGGTTATAAATACCCCACTAATCCCTATAGTTCATTCATTCGAACAACACCAGAGCAGTAGAGAAAAGTTCAGAATTCAGAGGAATCCAGGTATTAGAAGTACCTATTGTTCGGCACACAACGAGTGATCTGCACAACAGAAAGCACTGCATAATGGAAGTGGTCCACACAATAGAAGTGGTCTGCACAATGGAAGAGGTTTGCATAATGGATGCGCACAACAGCCATGTTTGCACAATGGGTCCACTATGCGGACAATTAGCTCAAGTGATGATTATTCATCTTGAAATGATTAAAAGAATCCTAATTTGGGTTGAAGGATTAAAGCATCTCAAAAACATGGAATCAATCAAGATGAATATTATTCCAGCACAACAACATCTCCATACTAAAGATCATGATATGATCTGAAATACCGCAGAAATTAACAATTAGAACATTTGATATTTGTATTATATTATGTAAATAACTTTACTTTGGAATCAAAGGAGAGAATGGATGTAAACGAATTCAAAATAAATAAAATGTAGTGATTGTTCTCTTCACTCTTCCTTCGTTATTGTTAAGTAAAATAATTCTCCCAAATTGAATGCATTTGTTTCTTGTCGAAACACACATGATGTTTAGTGGTTAGCAATTTTCTTACTCCAATCCTGACTGACCCACTCTCTCCTAGAGTATGTTGGATTTTACTATTCGGATGGTTTTAAATGAAGTTCATCATAAACCTTCACAACCTACACAAGCTTAACGTTTTCCATCCATCGATGGCCTACAAAAGGTCTTATGAAGTCTTACACAAGAACTTGATAAGTTCTACACAAGTATAATAAAACGTAATATCACGTCAGAGGCCTACATAAGGACTTATCGAGTTTGAAAATTCAAACTCTGAAATCTAATCCTACACAAGGAATGGTTTCTAGACACAAATGGACTCTTGGTACTTACCTAGAAGTAAGTGAGCCCCATTAAGCACTTGATGAAGATCTTCTTGGATGATGAAGAAACTTCAGCTCCCTTGTACCGCAACCGGGGATGATGCTTCCTTGTAGATGTTGAGGTTGATCGGTCAAGGGTTTGGTGAATCCTAACTAGGTATTGATGGGTCTTTAAGAATCAGTAAGGATCCCCATGGTTGAGCACTCAATGTTTGCTAGCTTACGGATTTACCAATAAAAGTGGTTGTTAGAGCATCAATGACTACTGGAGTTCATTTTTGAATCCAAGCTTTGAATATGCCAATGATTGCCTTTAAGACAATGATTGAATGATGAACTCCATGAGGAAAGAGAGCTTGAGAAAATGGGTATAAAGTCTAGGTATTAACTCTTACAAAGCTCTCTCAATAACTCATCCAGTTGCTAAGAAACACCTCACAAAAATATAAAGAATAGATTTTCAACGGGCAAAAAATTTTCAGTTTCGATGTCATTGAAGGGTCTTCGATGCCATCACAGTGACCTTCGATGTCATTGGTAAATTCAGCAAAATATTCAAGTTGGTTGCTGGACAGTTCTAATATTTTGTGCATGCCATTGAGTGACCTTCCATGTCATCGAAACGGTCCTTCGATGCCATCAAAGGGGTCCTTTGATGCCATTAAAGGATGGCTCGATGACATCTTAAAAATCCGAATCTATGACCTGAGGTTGTTGGACAATTTGGGCTCCAATTTTGATGCCATCGAACTAACCTTCGATGTTGTCGAAGGTTTCTTCAATGTCATCGAGGATGGTTTGATGCCATCACAAAAATCCAGAATTTATGTGATTTCTTCCTAGAAAATTTGGGCACTTCTTCAATGACATTGAAGCTAAGTTTGATGTCATGAAGTTTAAGTTTCGATGCCATCGAACAAGCTTCGATACCATCATAAAAATTCAAATTTTCCTTGTTTCTTGTTGGACAAATTGTGCTCTTTTTCGATGTCATCGAAACTATGTTTGATGCCATTAAAGAGGTCTTTAATGTAATCGAATTGGCTTCAATATCATCGTAAAAATTCTGAAAATACTTAATTTCTTATTGGACAATTGGACCTCCTGGCTCAATCCCATCGAGCTATTCGACGGCCCTTCGATGTCATCGAAAATGTCTAATTTTCAAAGTTTAACTTTTAACTAAGACATCAACGCTCATAGAATTTTAGCATATTTAAAGATAGTTTTTCCTAGATGATTTTGGTTAAGTCTAGGCTATGTTTGAGGGGTTTTGTTATAGGGTTTGGCGATGACTTGAGGCTTTCTTACCTTGTCTTGAATTAGAAGACGTCAACCCTTTAAATCTTCAATCTTTGATCTTCTTGGGACTCACTTGACTCTAAGATTCTTAATTCACACTAATTAACAAAATAAGACACTCAATCTCTCCCTTTGTCAATTACGTGATGAAACCTAACAAACTCTATACAACTCAATGTACAACTTGATTTACATGTCTTTAAAATAAAATTACATTGATTTATAACCAAACAAAGACATGACAAACTTGACTTCCTTGATGCTCCCACTAACTTCCTAAAACACCATTCTTTCCAAAAAGATAATACGAAACATATGGTGGGAGCATGTTTCTCCCCTTTTTTTGTCAGTGATTGGTAAAGGATGTTAGTTAAAATATAAATGATCACCGAAAGTTGAAAATATAATCATAATAAAGCATAAAGAATGAAGAGACAATAAGCATAAACACCAATTATGAGAAAGCATCAATAACTATGATAATATCATCCAAAATGATGGCCAAAGAGGGCCAATACAAAATATCCAAAATGTATATAAATAACGCAACAACCACAACATCCATACATGTAAAGAAATATAATTATGTTGTCCAATACATGCAATCCCATCTCAGTGCATCCAAAAGGATACCGATGACCTAGATGGTCAGACCGACACTGAGCATGCCCTAAACTAATGATAAGTAACTATCTAGACCAAGCCCTGTAGGAAAAACATCGTCGCGGCGGCAAGTCACATGGGCAACTAGGTCCTGGACAGTGTACTGCAGTGTCTGGATCATCTGCACCATACAAGACAGGCTCTTTCCCTATTGGATCTACTCCACGATGATGAGATCAAGGTTGTCGCATATATTAGTGAGTCATCGCTGAGTCCAATGTGGGCTGAATCGATGGCTCGGCCTGCTGAGTCGATCCATCACTAGTCTATGCCACCTTTATAGTGGTTGCATCTTCTGCATCATTCATAGGAGAAAGAGGCTTCAGTTGCATCTTCTTAATGTTATCTTGTGTAATCCAGTGTAGGTGCATCGAGGTAGGTAGAAAGTTGCACTCATGTGCAAGTTGAAAAATGAGATGACCAAAAGGAAGATAATTCAATTGACTCCCCTTAATCAATAGAGCAATTTAATAGAGGATAACAGATGGGAGACAAAGGCGAATGCTGGAGGCAACACTGTATATGATGTTTACCATAAAAGGGGTGAGATCCACCCTATTTGTATCACATGGATAGACATTGGTCAAAAATTGGAATGGAGGACACGATATGGACTCATCGTGTGTGAGGAATGCAGGGCATTGTCTTGAACCTAAGGCTCGTCTCTCCCATTACAAAGAAATTTTGTCATTTTGGACCAAACAGTGGTTGAAGCCAAGTCGTGGCTAGGCATCCCTCCACTAGACAGAGATACTCCAAGAAGGTTCGTAATGCGACCCGAAGTGACATTTATAACCGATTGTCCTACCTCAACTTCTATGGATAGAGGATCAATTTGGGGGTTCCGACAATGTGACAGAAACTCATAGACTTTATTAGACTATGTCATCCTGCCAAATTTCAAAACATTTTCCCTCCCTATTGCTACTAGCATCGTATTGATGCCATATGGTTCCACACAAGCTAGATCCGCACTCCTCTCTAAAATCACATTGTGTCCCTTGTACTTATCAAGTAGTGTGTTTGTTGGACATCGTAGAGAAGGTTGTGGAACCTCACTCCATGTGGATTGGGGTGCTGAAGCCGATGGGTTTCTTGCCTTAGTTGGTCAACCTGTCATGAGGAAAGTTTCTTAACCCGTTTAGGTTGAGAAGGCTCCCCCATGTTCGATGCCTTAACCTTGACCTTTGGCATGGTGAATCAGTGAGGATTCAGACAAGAAATCGAAGGAAATGACAGAAAACGCACAAGAACGGATAATATCGACGAAAAAATGAAAGATTTAACAAAATAGAAGCAAATGATTGTCTTACCACCGAAAAAATGACCAAGAAACCTAGGATCTGAAGTGATTTCTTCACCAACTCGCTGAGATGGAGGAGAATGAGAGGCTTAGAAGGTGAAGGGGTAGCACGGAAGAGTCCAAAATGAAAATCGGAAGTGAAAGAGACAGTCACGCGTGCACCCTTACATCGATCTCATCAATACTTTGATGGCATCAAAGTTTAAACTTTGATGTCATCGAACCTTCTTCGATGTCATCTAAGCAAGTGTAGTTCGATGCATCGAGGGTCCCTTCAAAGGTCCCGTAGAAGCCAGACAGATAGTTAATTAACATCCATTTTTGCATGCTTCGACTCCGAATATGAGATGTACACAAGTATTGATCTTTAATACTAAAATTTATTCACTCAATTAAGGACACAAAAATAAAAATAACTACCAAAAATAAAGTAAACAAATTTGTACACAAAAATTGTTTAATGATGCTATGATTCCTCATATATGACATTAAATCCATTCAAATCGATAATTACATATATTGCACATACTCCAATGGACTTTTAGAGATCTCTGAATCTACTAGCGTCCAAGGTTTTTGTTAGTAGATTGGCAAGTTGTTTTTCCATGGGCACATAGTCCAGCGATATAACATGTTCTTCAACAAGTTCTCAGATAAAATGATGATGTATATCTATGTGCTTTGTTCTTGAATGTAGCACTAAATTCTTAGAAATATTTATGGCACTGGTATTATCACAAAATAGTGTCATTGTATTTTGATCAATTTCATAATCCATCAACATTTCCTTCATCCACAAAAGCTGGACACAACAACTATCTTATGTAATACATTCAGCCTCGGCGGTTGGTAAAGAAATGGAATTTCTCTTTTTACTGTGCCAAGACACTAAGCAATTCCCAATATAAAAACATTTACCGCTGGTCAATTTTTGATCATTCATATTTCTAGCCCATTCAGCGTCTGAATACCCAGCAATGGTAGTTGATGTGTTAAACAGGTACCAGAGGCCAAAATCTGTAGTCCCAGCCACATATATATCTCATTATTCTTTTCACAGAAGTTAAATGTGATTCTTTCGAATCGGCCTGAAACCTAGTGCAAGCCCCTACACTAAATGATATATCCGGTTGGCTCCCTATGAGATAAAGTAGGTTCCCGCTTATGCTACAATATAAGTGTTGGTCCACACTTTTTTTCAATTATATCTTTATATAATTTTAGTGTTGTGCTCATGGATGTGTGATGTGCGCAGACAGACTCAAGACCAAACTGTTTTACTAATTCTTTTACATACTTGGCCTAGGTAATGAAAATTCCATTTTCGAATTGTTTTACTTGCAATCTCAAAAAAAAAAAAAGTTTAGTTCTCCCACCATGCTCATCTCAAATTTTGATTGCATCAAGTGAGTGAACTCATGAGCCATTTCTCACATATGGAACTAAATACAATATCATCCATATAAATATAGGCAACGAGCAAGGCATTTCCATTCTTTTTAAACAAAAGGAGTTTTATCAACACTCCTGCTAGCAAATTTATGATTAATCAAAAAATTGCGTTAATTGTTAATACCATCCACAAGGAGCTTGTTTGAGACTGTAAAGTTCTTTCCTCATTCTGTATACTTGGTGAGGATGTTTGGGATCAATAAATCCCTTAGGTTGTTCGACATACACTTCTTCCTCAAGTACATCATTCATAAATGCACTCTTTACGTCCATTTAGAATAGTTTATGTAACGCCCGTATCCTAGTTTGTACCATTCCTTAGACTTCCACGATCCTCCCCATCGAATTCCGGCGACCCACGACCTGTAATCGACATTTGCGCCTGACCCTAAGTCGCATCCCATAGATCTAAGTCGACTCGACCCAAGACTTGTACCATTACGACCGCTCGTCGCCGCGGTTCCAACGCCGCGACTTGCGCACCGATGCGATACCCAGGCCAGGAGTTGTGGGCCCGCGTTCATTTCGAGGAAACGTCGCGTGTTGTGAATCGGAGAGAATCTCTCCCCAATCCATCACATCAATCAATCAAGTACACATCCCATTATAACCCATACCTAGCCCATCCCTCTCCAACCAACAAGGCATGACACCCATCTCTCTCTCGCCCAAAAGTCAACACAACCCATACCTCTCATGTCATTCTTCTTACACACTCATCCCTCTCTCCTTTCATCTCCCATCCTTCACTCCATCTCATTCCACTCTCTATCATTTTTCCTAGCAACTAAGAGAGAAAAAGACTAAGGAGAGAAAAGAGAAAGAACCTAAGATCAAGGCCCACTTCCTACCACCAAATCTCACCATCCAACCCTTCAATCTTCATCATCCTCCATTAAAGAAGAAGCCAAGGAGCTAAGCCATAGAACAAAGAAGAAGTGAAATTGGTGGGTGTTTTGTAGGAGTAGATTTATATTTTGATGATGGGCCAAGTGAGGCCTACCGATCAATGGTATGGATCTCACTTTGGCCCCTAGATGTGGCCGATGGCCCACCATGATTCATATGTTCATCCCGTGACGGGGCCATTCTCCATGGACCCCATCATGATGTTTATTTTCCTAGTGTGAAAAGGTCATCTAGACCTTGCATTTTTGGTGGAAAAGGGATCTCCACCATTGATTTTGATTAGTGGGCCCACATGTATTGGGACCCACTTGATGTATGTTTTGTATGAAAGAGAGGGCTCATAGTGGCAGAGCCCTCCATCGCACATCTCTCTCTCTCTCTCTCTCTCTCTCTCTCTCTCTCTCTCTCTCTCTCTCTCTCTCTCTCTCTCTCTCCCCCCACCCTTTTCCCTATTGTGGACCCCACTGTCATGTACGGCTTTTATCTCCACCGTCCATATGGTGGGGTCACCCTAGTTGTGGGCCTAAGGACCGGCTAGGCCCAACAGATAGGCTGTTGTCTAGCAGGCCTGGATGTTGGCAATAAATATATATATATATATATATATATATATATATAACTGGTGAGCCACACGTGGGACCCACCTGATTTGGAATCGAATTGACTAGTGTACCTTACACCAGCTATGTAGCTGTTGTATTGACGTCAGCAACTCTGTGAGTCCCACCAGCTACATACCTGCTGTACTAACGTCAGCAAGTTCTGTGGGCCTGATCTTGAGGTATGTGTTATATCTCAACCGCCCATCTGGACGGTGGGGACCCCAGCTATATAGTTGTTGTATTGACGTCAACAAGTTCTATGGGTCGGATCATGAGGTAAGTATCATATCCTCACCATCTTGGGACGATGAGATCCCTGGCACGTGTGGAGTAGCTGGACGATGGGACCCACCATGATATGTGTGTTATATCACAACCGTCGTCCATCCACTTTACGAGCTTATCTTAAGGGTTGAGACAAGAAATAAGACAGATCTATCTATCAAGTGGACCACACTGCAAGTACCAGTGAAGGATTGAACGTCTACCATTGAAACCCTTTTGGGGTCACAGAAGTTCTGGATCAATGTGAAACTTTTTTATTAGTGAAAATCATTATCTCCGCTGCAATTTATGGTATGGTCCAGATGATCTTTCGATATGATTCATTTTTTTAGGGTAATGCTCTATAATGATCTCTAAAAATAGATGAATGGTGTAGATATAATATATATATATATAGTGTTTTATCCACACCGTCCATCTGTAGGATGTGGGACCTGCGTGATACAATTGTTTTACCCACACGTGTGGGTCCCACCTTGATGTGATGTATATTGGGCCCATGTGAGAGGCCCATTATGATGTATATTGGGCCCGTGCGAGAGGCCCATTGTGATGTATATTGGGCCCGTGTGAGAGGCCCATCGTGATGTATATTAGGCTCGTGTGAGAGGCCCATCGTGATCAATATTAGGCCTATGTGAGAGGCCCATTGTGATACATATTAGGCCCATGTGATGAGGCCCTTTGTGATTGTTTATGAGGCCCATTGGGAATGTGTGAGGCCCACCATGATGTATGTGTTATGTACACACCGTTTATCCATTTTTAGGCCATGGGCCCCACCGCCTTATGTAGGCCCACCATGTATGAGTGATGGGCACGCGCTGTCCATCCATTTCTAAGATAATTGGAGGGTCGAGGCCCCATTATGATTTCGATTTTGATCCCGAATGGACCGCACCTTAGGATAATGGTGGTTAAATGTCCACCATTGTAAGCTTTCCTAGGGCCCATTGTTGAAATCGTGTCCACCCTTAACCCAGTGGGCTAACCCAAACTATTAGGCCCCCACTTATGTTAGTAACAACCATTGGGCTAACCCAAACTGCTAGGCCCCCATTGATGATAATGCTTCCCACCATGATTGGTAGTATCCCAAACCTTGGAACCTACCTTATTATGTAGTCATAAGTATCTCCTCTTTCCATAAATGGAAGAATATGTGTTATTAGATTTGATACACCACTGTTGAAGCTTATCTCGATTCGTGGGTTAGATCCACCGTCCTTGCAGGGGACCCCGCCTTAGGATATATGATATTCTAATACCTTGAGTAGGTTATGATATTCTAACATGGACCATTCCATATAGACTTCTATATGACTAGTGGGGCGTATCGTTCAGCCCCTACTCTTGTAAGTAGCATATCGGTTAAGGCCGATCATCGCCTGTTATATCTGATAATCATGCTAGTGTACTTAGTCTAGTAGGACACACTGAGAATTTGCTTAGTATAGTATCATGACACATACCCATACGCATCATTTGTATGATTGTTATGAGGGATGATTGATCATAGCATATGTCATTGGGCTGAGACATTTATGGGACTCCTTGAGAGACGGAGTGCCCCACATGATCGCGCAGTACTCGCATGACTAATGCATGACTGGATGGTATGACTCATGCATCTCGCATCTTGTGTGACATGATCATTGTACGCCCTAATGACATCAGGGTTGTGGCCTCCACAGGCACATCGTGGATGGCCGGATTAGATACCGAAAATACTTGGCTCTAGCACTGTGGGCACATAGGATGTCCTTGGGTGAAAGTCCTAGAACCTTTTGGTAGCATGAAATGCTCCAGCGTCTAGACCGAGTGGATACATAAGCGCACAAGTGCAGAATACCAGTAGGCCGCGTCTCCCACTGTGTCGTGGTCGGTTGGAAGGGAGTGTGGCCTTATTCGCCCGAGTGAGAGGGTTGTAAGCTAGGCTAAGTTTGACCAGCTTGCAAATGGATCCTTTATCGATGAGTCGGGTAGGTATTGGCAAACTACTGGTCAGACGGATAGTGTGGTCTCTTTTACTCACTGGGTTGTGTGGCTATGGAGGCGGCAGTCAGTGTGAAGTGTACTAGACCTTGGTGATATTCCAGAGATGAGTTGTATTATTTTGTGGATTCAAATGAGGATTGGCATGCTTGCGTTGTATCTCGCATATGACATTTGGCTATATAGGCCTCGCATCGCATGGCCTCGGTATGGCCGACAGCATTCATGCCTTGCATTGCATGACCTTGGTATGGCCGATAACATTCATGCCTTGCATCGCATAACCTTGGTACGGTTGATAGTATTCATGGACTTACCAGCATATTATCGCATTACTCTGATATTGCATACTCGGCACTTGCCTTACGCATACACTTACACCACCCTCTAAGCTTTTCGTAAGCTTATGCACCACCATTGCGTGCAGGTGACGTTGGATCATAGCAGTGCTAAGGCAGAAGCATGTGGCAGATTACTTTGGAACTATTTTATCATCTTATATTTCCCTTTCTGCATTGTACTCAAGTGATTTATTAAAGTGGATATGTGGTGATGTTGTTTTGTGACTTGGTTTTGCTTGTAGTTATACTCCATTATAAAAAAATAAAAAATAAAATAAAAATAAAATCATACTGAAAATCCTCCTTGTAGGGTCCCAAGATTGAAATCCGACATATGGGTGCTGGTAGCCGAGAATGGGGCACTACAGAGTCTGTAGGCGCGGGATTCAACGATCGGAAATTCTGTGAGCCTGGTTTTCGAGTTTAGGACGTAACAATTTAAATTTCAGGGGACAACCAATGGATATAAGAATTCCAATAAACTCTAATCATGCAATCAGGACAAATATTTCATCAAAATCAATGCCCTCAATCTGAGAGTATCCTTGTGCGAATAGTCTAGCCTTGTTCCTCACAACATTCCCAGATTCATCAGATTTTTTTATATATATATCCAGTTGGTCCCAATGATATTGGTATTTTGTAGTCTTGGGACAAGTTGCCACACCTCATTTCTTTCAAACTATTACAAATTTTCTTGTATAGCAGCTATCTAGTACTCATCTTGTAGAGCTTCTGTAACATGCTTTAGTTCTATCTTGGAGGTGAAGCAAAGATGATTGTTTATTGTCTCAAGTTGTCGTCGGGTTTTAACACCGGTATCCGGATCTTCAATTATTTGATTGAGGGGATGATCCTTGATAACTGGAATGTTACCCAAAGGCTGAGACACTCATGGGGAAGTAGGCCCATAATCAGATTTACCAATTACGTTTGGACCTAATTCTTCATCCACATCTAATTCAGGACTAGTTTTGTCGTGTGGTTGGTCATCAACAACTACATTGACAGATTCTTGAATTACAAGGGTCCTAAGGTTATAAACCCTATAAGCATGACTGTTCAAAGAGTATCCTAGAAAAATTCCTTTGTTGCTTTTGGGGTCAAATTTTCTGAAGTTTTTCCAGTTTGTAAGTATATAACACTTACTACCAAACACACAAAAATACTTAACACTAGGTGGCTTTCCATGCCACAACTCATATGTTGTTTTTTTTAAGCCCGCTCTAAGATACACTTGGTTAATAATATAGCAGGATGTGTTTACAGCTTCGACCTAGAAGGTTTTAGCTAGTTCTTTGATGTTTAAAATAATCGAGGCCATTTCTTAAAGCACCCAATTTTTTCTTTCAGCAACTCCATTTTATTGTGGAGTTTTGGGTGCTGAGAATTCATTTCGAATGCCGGTTTCATCACAAAACTTTTGAAATCGGTCATTCTCGATTTCGCCTCCATGATCACTCCTGATTCGGTCTATCATATACCCTTTTTCATTTTGGAGTTACTTTACGAGTTTTTTAAACTCTTCAAATGTATCTAGTTTTCCCCTTAGGAAAGTGACCAAGGTGAACTTGGAGTAATCATCGAGTATCACTAAACAATGTCCTTTTCCACCTTGGCTTTGAACTCTGGTGGGACCAACTAGGTCAATGTGTAAGAGCTCAAGGGGCTTCGAAGTAGTAATGGTGGTTTTCTTTTTGTGAGCAATTTTGATATGTTTTCCTTTTTAGCAATTGCCACAAACAATCCTTGCCTTTTTCCCAATCTTAAGAAGCCCTCTCTCCAGATTCTTTGAGCTCAGGCGAGACAAAATTCGGTAATGAACATGGCCGAGTCTTTAGTGCTAAAGTTCAGACTCGTTATCCCTGGCCATGTGGCATCTTGTGGGCAAGACAATTTCTCCAATGCTTTCAATCACATAGTAGTTATCATTGGTGCGAAGACCTCTCATAATCAATTTGCCTATCGGATCTGAGAAATCACACACCTCTTTAGAGAATTTTACTTAATGTTCTTTGTCGCAAATTTGGGTTATACTCAAGAGGTTGTGTTTCAAACCCTCTATGTAGAGAACATTTTCAATCTTCGGCATGCCTGGCCCAACAACTATCCCTTGCCCAATAATTCTAGCAGTGCTACCATCTCTAAAAGTGACCGACCCACCGTCAAAACTGGTATAATTGCAAAAGTGAGTCCTATCACCTGTTATATGTCTCGAACACCAACTATTTAAATACCATTTAACACTACTACCCGCTCTAAGAGCAATACATATCACTAAGCAGTTTGTTTTGTTCTTCACCACCCATTTGGATACAACTTTCTTTAGGCTTGAACTAGTGGTAGGAGAGATAGGATTTTTCTTGGGATCTCCTTTAAAATGCATCTTGTTTCTAAGAGATTTGGATTTTGGGACCAACTGATCTCTTTCTTGATTTACCTGATTCATCATTTCTTTTGTCGTTAAATTCAATTGGGCAACCTATTTAAGTAATTCCTCCATTCTTTTGGTCATTTTGGGAGGAGTGGGAAACTTCCTCATTTTCTTTTTCTTTTTGTGGCTTTATAGAACTCCTCACATTCTGTAGCATTTTTCCATTAGGTTTTTATTTACCTATGAAGTTCATACCAGACATGGATTAGGAGTGTTTAAAAGCTAGACATTCAAATTTCCAATGTCCCACATCTCCGCATGTATGACAGAGTGAAAAAACTTTTGATTGACTTCATAAAGCTATTAGTTTCCTAACCATAGGTGGTGCATGAATGGGACTACTTATATTGCTCTCATAACCTAGCCTTCTCCTATCCTTAGCACTTTTACCCAACCCCAACACTCTTTCTAATTTTTCTTTGCTTTGGGTGAACCTATGGCTTATGTCAGCATGTGTTTTGGACTTCTCTAATTCTAGTTTCAGACTTTTATTTATAGTTTTCATTTTTCTAAGTTCTAACTCTAGATAATCAATTCTCTTAGCCGACTCTTCCAAGCTATATCCATCATTGGTTGTTACTCATTTTAGTTTGGCATTGTCTATGTAATATTCTTGTAATTCATCGACCAACCGTTCCTTCTCAACCTTGACTTCTTCCAATTCTCTATACAGTTGTTTGTTCTTGGCCTTAGCCTAATTAAGCTTTTTATAAATTGTCAAGTTGTGAGTGTATAGTTGGTCATAAGCATTTTTTAGGCCGTTATTGTCATCTTGTTCATCTTCTAAAAGGACGAGCTATAGATATCCTAGGGGGGTGAATAGAACAATACAGAATATTTTGATATAATGCAAAATAAATAAACAAATACTCTTAATTGCTTAGAGTATTGAAATCTTGATTCCAAATAGTTCGTAGGACAACTTTCACCTAAAAGATTTAGGCAGGACAACCTTATTTCACGACATCGTTGAGATCAAAATATCAAACTTAGTAAGCGATAAAAATAAATAAAACATTCATAATAAAAGATATAATCATTCACAATCAATGCAATAAGTAAATAAACATTCATCACTATTACTCAATGAGTTATAGTGGTTCGGTGCTTAACCCCACACCTACTCTACTTCCAAAATTACTACCCTCGTAATTTTGGCTTTCACTATTTCAAGGTTTTCATAGGTTCACCTTGACAACCTTATACAGTTCTTGTGATTTTCATGAGATATTACAACAAAATCCAATTCGTGATTTTCATAGGCTCACCACAAAATAACTCGCTGAGATTTTCAGGCTATCTTAGAAAACCCAAATGAAAATGAAAGTAAATACAGCACTTATCTTTAGATGTTGAGTCGAAGATGTAACTGTAGCTTGATTGCAGCGATCTTCTTTCTTGGGATATTAATGAAGCCGTATATGTGTTTAACCCAAAAAAATATATGGATCCAATGTATTTTCAAGTAATAAAAAAACCCTAACTGCAAATTAAATTCTCTAATTCTTAAGTAGAGTATGGATTACTCTAATGAAAATGATTAAAACTAACTTGAGAAAGAGAATAGAATAAGATAAATTAAATATAAGATTTACCATACAAATAGCTTAAGATGTCCCTGACCTTCTCTCCTTGCTTGAGTATATTGCTCACAAATTTTCGTTGTTGAAATGAATAATGGAAGGCCTCTATTTATAGCCAAAGGTCTTGGAAATTCGACTGGCCTAATTTTCGGTTCGGTTAGCCGAATTCCAATGATTGCATTCCAACAACACTCAAATTTTGTAGGATAAAATGTTTCAAAAATTCGACTGGCCCAAGCCAAAATTTGACTAGCTGAACCTCCATTTCGACTGGCCGAATTTTCCTAAATTTTGAAATATTAACCTTGCTAGAAACTTGACCGAACACACTCAGGCTAGCTAAACAGAAAGGTTGGGCTGGCCGAACCCAAGGTTGGGCTGGCTGAACTTCCTTATCTTGTTTTGTACTTGCTCAAAATGTGTTGGGTTAGCCAAAGGTAGTTTAAGCTAGCCGAACCAGAAGTCGGGCTGGCCTAACTTCAGTGTATTTTACTTAAAATTAAGTTTATCATGTCACCATATGAAATACATCTAACCTAGGGTCATTCTAAGGTTATACCACCTAATGGTTGACACATACAGAATGCTTCAAACTTCGAACCAAGCAAATTTAAAACTTCAAATGTTGAGTCTTCCTTAAGATGTTGATCCAGTCTTTACGTAGTCTTCATGAGTCGTCAAAGAACATCTTCATGAGTGCTTGTGATCCATTCGGGACTACGAAATTTGACAACCCTAACTATGCTTTAAGTATAAGCACTTACAATCTCCCCCTTTGTCAATTCCATGACAAAACACAATTGCACACAACTTATCATACACATTACAACATCTCATATACTCATCATACTAATATGAACTCTGGTTCAAAGGAACATTTGTACACCACTTGTATTACCATATCTTAAAGATGCTCCCCCTTAGAACAAGCATCAATAGCTCCCCCTGAGCACTTAGTTAGATATATATATATATATATATATATATCCAATCCAAAACAATCCAATGCAAATATAATCCCATATCATATCATACATTAAAAATTTTTCATAAATTCATTTCTCCACAACTCCTATAATGCATCAATATATCCATATCGATCTCACAGATCTCTCCCCCTTTTTGTCAAAAGTTGACTAAGGAAGAAATAAATCAAAACTATGCATAATAGAAGACATAAAGATGAATGATATAAAATCATTCAAGAGTATAAAGAAAATTATCCTAATAGTCTAAATGTTAAACTAAGTAAGAGGGCAACAAATCTGAGTAATATAAAGTTATTACAAACCATAAATGTATAATCATTCTGATTCAGATAAGGATGATGCAGGCATCTCAGGATCATTAATCCTCAAACTCCTGTTAAAGCGATGAAAGTACTTTTTGACGTACTTTATGTGTTGTTTTTGAGTTTCATGGAGTATGTCCTAGGATACTTATAAAGCGTCCACCTTCTTCTCTAAACTCTCCAATCTATCAGTAAATTAAGAAAGATGGAAATCAGAATCATTCGTGTCCCCCAATTCTTCCAAATCAGCAAAAATGTTGCCCATGTTTTTGCAATTTTTTATAATTTTTCATTATTTTTTATGCAAATAAAAATAAGAATTAATTAAAATGCAATAATGAAAGATTATTTAGAGAAAACATAATCAATTAATGCAACATAATCCAATGTCATGTTTTAAATTAGAGAATCTGACATTGTCTAGAGGTTTTGTTGGAATATCTGCAAGCTGCTTCTCAATATGAATGTATTCAAGCATAACAGTCTTGTCTTCAACTAATTCTCAAATATAATGATATTGTATGTCGATGTGTTTTGTGCGAGAATGTTGAATATGATTTTTAGAAATGTTTATTACACTGATATTATCACAATATAGATTCATGATGTCTTGATTAATACCATAGTCTGCTAACATACGTTTCATCCGCACAAGTTGCATGCATGCATTTCCTGCCGCAATATATTTAACTTCTGTGGTGGATAATGACACTAAATTTTTCTTTTTGCTCATCCAGGAAACAAGACAGTTTTCAATATTAAAGCATCCACTACTTGTATATTTTTTGTCATCAATATTACCTGCCCAGTCAGCATCAATGTATCCAGCTATTTATAGTAACATATCACATGGATACCATAAACCTAACTTAGCAGTGCTTACAACAGATCTAATAATTCTTTTGACATCAAATAAATAAGATTCTTTAGGGTTAGATTGATATCTAGACATTTGTCAACACTAAAAGAAGTCTGCTGGCTGTCAAGTACAATAGACTACCAATCATACTACAGTAAAGTCGAGAATCAACACTTTTACCTGATTCATCTTTAGATAGTTTGAGTGTACCCATGTGTGTTTGAAAGTTTTTACCATTCTCAAAGTCAAATTTCTTCATTAGATTCATAACATATTTGGTTTGAGAGATGAATGTCTCATCTTTGAGATTCATAGCATATTTGGTTTAAGAGATAAATATCTCATCTTTAATTTGTTTCACTTGGAGACGAAGCAAATAATTTAGCTCACCAACCACACTACAAGAAATAGAGCTTTTACCGACGAAAATTTTCATTGGTAAAAACATTATTACTGAAGAAAAAAAATTTCGTCGGTAAAAGTACCTTTTTACCGACGAAATTTTTTTTCATCGGTAATAATGTTTTTACCAATGAAAATTTTCGTCGGTAAAACTATTTTAATTTTTAAGATAGAAAATTTTCACGCTATTTTGAAAATTTCACGGTAAGAGTTTTACCGACGAAAATTTTCACCGGTAAAAAGCACAAAACCACTTTTACCGAAGAAAAATTTCATCGGTAAAAGTGTTACTTTTTTCATTTCAGAAATTTCCAGGCTGAGTTTTACCGACGAACTGAAACCTTCGGGAATAATGATTTTACCGATAAAGATTTTCGTCGGTAAAAGTGTTATGTTTTTCGCTTCGAAAATCTTCGCCCTGAGTTTTACTGACGAACTAAAACCGTTGGGAATAAGTTTTTATGGATGAAACTTTTCTTCAATAAAAGTGTTATGCTTTTCACTTAGAAAATTTTCATCCTGAGTTTTACCGATGAACTGAAACCATCGGGAATAATCTTTTTACCGACTAAAATTTTCATCGGTAAAAGTGTTATGTTTTTAAGGCTAAAAATTTTGGCGCAGACCAACGAAAATGTTCGTCGGAAAAAAACCAAAAACTACTTTTACTGACGAAAATTGTCGTCGGTAAAAGTGTCATATTTTTACCTTAGAAAATTTTCGTGCTGAGTTTTACCGACGAACTAAAACCGACAGGAATGATGTTTTTACCGACGAAACATTTCGTCGGTAAAAGTGTTATATTGTTAAGGTTAAAAATTTTGGCGCGGAGTTATACTGACGAAAATGTTCGTCAGTAAAAAACCAAAAACCACTTTTACAGACGAAAAGTTTCGTCGGTAAAACTGTCATATTTTTAACTTACAAAATTTCGTGCCAAGTTTTACCGATGAACTAAAACCGTCAGGAATAATGTTTTTACCGATGAAAAGTTTCGTCGGTAAAAGTGTTATATTGTTAAGGTTGAAAACGTGGATGAGACTTTTACCTACGAAATATTTCATAGGTAAAAAACTCTCATTTTTTTTCAATTTTCTAGCTCAAAATTCCTGATATACACCTGTTACAATATAGTTCATCATATTTTTCCTGATATACACCTGTTATATAATATATTTCATCATATTCACATTCACATCCATCTAAACCCAAACTAAGTAAATCCATCCAAACATAAACTACATTCATCCAAACATAAACTACATCCATCCAAACACAAATAATCTTATTCACATCACATTCATCCACGCATAAATACATATAAGTTTAACATCATAAATAAAATACAAAAAATTATTCATAACCTATTTCCTAGTGGGGCTCACAAAATTTAGTGTGGTGAACACATCGCCGACTATGCACACACACCTAGGTCCTTACTCATGCCTTCATGGTAGATTCAAAATACTTTCAATACAAGGTCACGAGTTCAAGTACCCATTGTGGCCGTAAGCGACTCTGTTGTGTGAGTGTGTGTTAAAAGAAAAAGAAAGAAAATGCTGATTTACCTTTTGGGTTGAGCCTAATGGTACTTGGTGATTTCTCATCAGGTAGAAATTACTATTAGTTGTTTTTAGAAAGGTAAGATTAGGCCACTTATAATTATATTAACATGATAAAATGTTGTATCTATATTTGAGCAGACACCACAAAATAAACAATCTTATGAAAAAATAAATAAATGAAAATAGAGAGAACATATGAGAGGTGATCCTTATCTCCTTTGATGGATTCAAGCTGCATGTGCCCTAACCAACTTCCTATAAGGAGAAGTTATATGGGTCTTGAAATAATGTTGGTGACAAATCCACCTTGTCTATTAATATTATCATATTGTGTTAGGACATGACTCTAAAAATGAGATAAATCCAAATCTCAAATAATATATGCTATAAGAGATAGTGGAGATGGAAATAGATGCATTGTGATGCTTGAGTTCGAGTATGCTTGCCAACAAAGCAAGATTTTCTTGTTTGTTGCCATGTGATTGGGCTATACATTATTACATCAATCGGGTTCAGGTTCGGGAACGGGTTTAGGTTTGGGTTTGGGTTTTCAAGTTTAGGTTTAGGTTTAGTTTTAGGTTTAGGTTAGGGAGTTGAGATTAGGATTAGGTGTACGTTTAGGTTTAGGGATTTGAGAGAACATTTAGGTTTTAGGTTTAGGTTTAGGTTATAGGTTATAGGTTTAGGTTATGGGTTTAGGTTAAGGTTAGGTTATAGGTTATAAGTTTAGGTTATAGGTTAAGGTTTAGGTTATAGGTTTTGGTTTAGGTTAAGGTTATAGGTTTAGGTTAAGGTTTAAGTTTAGGTTATAGGTTTAGGTTAAGGTTTAGGTTTGGGTTTAGGTTATAGGTTATAGGTTATAGGTTATAGCTTTAGGGAATTGAGAATAGGTTAAGGTTTAGGTTTAGGAAATCGGGTTTGGGTTTGGGATCGAGTTTAGGTTTGGGTTTTTAAGTTTAGGTTAAGGTTTAGGTTAAGGAGTTAAGATTAAGATTAGGTGTAGGTTTAGGTTTAGGGATTTGAGAATACATTTAGGTTTTAAGTTTAGGTTTAGGTTTAGGTTTAAGTTTTAGGTTTAGGTTATAAGTGCAGGTTATAGGTTTAGGTTTAGGTTAGATTATGGGTTAAGGTGTAGGGAATTGAGTTTAGGATATAGGTTATAAGTTATATGTTATAGGTTAAGGTTTAGGTTATAGGTTAAGGTTTAGGTTTAGGTTATAGGTTTAGGTTTAGGTTATAGGTTTTGGGATTTGAGAATAGGTTTAGGTTATAAGTATAGGTTTAGGTTGATGTTGTAGGTTATAGGTTTAGGTTATAAGTTTATGTTAATGTTGTAGGTTATAGGTTTAGGTTTAGGGATTTGAGAATACATTTAGGTTTTAGGTTTAGGTTTAGGTTAAGGTTACAGGTTTAGGTTTAGGTTTAGGTTTAGGTTATAAGTGTAGGTTATAGGTTTAGGTTTAGGTTAGGTTTAGGTTATAGGTTATAGGTTATAGGTTATAGGTTAAGGTTTAGGTTTAGGTTATAGGTTTAGGTTTAGGTTGAGGTTTAGGTATAGGTTATAGGTTTTAGGATTTGAGAATAGGTTTAGGTTATAAGTATAGGTTTAGATTAATATTTTATGTTATAGGTTTAGGTTATAAGTTTATGTTAATGTTGTAGGTTATAGGTTTAGGTTTAGGTTTAGGTTTAGGGATTTGAAAATACATTTAGGTTTAGGTTTTACGTTTAGGTTAAGGTTACAGGTTTAGGTTATAGGTTTAGATTTAGGTTATAAGTGTAGGTTATAGGTTTAGGTTTAGGTTAGGTTATAGGTTAAGGTTTAGGGAATTGAGAATAGGTTAAGGTTTAGGTTTAGGAAATCGGGTTCGGGTTCAGGTTTAAGTTTGGGTTTTCAAGTTTAGGTTTAGGTTAAGGAGTTGAGATTAGGATTAGGTGTACGTTTAGGTTTAGGCATTTGAGAATACATTTAGGTTTTAGGTTTAGGTTTAGGTTTTAGGCTTAGGTTAAGGTTATAGGTTTAGGTTATAGGTTTAGGTTAAGGTTTAGGTTTAGGTTATAGGTTATAGCTTTAGGGAATTGAGAATAGGTTAAGGTTTAGGTTTGGGAAATCGGGTTCGGGTTCGGAATCGGGTTTAGGTTTGGGTTTTCAAGTTTAGGTTTAGGTTAAGGAGTTGAGATTAGGATTATGTGTAGGTTTAGGTTTAGGGATTTGAGAATACATTTAGGTTTTAGGTTTAGGTTTAGGTTTTAAGTTTAGGTTAACGTTATAGGTTTAGGTTATAGGTTCAGGTTTAGGTTATAGGTTATAGGTTATACGTTATAGCTTTAGGAAATTGAGAATAGGTTAAGGTTTAGGTTTAGGAAATCGGGTTCGGGTTCGGGATCGGGTTTAGGTTTGGGTTTTTAATTTTAGGTTTAGGTTTAGGTTAGGAAGTTGAGATTAGGATTAGGTGTAGGTTTAGGTTTAGGGGTTTGCGAATACATTTAGGTTTTGGGTTTAAGTTTAGGTTTTAGGTTTAAGTTTATGTTATAGGTTTAGGTTATAGGTTTAGGTTTAAGTTAGGTTATAGGTTAAGGTTTAGGGAATTGAATTTAGGTTATAGGTTGTAGGTTTAGGTTCTAGGTTATACGTTATAGGTTAAGGTTTAGGTTATAGGTTAAGGTTTAGGTTTAGGTTATAGGTTTAGGTTTAGGTTAAGGTTATAGGTTTAGGTTTAGGTTTAGGTTATAGGTTAAGGTTATAGGTTTAGGTTTAGGTTTAGGAATTCGGGTTTGGGTTATATGTTTGGGTTTAGGTGTAGGTTTAAGTTAAGTAAATTAAGTTTAGGTTATAGGTTTAGGTTATAGGTTTAGGCTAAGGGTTTAGGGATTCAGATTCGGGTTCGAGATTAGGTTTAGGTTTCGGTTTTCAAGTTTAGGTTTAGGTTTAGGTTAGGGAGTTGAGATTAGGATTAGGTGTAGGTTTAGGTTCAGGGATTTGAGAATACGTTTAGGTTATAGGTTTAGGTTATAGGTTTAGGTTAGGTTTAGGTTTAGATTTAGGTTATAGGTTATAGCTTATAGCTTATAGCTTTAGGGAATTGAGAATAGGTTAAGGTTTAGGTTTAGGAAATCGGGTTCGGGTTTGGGATCGGGTTTAAGTTTGGGTTTTCAAGTTTAGGTTTAGGTTTAGGTTAGGGAGTTGAGATTAGGATTAGGTGTAGGTTTAGGTTTAGGGATTTGAGAATACATTTAGGTTTTAGGTTTAGGTTTAGGTTTTATGTTATATGTTATAGGTTTAGTTATAGGTTTAAGTTTTATGTTATTCATTATAGGTTTAGGTTATAGGTTTAGGTTAAGGTTATAGGTTTAGGTTTAGGTTTAGGTTTAGGTTATAGGTTTAGGTGTAGGTTTAGGTTTAGGAATTCGGGTTCGGGTTCGGGTTCGGGTTCGAGTTATATGTTTGGATTTAGGTGTAGGTTTAAGTTAAGTGTATTAAGTTTAGGTTTAGGCTAAGGGTTTAGGGATTCAGATTTGGATTCGGGTTCGGGATCGGGTTTAGGTTTGGATTTTCAAGTTTAGGTTTAGGTTAGGGAGTCGACATTAGGATTAGGTGTAGGTTTAGGTTTAGGGATTTGAGAATACGTTTAGGTTTTAGGATTAGGTTTAGGTTAAGGTTACAAGTTTAGGTTATGTTTAGGTTTAGGGATTTTAGAATACGTTTAAGTTTATGTTAATGTTATAGGTTATAGGCTTAGGTTACGGGTTTAGGTTTAGGGATTTGAGAATACATATATGTTTTAGGTTTAGGTTTACGTTTTACTTTTAGGTTAAGGTTACAAGTTTAAGTTATAGGTTTAGGTTTAGGTTCAGGTTTAGGTTAAGTTATAGGTTATAGGTTTAGGTTAAGGTTATAGGTTACAGGTTTAAGTTTAGGTTTAGGTTGGGTTATATGTTATAGGTTTAGGTTAAGGTTATAGGTTAAGGTTATAGGTTATAGGTTTAGGTTAAGGTTATAGGTTAAGGTTATAGGTTATAGGTTTGGTTTAGGTTTAAGTTTAGGTTTAGGAATTCGGGGTCGAGTTTGGGTTCAGGTTATATGTTTAGGTTTAGGTGTAGGTTTAAGTTAAGTGAATTAAGTTTAGGTTATATGTTTAGGTTTAAGTTTAGGTTTAGTTTATAGGTTTAGGTTTAGGCTAAGGTTATAGGTTTAGGTTTAGGTTTTAGGTTTAGGCTAAGGTTATTGGTTTAGGTTTAGGATTTAAGTTATAAGTTATAGGTTATAGGTTTAGGTTAAGGTTTTTGTTATAGGTTACGGTTAAGCTCATTTCAAATTACACAAAATTACCTCGAGCATAAATGAATATTTTCATAAACACGGGTTTGCTCCTACAAATTCGAGCTCATACATAAACACGGCTTGTCCAAATGGCCAGGCCACTCCAATGTTGTCCATAGAAAATGGACAGCTTCATCATGGTCATGACAACGGTTCCCACTTTCCAGGGACCCCCGCTCTACATCCGAATAGCTCTGACGCACATCTGGGTTTACTCCAACAAATTCAAGCTAATACATAAACACGGCTTGTCCAAATGGCCAAGCCACTCCAATGTTGTCCATAGAAAATGGACAACTTCATCATGGTCATAACAGCGGTTCCCACCTTCCAAGGACCCCCGCTGAACATCCGGATAGCTCCGACTCACATCCGGGACCTGGTCTAATTGCTCGGGAAATAAGTGGGTTAAGTGCTAGTCATGGGCTGGGCTTGAACCTCATTTTCAGCCCTACAATCAGCCCAAACCTCACTATCAGGTTGGAGAATATCATTAGGTGATGTTAAATGGAATATGCACTTCACATGCCAGTGGACCACTAACATAGCAGTACTTGCATATTATAGTGGTACTCAATTTCTACTGATTCAAGCTTTCCATGAAGTCATCCACAAACCATTCTACATTGCAGTCAATGAGTTGGATGCATACCACCTAACTCATCGATTGGTGTATGAAGTGTGTACACCATTCACACCATTAACCACATTTTTTTTATATAAGTTTTGTAAATCTTACATAGCATATATTACTTTTTATCCCATGGAAGAAACATCAACAGTCCTAATCCAGCTATAAATTCTAACATTTTGAGTAAATGATTAAATCCTTTTCAAAGATCTGAAATCATAGGTGGTACCCAACACTTTGACAGGTATAAATATGGGCTTTCATTTCAGGTCCAACATGAGTACAGATATAGGTTTTAGTACCCTTGCACCTAACTCAAACAAGCCAATTGCAATACTTTGAAATGATTAGGCCTTGGAAACTGGTTAGCCTGTGGTTGGCTAGGGCCTCATAATTGAACTGGTTGGACTTTTTGGGACATTTAGGAATCAAATAATTGCAAAAAGAGGCATACATGACAAGTTCCCATTTTATGGGGGTTTAAAAGCACGTGTCATTATAAAATATCAATGCAATAGTTACCAGAATGAGTTTGTATAATATAAATGCATCCAATCCAATCATCCATCCATGCATATGTACATGTCTAACCATCCAACCATCCACCCATGTAAATCAGAAATCCCTAATTCTGGGTGGATCCTCAGATCCCCAAAATCCTAAAATCCCCAAATCCCTAATTTGTAAAATTAGAAAAACCCCAATTCGGGGTCCACATTCAAATTTGTAATCCCTAAAATCCCCAATTTGTAAAATCAGAAAAACCCCAATTCGGGGTCCACATTCAAATCTGTAATCCCTAAAATCCCTAATTTGTAAAATTAGAAATCCATAATTTGTAAAATCAGAAATCCCTAATTCTGGTTGGATCCTCAGATCCTCAAAATCCTAAAATCCTCAAAATCCTAAAATCCATAATTTGGCAAACAAGATTGATCAACAATTTGAGTGAATTTTGATTTAAACATCTGAAGTTATTTACTCTTCAATCTGGACTGATCAAATTGTCCAAAAATGGTTAAAGGTTGTTCATAATATCAAAAATATATGAATGAATAGAAAACACAAACATCAGCTTGATCCAAAACTTCTATGGTCTACAAGAAATTTTAAATGGTAGAGATTCAATCACACTATTTCCTGTGGTGTGGTCCACTTGAGCTTTGGATATGCTTCCTTTTTATTCTTTAGACCTCAAATTATCTATTAACATGGATGTTGCGTTAACAATGTGTGTCCTTTTTGTTCTTTAGACCTCAAAAATCATCTGTATACGAAACTCAAGTGGGTCATACCATCTAAAACTATGTGAAGACATCCTAAAAAATATAAAAGCACTTGGTGGGGCCCACATGAGTTTTGGATGCGGCTGAAACTTGGTCTGACCCCTCATCCAAGTGGGACACACATAATGAGTGGGTTGGATATGTGAATTACATTTAGGCAGGCCCAATATATGATTATGAATGTTTTAAGGAAACCTCTCTCCACTACATTTAGGTGAGTTACTCGTTACCCTTACCAGAGTAAACTCTGTGGGGTCCACCGTTATTTATTTATTTTATCCACTCCGTTCATCCATGTTAACAGATAATTTGAGATCTAAAGAACAAAAATGAAGCATATCCAAAGCTCAAGTAGACCACACCACAGGAAATAGTGTGATTGAACCTCTACCATTTAAAATTTCTTGCAGGCCATAAAAGTTTTGGATTAAGCTGATGTTTGTGTTTTCTATTCATTTATATATTTTTGATATTATGAACAACCTTTAACCATTTTTGGACAATCCGATCAGTCCAGATTGAAGAGTAAAAAACTTCAGATGTTTAAATCAAAATTCACTCAATTTTTTTTATCAATCTTGTTTGTCCAATATCTTTCTCATAAGTAACATGATCGGGGCGAGTAACTAGTCAAATTGAGGGTAATGATCACTAAAATAGAGTGAATGGACCAGACATGTAAAACGGGCCAAATATTCTGGTCAAAATTGTGACCCAACTTATTGATACCCTGAGAACCTAAGAATTAATGTTAGTAAGTTTTGTGTGGCCTATCATGATGTGTGTCAACACCGTGCATTTGATGTGTCCCCTTTAGCTTATGAGATATCTTAAAAATCATCCATATACGAAACTCAGGTGGGCCATACCATCTAAAACTATGTGAAGACATCTAAAAAAATATAAAAGCACTTGGTGGGGCCCACATGAGTTTTGAATGCGACTGAACTGGGTCTGACCCCTCATCCAAGTGGGACACACATAATGAGTGGGTTAGATATGTGAATCACATTTAAGCAGGCCCAATATATGATTATGAAAGTTTTAAGGAAACCTGTCTCCACTATATTATGTGGTGTGGCCCACCCAAGTCATGGATTGACTTTATTTTTAAGCTCTTGGCCCACCCAAGTCATGGATTAACATTCTCCATACCGTTCAACACTTTTCTGGGATCATTTTATGATATTAACTAAAAAATGGGGCGGGTTCGAGGCTTAAGTGGACTATAAAGTGGGGATTGAACATCCACCATTAAAAATAACATTCATAGAAGTTTTGGATGAAGCTGATGTTTGTGTTTTCCCTTCATTCATATCTTTTTGATATTATGAACATGTTGTATGACAAATAAACATTATTGTGGGCCAAAGGAAGGTATAAACGGTGGAAATCATTATTCCACACTGTTTCGTGTGGCATGGTCCACTTGAGTTCTGGATTTACCGAAATCATTATTCCACCTGATATTTATATACCTCTCATTCTACCATGATGTATGTTTTATATCGACACCTTCCATCCAGTTGGAGAGATCATTTTAAGGCAATATCTAAAGAATGATTTAAATCCTAAGCTCCAGTGGACCCCAGCACAGAAAACAATGTGATAGTGATGCCCACCATTAAAAACTTCTAAAGGCCACAAAAGTTTTATATCAAGATGATATTTGTGTTTTCCCAGAATTGGGCGTGTACTCAAAATAGAGCCGCACTCAAATCTCCCCCCATTTCTCTCACTCTCTCTCACCCCTGCCCTCCGCCCTCTCTCTCACCGCCCTCTCTCTCTCTCTCTCTCTCTCTCTCTCTCTCTATCTCTATCTCTCTCGCCTTCCCAGTCCCAGACACCCCTAGCCCGGAGGTCGTGCGTCGCCCTCCTTCTAACGGTCTGACCTCTCTCTCTCTCTCTCTCTCTCTCTCTCTCTCTCTCTCTCTCTCTCTCTCTCTCTCTCTCATTGTCCCAACTCCCAATCACTGGCAATCTCTCTCTCTCACCGTCCCAATGACCAGGACGCTCTCTCTCTCTTTCGATATGCCATTTCCTTTCTAGGTTTTCTGAATTTCTCCCCCCTTTTCAAAACCCTAGCTCGAAATCTCTAATCTGTCTCGAATCCCGGTGCATAAACCAATAGCCTGTCAATGGACACCCCTCCCTGTCTCTAAAATACCAGCTTTTGGATTCTGATGAGGATGGCCTCACCAGCGACCTGCCTCTGGTGTCCATCAACACCGACGACGATGTATGGTGCATGATCGATGAGTATGACAAGGTCGCGGAGTATATGGAGAGTGCATGGTTGAGGATCTTTGTATGCAATTTCAATGGGTATGTATGAAGGTTTAAATCAGATGAGATTCTAAGAAACATGGTATGTAGCTTCATAAAACCTGATTAGTCTCTTTTCTTTTGAATCTAATTGCATCATTTTTAATCTAAATTCCAAGTGTACTATATCCTTCAACCCCAAAATCTGTCACCTCCTAGCCAGCCCAATGTCTCACAAATCAGGCCTATAACAGCTCCATACCAACCCTTATTTTAACTTAATCTCTGTGCACAAATATGTCCCTAAACTATCAACCAACACTCTACCCCAAGCAGCCAATATGGCCATCAAGTGAACCTAAAATCATCCTCCATTTGTCCTAACTTCAGTCTCAAAAAAATCCAGAATTTGTCTATCCCCAAGGACCATATACCAATGCATATCAATCCATGGTACTAACCAAATTCCAACAGCCAGCACCATACCCCAATCATGGGGTTCTTCTCAGTGTCATGAAGGTTGCATTGATTAGTTTGTGGTGTTCATAGGACCAATCAGAGATCCAAAACAGTCAACCAATTGTTTTCTTGGTTCCATAGGACCCATCGAGTGTGGCCTATATAGTGGATCAAGTGGTCTGTGGGACCAATGAAACCATTTTACAGGCAATGATTTACAGGCATTTTGCAACATCCAAACATTGCATGTAAATCATTTACCTATATTTCATTTACAGCATCCAAAGTTATGCTTCTGCAGATAACTCATGTCAGTTTAATCAACCAAAGGTGGAACAGAACCAGCAGACTGCATTTCTCCTCACCTGATTATTGGACTTAATTTTTAGGGCTTACATGATCATCATGGTGGAATGAACCTGTTGTATGGACTTCATTTTTTGTATGTGCATGGCGAGCAAAAAGGAATTGTATGTTCTTTCATACCCTATATTCCTCTTACTATAAATTTAGTTGTTTCAGCTGTTTTATTTGGACCCTTACAATTTGTTATATTTCAGTTCATTGATCAACCATTTGATTACTTTGAAGAGAGTCTTCAGTGGAGGCGTTCTCCACCTACTATTAGAGTGGAGCAGATGTTTGAACTGATCAAGACAAAACTTCCTGGGCTTATATTGTCACTCAATGCATTGCACCTCAAAGAGTCAATGACCAATGCCTGACAAATATTCTTTTAAAGATAAATGCCAAGGTGAGCTGTCACTAAAATATCATGTCCCTTCCCCTTGGTCTTTCAGGTGTGATCTCTCTATCTAGCTGACAACCTCCTTCCCTTTATTTTTCAACAGCTTGGTGGAATCAATTCCTTACTTGTAGTTAAACACTCACCTTCCATTCCCCTACTTTCTGGAGTTCCCACAATCATCCTGGGGATGGATGTATCACATGGTTCCCCAGGCTAGTCCGACGTGCCGTTAATTGCAGCGGTAAGATAAGATGCATGATTTTTCTTTTCAACTGTTAGTCATAGAGTGGCAGTACTTGTTTCAATTTTCTGTCAGATAATATAGATTCACTCGTGCATGCAACCAGATTTTTCTGCTTCAAACAGGTAATATAGATTCACTCATGCATGCAACCAGATCTGCCCATAAGGGTTTTGGGAAGAAAACCCTTACAAATAAATTACAAGATCTACCGCACCGACACACTCTCAATGTTTGGGGGCAAGTTACTCTCGCCCTTCTTGAATTAATTTTACATGCAATTTCTTTTTCTTTTTCTTTTTCTTTTTCTTTTTTCTTCCTTTTTTGAACTAAGTATGGAAGGCTGGTATTAAGTATTACAATCATCCAACCTTGGATGGGTAGCTAATTTATGATTTAATTGAGCAGTGGTCCCTAGAAGGTAGGAACCGTTGTTATGACCATGATGAATCTGTCCATTTCCTATGGATAGCAATATGGGTGGCCGGACCATTTGGACAGACCCATGTTTATGTATTAAACATTGATGGAGCAGACCCGAATGTGCGTCGGAGCTATCCAGATGTTAAACGGGGGTCCGTGGAAGGTGAGAACTACTGTTATGACCATGATGAAGCTGTCTATTTCCTATGGACAGCATTGGAGTGGCCTGACTATTAGGACAGGCCGTGTTTATGTATTAACTCGAATTTGTAGGACTAGGCCCGTGTTTAACAAAATCTTCATTTATGCCTGAGTTAATTTTGTGTAATTTGAAATGAGCTTAACCGTAACCTATAACCTAAACCTTAACCTAAACCTATAACCTATAACCTATAACCTATAACCTAAACCTAAACCTAAACCTATAACCATAGCCTAAACCTAAACCTATAACATATAACCTAAACCTAAACCTAAACCTATAACCTAAACTAAATTCACTTAACTTAAACCTACACCTAAACCCAAACGTATAACCCGAACCCTAACTTGACACAGAATTCCTAAACCTAAACCTAAACCTATAACTTATAACCTTAACCTAAACCTATAACCTATAACCTAACCTAAACCTATAACCTATAACCTATAACCTTAACCTAAACCTATAACCTATAACCTAAACCTAAACCTAAACCTATAACCTTAACCCAAACCTAAAACCTAAACCTATAACCTATAACATAAAACCTAAACCTAAACCTAAAACCTAAACGTATTCTCAAATCCCTAAACCTAAACCTACACCTAATCTTAATCTCAACTCCCTAACATAAACCTAAACCTAAACTTAAAAACCCAAACCTAAACCTGATCCCGAACCCGAACCCGAATTCCTAAACCTAAACCTTAACCTATTCTCAATTCCTTAAAGCTATAACCTATAACCTATAACCTATAACCTATAATCTAAACCTTAACCTATAATCTATAACCTATAACCTATACGTTAACCTATAACCTAACCTAAACCTAAACCTAGAACCCACACTTATAACCTAAACCTAAACCTAAACCTGTAACCTTAACCTAAACGTAAAACCTAAACCTAAACCTGTAACCTTATCCTAAATGTAAAACCTAAACCTAAACCTAAAACCTAAATGTATTCTCAAATCCCTAAACCTAAACCTAAACCTAAACCTATAACCTACAACATTAACATAAACTTATAACCTAAACTTATAACGTACAACATTAACCTAAACCTATACTTATAACGTAAACCTACTCTCAAATCCCAAAACCTATAACTTAAACCAAAACCTATAACCTAAACCTAAACCTTACCCTATAACTTAAACCTTAACCTATAACCGATAACCTATAACCTATAACCTAAACTCAATTTCCTAAACCTTAACCTATAACCTAACCTAAACCTAAACCTATAACCTACACTTATAACCTAAACCTAAATCTATAACCTTAACCTAAATCTAAACCTATAACCTAAATGTATTCTCAAATCCATAAACCTAAACCTAAACCTAAACCTATAACCTATAACCTATAACCTACAACATTAACATAAACTTATAACCTAAACCTATAACGTACAACATTAACCTAAACCTACACTTATAACCTAAACCTATTCTCAAATCCCAAAACCTATAACCTAAATCTAAACTTTAACCTAAACCTAAACCTATAACCTAAACCTAAACCTAAACCTAAACCTATAACCAATAACCTATAACTTAAACCAATTCCCTAAACTTTAACCTATAACCTAACCTAAACCTGAACCTATAACCTAAACCTAAATGTATTCTCAAATCCCTAAACTAAAACCTACACCTAATCCTAATCTCAACTCCCTAACCTAAACCTAAACTTGAAAACCCAAACCTAAACCCGATCCCAAACCCGAACCCGATTTCCTAAACCTAAACTTTAACCTATTCTCAATTCCCTAAAGCTATAACCTATAACCTATTACCTAAACCTAAATCCAAACCTAACCTAAACCTAAAACCTAAACCTAAACTTAAAACCTAAATGTATTCTCAAATCCATAAACCTAAACCAACACCTAATCCTAATCTCAACTCCTTAACCTAAACCTAAACTTGAAAACCCAAACCTAAACTCAATCTCGAACACGAACCCGATTTCCTAAACCTAAACCGTAACCTATTCTCAATTTCCTAAAGCTATAACCTATAACCTAAACATAAACCTATAACCTTAATCTAAATCTAAAACCTAAACCTAAACCTAAAACCTAAATGTATTCTCAAATCCTTAAACCTAAACCTACACCTAATCCTAATCTCAACTCCTTAACATAAACCTAAACTTGAAAACCCAAACCTAAACCTAAACCCGATTTCCTAAACCTAAACCTTAACCTATTCTCAATTCCCTAAACCTTAACCTATAACCTAACCTAAACCTAAACCAATAACCTACACTTATAACCTAAACCTAAACCTATAACCTAAACCTGTAACTTTAACCTAAATGTAAAACCTAAACCCAAACCTAAAACCTAAATGTATTCTCAAATCCCTAAACCGAAACCGAAACCGAAACCGAAACCTAGAACCGACAACATAACAGAAACGGAGAACGGAAACCGAGAACCGACAACAGGAACCTAAACGGAGACGGATAACCTAAACCGAGGCGCAAATCCCAAAACCTATAACCTAAACCTAAACCTTAACCTAAACCAAAAACTTAACCTATAATCTACACCTTAACCTATAACCTATAACCTATAACCTAAACCTATAACATAAACTCAATTCCCTAAACCTTAACCTATAACCTAACCTAAACCTAAACCTATAACCTACACTTTTAACCAAAACCTAAACCTGTAACCTTAACCTAAACGTAAAACCTAAACCTAAACCTAAAACGTAAATGTATTCTCAAATCCCTAAACCTAAACCTAAACCTAAACCTATAACCTAAACCTATAACCTACAACATTAACATAAACTTAAAACCTACAACATTAACCTAAACCTATACTTATAACCTAACTCTATTCTCAAATCCCAAAACCTATAACCTAAACCTAAACCTTAACCTAAAACTAAACATATAACCTAAACCTAAACCTTAACCTATAACCTAAACCTTAACCTATAACCTAAACCTTAACCTATAACGTATAGCCTATAACCTAAACCTATAATCTAAACTCAATTCCCTAAAACTTAACCTATAACCTAACCTAAACCTAAACCTATAACCTACACTTATATCATAAACCTAAACCTATAACCTAAACCTAAACTTAAAACCTAAACCTAAACTAAAAACCTAAATGTATTCTCAAATCCCTAAACCTAAACCTACACCTAATCCTAATCTTAACTCCCTAACCTAAACTTGAAAACCCAAACCTAAACCCGATCACGAACCCGAACCCGATTTCCTAAACCTAAACCTTAACCTATTCTCAATTCCCTAAAGCTATAACCTATAACCTATAACCTAAGCCTAAACCTTAACCTAAACCTATAACCTAAACCTAAACCTTAACCTTAACCTAAACCAAAACCTATAAGCTAAACCTTAACCTATAACCTATAACCTAAACTTATAACCTATAACCTAAAACCTTAACCTAAACCTATAACCTAAACCTAAACCTATAACATAAACATAAACCTAAAACCTAAATGTATTCTCAAATCCCTAAACCTAAACCTACACCTAATCCTAATCTCAACTCCCTAACCTAAACCTAAACCTAACTTGAAAACCCAACCTAAACCCGATCCCGAACCCGAACCGATTGATGTAATAATGTAGCCCAATCACATGGCAATAAACAAGAAAATCTTGCTTTGTTGGCAAGCATACTCAAACTCAAGCATCACAATGCATCTATTTCCATCTCCACTATCTCTTATAGCATAGATTATTTGGGATTTGGATTTATCTCATTTTTAGAGTCATGTCCTAACACAATATGATAATATTAATAGACAAGGTAGATTTGTCACCAACATTATTCCAAGACCCATATAACTTCTCCTTATAGGAAGTTGGGTAGGGCACATGCAGCTTGAATCCATTAAAGGAGATAAGGATCACCTCTCATATGTTCTCTCTCTTTTCATTTGTTTTTTTTTCCATAGGATTGTTTATTTTGTAGTGTCTGCTCATGTACAACATTTTATCATGTTAATATAATTATAAGTGGCCTAATCTCACCTTTCTAAAAATAACTAAAAATAATTTCTACCTGATGAGAAATCACCAAGTACCATTAGGCTCAACCCAAAAAGATAAATCAACATTTTCTTTCTTTATTTTTCTTTTAACACACACACACACACACACACACACACACACACACACACACACACTAGAGTCGCTTACGGCCACAATGGGTACTTGAACTCACGACCTTCTATTGAAACTATTTTGAATCTACCATGAAGGCATGAGTAAGGACCTAGGTGTGTGTGCACAGTCGGCGATGTGTTCACCACACTGAATTTTGTGAGCCCCACCAGGAAATAGGCTATGAATAATTTTTTGTATTTTATTTATGATGTTAAACTTACATGTATTTATGCGTGGATGAATGTGATGTGGATAAGATTTTTTGTGTTTGGATGGAAGTAGTTTATGTTTGGATGAATGTAGTTTATGTTTGGATGGATTTACATAGTTTGGGTTTAGATGTATGTGAATGTGAATATGATGAAATATATTATATAACAGGTGTATATCAGGAAGAATATGATGAAATATATTATGACAGGCGTATATCAGGAATTTTGTGATAGAATAATGTTTTTTTTTTTTTTTTTTTTAAAAAAAGAGACTTTTACCTACGAAATATTTCGTAGGTAAAAGTTTCATCCACGTTTTTTACCTACGAAAATTTTCATCGGTAAAAGTATCGTGAAATATTTTACGTACGAAAAACATCATCTGTAAACATTTTTTTACTTATTTTTTTACCGACAAAACAATTCATCGGTAAAAGTTTTGTAAATATTTTTATCTACGAAAAGTTTCGTAGGTAAAAGTATCGTGAAATATTTTTACCTACGAAA
This sequence comes from Magnolia officinalis, assembly GCA_021015155.1. Taxonomy (NCBI): domain Eukaryota; kingdom Viridiplantae; phylum Streptophyta; class Magnoliopsida; order Magnoliales; family Magnoliaceae; genus Magnolia; species Magnolia officinalis. The sequence goes on from JAJHSJ010000001.1 coordinate 89,415,725, forward strand.
AACATCGTTGGTAAAAGTTCTGTAAATATTTTTACCTACGAAACAAATCATCAGTAAAAGTTTTTTACTTATTTTTTACCGACAAAAAAAGTCGTCGGTAAAAGTTTTGTAAATATTTTTACCTACAAAAATATTTGTCGGTAAAAGTTTTTTAATTGTTTTTTACTGACGAAAAAATTCGTCGGTAAAAGTTTTGTGAATATTTTTACCTACAAAAAAAATCGTCGATAAAATTTTTTTACTTATTTTTTACTGACGAAAAAATTCGTCAGTAAAAGTCTTACCTTTGCCGACGAAATTTTTTTTCATCGGTAAAAGCCTTTACCGTCGGTCTTTTACCGACAAAATTTTTCATCGGTAAAACGTTTTACCTACGAAAAATTCAGATTTAGCGACGAAAATTTTCGTCGGTAAAAGTGAGTTTTCTTGTAGTGTCATACTCATTTTGAATTTTGATTTCTTCGAATTTGCAAACTTAAAGGAGATGTTAGTACAAGTTGATCCATAAATAATATCATTTACATATATTTGTACAATCAACATATCTTCATTACATTTTTTTGAAAAATAAGGTTTTATCAACACTCCGCAATTAGAATTTTGACTAAGTAGAAATTTAGTCAGTTTTTCATACCATGCTCTTGGGGCTTGTTTTAAACCATATAGAGTCTTTTTAAGATGGTATACATTATTAGGAAGTTTGGGATCTTCAAAGCCCTTAGGTTGTTCAACATACACTTTCTTGTTTAAGTCACCATTTAAGAAGGCACTTTTAACATCCATTTGGTATATTTTGACATTTTTATAGCATACGATGGAAATAAATAATCTGATAAATTCAAGACGAGCAACTGGTGCAAAGGTCTCATCATAGTCAATCCCTTCAATTTGTGTGTAACCTTGCACGGCCAATCGTGCCTTACTTCTTACAATATTACCTAATTCATCAGATTTATTTTTGAAAATCCATTTAGTTCCAATCACATGTTGTTTGTCAGAAGGTCTACGAACCAGATACCAAACATCGCTCTAACAAACTGATTTAATTCATCTTGCATGGCCAAAATCCAACTTTCATCGGCTAGGGCTTCATTTACATTAGTCGGTTCTATTTGGGAAGTGAAGAAGACATGATTACATAAGTTTTCTAACTGTCTTCTAGTTTGAACACCAGTGTGAGGGTTACTGAGTATTTGATTAGTTGGATGATCCTTAACTAATCTTATCTCAGTTAAATCTGATTTTTATGATGGTTCCGATTGATTGACTATAGTAATTTCATCATCTTGATCAAGTTTGGGTGTGATAGTTTAATCATCGATAACAACGTTTATAGATTCTTGTATCGCCTCAGTTCTTTTATTTAGGACATGATATGCTCTACTGCTTAGAGTGTATCTTAAAAATATACCCCCATCACTTTTAGCTTCAAACTTTTCCAAATATTCCCGGTCTCGTAAAATGAAGCACTTGCTTTTGAAGGTGCAAAAATATTTCACAGAAGGTTTTTTATTAAACCAAAGTTCATAAGCTATTTTATTTTTACCCGCTGTTATATACACATGGTTAATAATGTAGCAGGCAGTATCAACAGCTTCAACCCATAATTTTTTAGCTAATTTTAATCTATTTAGCATAACACTCATCATTTCTTATAGAACTATGTTTTTCCTCTCAGCAACTCCATTTTGCTGAGGATTTTTAGGAGCAGAAAATTCATGCAATATTTAATAGTCATTACAATACTTCTCAAAATTGTTATTTTCAAATTTAGTGCCATGGTCACTTCTTATTCTGATTACAGAAAGTTCTTTTTAAATCTGGATGCATGTAATTAATTTTTTGACTTCGTCAAAAGCATCCAACTTTTCTCTTAAGAAGGCTACCCATTAATATCTAGTATAGTCATCTACTACAACTAGAAAGTATTTCTTTCCGCCTTTACTCTTTGTTCAAGTTGGTCCAACTAAGTCCATATGGAGTAGTTCAAGAGGTCTTGTAGTGGCTAAAGAGTTCACCTTTTGTGACTACTCCTAATTTGTTTGCTTATTTGACAAGCACCACATATTTTATTATCTACCTTCTTCAATTTGGGTAAACCACGTAGATGATCTCTTTTGCTCAATTTGTATAAGTCTCTATAGTCTACATGTCCAAGACATTGATGCCAAAGTTCAGTTTCGTCTTTTTGGACCATGTAACATGAATATTTTGTTAAGCAAGAGTAATCAATGATATAGCAATTTTCAGAGGTCCTATGAACATTTAATATTATATTACCTTGATTGTTAATTATCTCACATCCATTATCAGAAATTTTTACACTATGACTATTATCACAGATTTGAGAAATGCTTAGCAAATTATGTTTTAATCCTTCAACGTATAACACATTTTCAAAGATAGGTAGATTGGGAAGTTTTACATTACCTCTTCTGATGATTTCAGAGTTGCTACCATCTCCAAATGTAACAAAGCCGTCATCGATTTTATTGATGTCTAATAGAATCGCCTTATCACCTATCATATGTCGAGAACATCCACAATTGAGCTATCATCTTGAATGACTACTTGTTTTGAAAACTATGTGGACGATAAGACACTTAACCTTTGGAACCCATTTCATTATGGTTTTAGGTTTAGGAGGATCTCTTACCATTCGTTGTGTTTGGGAGTAAGAGTTTTTCATATTTCTACTTACTTCGTTATTACCAAATTTGGATTTCAAAACCTCCTTAAGCGGGTCCATTATCTTATCTGCTAGAGGAGGAGTGAATAAGACAATACAGAATATTTCGATATAATGTGGAATAAATAAATAAATACTCTCAATTGCTTAGAGTATTGAAATCTTGATTCCAAATAGTTCGTACGACAACCTTCACCTAAAAGATTTAGGCAGGACAAACTTATTTCATAACGTCATTGAGATCAAAATATAAAACTTTGCAAGAGATAAAAATAAATAAAGCATTCATAATAAAAGATATAATCAATCACAAGCAATGCAATAAGTAAATAAATATTCACCACCACTTCTCAATGAGTGATAATGGTTCGATGCTTAACCCCACACCTACTCCACTCACAAAATTACTACCCTTGTAATTTTGGCTTTCATTATTTTAAGGTTTTCAAAGGTTTACCTTAACAACCTTGTACAGTTCTTGTGATTTTCACGAGCTATCACAACAAAACCTAATTTGTGATTTTCACAGACTCACCACAAAATAACTCGCTGAGATTTTTAGGTAATCTCTAAAAAACCCAAATGAAAATGAAAGTAAATATAGTACTTATCTTCAGATGTCGAGTCGAAGACGTAACTGTATCTCGATTGCAGCAATCTTCTTTCTTGGGATATTGATGAAGCCGTATATGTGTTCAACCCCAAAAGAATATATGGATCTAATGTATTTTCAAGTAATAAAAAAAAATCCTAATGCTGCAAATTAAATTCTCTAATTCTTAAGTATAGTATGGATTACTCTAATGAAAGTAATTAAAACTAACTTGAGAAAGAGAATAGAATAAGCTAAATTAAATATAAGATTTACTGCATAAATAGCTTAAGATGGTCCTGACTTTCTTTCCTTGCTTGAGTATATTGCTCACAAATTTTCGTTGTTAAAATGAATGAGAGAAGGCCTCTATTTATAGCCAAGGGTCTTGGAAATTCTGTTGGCCTGATTTTCAGTTCGGCTGGCCCAATTCCAATGATTGCATTCTAACGACACTCGAATTTCACAGGATAAGATGTTTCAAAAATTTGACTGGCTGAATTTTCCTAAATTCTAAAATATTAACCTTGTTGAAAACTTAATTGAACACACTCAGGCTGGCCGAACAGACAAGTTCAGCTGGCCGAACCCAAGGTTGGGCTGGCTGAACTTGACACGAAAAAACCTTATCTTGTTGTATACTTGCCCAAAATGTGTTCGGTTAGCCGAAGGTATTTTAGGCTAGTCGAACCATAAGTCGGGATGGCCTAACTTCAGTGTATTTTACTTAAAATTAAGTTTTTCATGTTACCATGTGAAATACACCTAACCTAGGGTTATTCTAAGGTTATATCACCTAATGGTTGACACATACAGAATGACTCAAATTTCAAACTAAGCAAATTTAAGGTTTCAGATGTTGAGTCTTCCATGAGATGTTGATCCAGTCTTTATGTAGTCTTCATAAGCCATTGAAGAACATCTTCATGACTACTTGTGATCCATTCCAGACTACAAAATTTGACTATCCTAACTGTGCTTTAAGTATAAGCACTTACATCTTCCTCTTTAAAGGAGGCCTTTTCTTCTTCATGTTCATCTTTCTCCTCAAGGTCCCTTTCATCTGGGATGACTAAGGTGGTGGATGCCATGAGTATTCTCAAGGAACCTTGGTCTCCATCACTTTAAAACTCTCCGGAATCTGAATTTGAGTTTCGGTATCATCCTATGTGACAGCCATTGTCTTTGCTTTTGATTTGTTTTTCAAGGGACATTCAGTAGAAAGATGACCATACCTTCTATAGTTGTAGCATTGGGGCTCTTTTAACCATTTTGGTGATTTACCTATGTAGAATTTTTTTTAAAGTTCTTCCCCTTCTTGTAAAAGGTTTTCCCTTAGTTCTTGTTAAAAAACTTTTTGAACCTTTTGGCCAATAAGGCTATCTCCTCATCATCTTTATTTTCATCACTATCCTCCTCAGATACGTGTTTTTTCTGTGAGGTTTTGATGATAGTGTTTTTAAATTTTGTAGGGGTTTTGAAATGTAGTTCGAATGTTTGTAAGGAACCTAACATTTCTTCTACTTTCATGTCATCAATGTCTCTACATTCCTCAATTGTAGTGACTTTTACAGAGAAATGTTTCAGTAGGGATCTTAAGATTTTCCTACAAATTCTTGGCACTGGAACCTTCTCTCCCAACCCCCACATGGAGTTGCAAATGTCACTAAGCTTTGTGTAAAATTTTATAAACATTTTATGCTGCTCTATTTTAATATTCTCGAATTGTGTGGTTAGGAGCTGAAGCTTAGAGCGTTTTACTATGTTGGTTCCTTCATGGGTAGTTTCTAAAAAATCTCATGGTTGTTTAGATATTTTACACATGCATATTTGTTTGAATTCTTCTTTTGAAACCGCACAATAAATAGCGTTCAAGGATTTTGCATCATAAGTGGACCCTACTTTTTCAAAGTCAGTCCAAAAGGCTTTCTATTTGGGTCTATATGTGGTAACACCGTCGTCTGATACAATTTGTTCCATGGGTGCCACCCATCCATTCTTAACTATGTCTCAAACTGTATGACCTAATGATTTGAGAAATATGCGCATTCTTGCCTTCCAATAGCCATATTTGAATCCATAAAAAAGGGGTGGTCTTGAGACCAGTGTTCCCTCATTTTTAAATATACTTTCAACTTCAGTAAGGATCTCCCTCTAGGTTATTAAGCCCTATAAGAGGAACCTGCTCTGATACCAATTGAAATTACGGCTTTACCGCTACAAGTGAAGCTTGAAAGTATGTCTAATGTCCTAGAGGGGGGTGAATAGGACTTTTCAAATTTTATTTAAACTAATAACATGCACTTACTTCTAAGTTTGCAAGTGCACAATCATTGTCTAATTAGTAAAATAAATAATTCATGCATTTTGACAAACATGTTTGTACAAAAATTAAACAGAGTGTAGAGTTCATCCAAACATCACAAATAAAGAATTAAAATATTCACCACAATGCACACGATGTATAGTGGTTCGGCAATTTTCTTACCCCACTCCTGGTTGACCCGCTCTCCTAAAGTGTGTCGGATTTCACTATTCAGATGGCTTTAAATGAAGTTCACCATAAATCTTCACAACCTACACAAGGTTAGCGTTTTCCATCCGTCGATGGCCTACACAAGGTCTTATGAAGTCCTACACAAGAACTCAAGAAGTCCTACACAAGTACAACAAAACGTACTCTCCCGTCGGAGGCCTACACAAGGACTTACCAAGTTTTTAAGTTCAAACTCTGAAACCCAATCTTATACAAGGAATGGTTTCTACACACAAATGGACTCTTGGTACTTACTTAGAAGTGAGTGACCCCATTAAGCACTTGATGAAGATCTTCTTGGATGATGAAGAAACTTCAGCTCCCTTATACTACAACTGTAGGATGATGCTCCATTGTATATGTCGAGGTTGATGAATCAAGGGTTTGGTGAATTCTAACTAGGTATTGATGGGTCTTTAAGAACTAGTAAGGATCCCATGGTTGACCATTCAATGCTTGCTGGCTTTCAAATTTTCTAATAAAAGTGGTTTCTATAGCATCAACGAATGTTGGAGTTCATTGTTCAATCCAAGCTTTGAATATGTCAATGATTGCCTTTAATAGAAGGATTGAATGATGAACTCCATGAGGAAAGAGAGCTTGAGAAAATGGGTATAAAATTTAGGTATTAACTCTCACAAAGCTCTCTTAATAACTCATTTAATTGCCAAAAAATATATCACACAAATATATACAATAGATTTTCAATGGGTAGAAAACGGTCAGTTTCGATGTCATCGAAGACGAACTTCCTTCAATGCATCGCTAAATTGAGCAAAATATCTAAGTTGGTTACTGGACAGTTTCTTATCTTCTTTGGATGTCATCGAGTGACCTTCGATGTCATCGAGGGAGTCCTTCAATGCCATCGTAAAAATCCAAATTTATGACCTAACTCTGCCAGACAATTTGGGGTCTAATTTCGATGCCATCAAACTAAACTTCGATGTCATCAAAGGTTCCTTTGATGTCATCGAAGGATGGTTCGATGCCATCGTAAAAATTCAAAATTTATATGATTTCTTACTGGACAGTTTGAGCACTTCTTCGATGCCATCGAAACTAAGTTCAATATCATCGAAGTTTAAGTTTCAATGCCATCGAAGAGACTTCGATGCCATCGTAAAAATCCATATTGTTCTTGTTTGCTTGCCAGACAAATTGTGCTCTTTTTTGATGTCATCAAAGCTATGTTCGATGCCAACAAAGAGGTCTTCGATGTCATCGAACTGGATTCGATGTTATTGTAAAAGTGAACATGATGGACAAATTCCCCAGTTTGTCCTTCCATGCCTAATAATTATCAAGTTAACAGTTCAATATCAAATTGACACTTTAATGTGTAACCTAGATGTGACATGTGAAATCATGACTCGATCAATGTTTAAAACTTCTAATCGAGGATTAATGACTTAATTTTGAGATCTCCCAAGTGACTAAAATCCAAGAGACATAAGGCATCAATATTAAGCATCTTGTACTTCTAATTCATGGATTAACTTCAAGATCACTTAAATTTGCAGAAATTTCTTAATTTTTTCTCAATTTTTCACGACTTCGCCCAAATACTAAGAAAACAACCGATTAGCCTGCCTAATCCACACCCCCAACCTAAAATCTACATTGTCCTCAATGTAAAAGAGATAAGCATTCAATGCAAATGAGGCAACGAAAAGAAAAGAGAAGTGGTAGAAAGGTAGTACCTGAAGAAGAAATTTTGTGGGTTTTTTTTCCAAAATATCTCAATGTGAAGATGGGTTAGCAGAAGAATTAAACAATCATAAAGCAAACTTTTCTAAACAGCAAAAAGCAAACTATCCTAAACAGTGAAAAGGAAACTGTCCTAGTCCTAAATTCTTTAAAAGCAATAAACCTAACTAGGAAAACAAGGGAAAGCTACTTAGTCATGCTGCAAAGTTCCTCCTTCAGCCAATATCTTGATAAATTTCTCAGTACGTTTCGTAACAAGATCATCCAAAAGCCTTTTTTGCAATAGGCTTGGATGCCATGGAGCATAATTTTCTAGAGAAATTTATAGACCTTAGTATAAAGTTTCTTTTTATCTCCTGAGGTGTCCAAAGTACATATGATTCACCTGAGACAGAAAGTTTCAGAGTTAGCGCAACATGGTGAATCAGAGACTACAAGTAGATAAAATTCAAAGAAATTCTCAGTAGGTGATGTAGTCTCAACATATTCTGAAGTTTCAGGCTTCGTTTCAACTTTTAGCTCCTCCTCTCTTAATGGTAAACATTCAAGATCCGTGGAAAGAGGAACTTCAGAATAAGGGTTCTCTCGGTCAATAACAACCACCGAGGTATTGTTTTGCAAGGCATCTATTATTTCTTTTATCATGGGATCATTTGACTTTACAAAATATGCCAAGCGATCTTTCAGAGAGTTGAGATAGTCAGTTGAGAGAAGGTCATTTTTCACATTGAGGTCTATGATGATATGCTCAATGATTCCCTCGTCTTCTCTTAGAATAGAGGGAAACATGATCTCTTGCTTTTTACCTTGGTGAGAGCCAATTGTCACCAGATACATCTCGCCCTGCCCTGCATAGACAGATTGTGGATCAATAGGTGCATTGATATGAAGATTACGTTCATTGCTACTACTCAGTAGAAGCACTATATCGTCAAGGGTTGACAGCTCAGATGATGGCCTTAACTGGGTGGTTTCAAATTCTAGAGTCATATCGAGCGACTCGTCCATCTCCCTAATCATATTATAATCTAAATCAGGGGAGTGTTCTACACACGCCTCAAAAGAGCTGGAATGGTCGATTGGAAGAGGGTCATCCTCCATATTTAAATCAGGTGTGTCAGATAGGTGGAGTGGATCATTGTGGTCGACAACTTCCTGTACCCCGGGATGACTTTCCTGAACTATAATTGAAATCGATTCGAGTGAATCTTGGGCTGTAAACTCATGATTCTCATCCCAATACTCATCATCTTCCAATTCAGTACAATTCACAAGTGGGATGAGATCACTTTCCTCACACTATTTTTCTAGGTTGAGTTGAGGCTCGAATAAACTAGCCTCTTCCTCCTCATTGAAGTCAAGTATGTCATATGATTGGAGCATATCAGTATCATTATATTTGAAAGACACCCATGTCTCTTGATCATTCCTTTGGACAGTCATCGAGATCGACTCTTTGGAAAATTGAATCGTATGCTCAGTAACACAATCCAACTCTTCATTCTTAATTTCAGTATCCTCCATAATCGCATCACATGAACCTAACTGTTGTATATCTTTTATAAGTTCTTGAAATCTTTGGAGTGTGTTTTGTTGGATGAGCTCTAGAGTTTGTGTAGAATTCTGAAGTGAATTCTTTTGGATCGTTTCTTGTTGTATCTCAGAAGTATAGGACCCAAGAGAATTGTCACTATGATACATTGTTAATTCAACTTCTCAATCTTGATGTTTCGACTGATTATAAGTAGGGAGTTGGGAATGAAGAATTGGATTGGGTTGAGGCCGGGGTGAACTAGCCTCCTTTAGCTTATCAAGGCGCAATGCAAGTGCTTCTATCGTTCTTCTGATGCCAGTAAAATCATCTGTGTAACCCTAAAGTGACTCTTCTTGGATCATTTCTAGTTGGGTTTCAAAGGTAAAAGACCCAAGAGAATTGTCACTATGATGTATTGGTGGTTCATCTTCCTTACATTGACGTTTCCACTGATTATAGTCATACGGGTCATAGGTGGGAGAATCTGGTGGTTGTTGGTACATATTATCATCCATAATATAATCTCTCATTGTTTTTTTCTTGTCTAATGGGTGATAATAGCTCTCACTCCCATGATAGCCCTAACAATCACGTACTGTTTTCTTAATCCGTGGAATGTAATTGTTCTCTCGCATATAATCGCGTAAGGACTTCTTAACTAGTGGAGCATTGTATTCCGTTTGCTTCTCGATGATGTTTCTAGAAAAATTTTGAGTCGTAGGTTACTTTCTAACATAATCATCTAACAGCCCTTCACAATTTCTCGCATTCTTTAAAATTGGCTTAGCATATTGACGTTCCCACTCTTGCATATACATGGTGAAACCCTAATTTTGAATCTAATCCTATAATAGAATAAAAGAAAAATCTTATAACAATATGGAAAGTAAGTAGATGAGAAGTTAGAAAGAGTTTGTCGGTTTGGAGAGTTCTATGTCAGGATCCTGCAAAACAAAAAACAATGTTAGTTTCTAAAAATAAATCAGAAAAAACTCTAACCTAAAAACAAAACAAAAAATTAGTCCTAAAAACAAATTAGTTTCTTTTTTAAAAAATAATTTCTAAAAACAAATTAAGAAAGTTTCTAAATCTGGAAATAGAAAGAAAGAAAATTAGAAAGAAGTTACCAAATTAGAAGTTTCGATTTTGGGATCCTGTAGAAGAAAAATGAAAGTGAATTAGTTTCTAAAAAAAAAAAAAAAAACTAAGAAAACAACCTAGTTTCTTTAAAAAAAAAAATAAGTTTTTAAAAATAGAAAGTAAGTTAGTTTCTAAAAATGGATTAGGAAAGTTTCTAAAAAATAAAAAATTAGTTTCTAAAAACAAATTAGAAAAGTTTCTATCCTAGAATTAGAAAGTAAATTAGTTTCTAAAAACAAAAAAAGAAAAAAGGAAAGCTTCTAAACCTAGAAATAGAAAGCTAAGTTAGTTTCTAAAATAATTCTGAAAAAATTCTAACCTAAAAATAGAAAGTAGAAAAATCTCAATTTTAACCTAATTCTAAAACTAATCAAATCCAGAAAACGCAACTGTCAATCCCCAGCAATGGCGCCAAAAACTTGTTCATAACCCCAAGTATAGGGTCGCGATGTAGTAATAATCTGGGTAAGACCGAGGTCAAATCCACAGGGACAGAAACTTGTATGTTTCTGAAATTAACTAGAAGAATATGCGAAACTAATTCTAAAGTATTTGAGAGAGTAATCATAAATAGAGATTTAAAGGTGGGAACTAGGGTGTTAAGGATCCACTTGTAGTAATCAAGGAGCCCTCTTGCTTGATTCAAGTAACACAATTAGAATTAGAGTCTTATCCTATCCAATTGAAAAATATATCAATAAAATCAAATCTGAACTTTCATTAACCTAATTCTCAATGAAGGAGAACTATGATAATTGGCAAGGATTCCATCAGCAAACCATGCCCAGGAGATAATGGCAAACAACATGATTTACCAATCCCATAATCTCAAAGCAGGAGAATTGTGAAGATTATGAAGGATTTCATCACCCTACCATGCCCAAAGATGATGGTGAACAACAAGACTTACTAATTCACAATCTCAAATCAGAAAAAGAAGATACTTAAAGTTATTGCAGATCTACTGTAATTTGAGTCACAATAAACCATTAAAAACTGGAAGAGGTCCTTTATAATGTTATGAGAGAAAAAACTACAACAGATACATAGACGAAACTAGAGAACATCTATGTGAAGAAGTCTCTTGAGAATCTCTAGTATCTGAAGCAACGGTTGTTCAATTCAAAGATGACGGAAGAGGCTGACGTTGAGGCCTACATCAGCAACTTTGATAGGCTCATTTGCAAATTACTGGATATGGATGAGACGATGAAAGATTCAGATCAAGCATGTATTCTGTTAAATTCTCTTCCAGAATTGTATGAGTCGTTTGAAGACTCTTTGTGCACCAGTAGGACAATCATTAGTGTTGAGAGCATTATCTCAGCACTTTAGTCGAAGGCAATGATAAAGAAAAGTGATGATGTATGTACTTTTACATATGCATTGGTTACCAAGGGAAATTCTAAGCGGGATAGTGGATCTTCATGATCGAGATCCAAATTTAAGGGCAAGAGCGAAGGCAAGATAAAGTACTAGAATTGTGGCTTGAGAGGGCACATGAAGAAGGATTGTCAGAATTATAAGTCAAGGAAGGAGAAATCAAAGGGTTCTTCTAGAGAGGCCAACACTACAAAAATCAGTGAGGAAGCGAGTGGTAGTGACGTGTTGACTGCATCAAAATCTAGGTATTTCAATGATAAATGAACTTTAGATACAGGGGCTTTGTATAACATGACCCCACATAAGAGTTAGTTCACCAATTACAGTGAGTGCATGGTGGTTAGGTGTTTATGAGCAATGATAATATATGTAACATGGTTGGTGTTGGATCGGTGTGCATCAAGATATTTAATGGCATGGAGTGTATCTTGACTGATGTGAGACACGTTCCTAATTTGAAGAAGAGTATGATATCTTTTGGTGCTCTCGAGGCACTTGGGTGTAAATTCACTAGGTTTGATTATGTCCTTAGGGCTTGTTTGGGCGGTGGGATTAGAAGGGATTAGGTGGGATGGGATTCAAAAAACATAATTATTACCCATGGCAGGGATTGTCCCCTGTTGCCATGGGATAAGATTAATGCCATGCTTTGTTAATAATACGGTGGTACATTAAATGGATATACCCGCCATCATTTGAAATTACTGAGATAACACACATGTGTTATATCTAAACCGTTCATTTGTTTTGTAACCTCATTTTATGGCATGGGCCTAAAAATGAGGTAGATCGAAAACTTATGTGGCCCCAAAGAAGTTTTTAACGGTAAGTATTCAATCCTCATTGCTTTCTATGGTGGGGTCCACTTGAGCTTTAGATTTACCTAATTTTTTGGCCCATGCTCTAAAATAATCTCGATAAATGGGTGGACGGTGTGGATGTAGCCCACACATCATGGTGGGACGTACACAACTTGCTAACATTGAGTGAAATTGGCACGGGACCCAATGCAATACCATTTAATGTAATTCCAATCTTTTCCATTCTTCCCAAACATGGAGTGGAATTGGCACAAGACGAATCCCATCTCACCTAATCCCTTCTAATCCCACCGCCCAAACAGGCGCTTAAGGTTTCAAAGGGGCACTCGTAGTCATAAAAGCATTGAGGAATAATAACCTTTACAGGTTGATCAGAAGCACTTCATTGAGTAGAGTTGCAACAATTATAATGGATTCTATGTCTGCATATATGTGGCACACATGCTAAGCCACATGAGCAAGCGGGGAATGAAGGTACTTTTTGACCGTTGTTTGATTCTAGTTTTTTTTTAAAGCATTGATTTTAGTATATGTGAACACTATATATATGATATATAGTCAAGGTTATCTTTTAAGTCTAGAAAACATGTATGTAAGGGGGTTCTGGATTATGTGCATTCTGATGTCTGGTGGTCATTGCTCATAGTATCTGGTAGAGAATCATCATGATTTGTTACATTTATTGACAAATTCTCCAGAAAGGTGTGGGTTTATTTTATGAAAAGTAAATCTGAGGTTTTCATCAACTTCAAACAGTAAAAGGCAATGTTAGAAAAACGATCAGGGTAAAATGTGAAAGTGTTGAGGACATATAACGATAGGGAATTCACTTCTGGAAAATTCAATCAAGATTGTAAGGATGAAGGGATCATGAGGCACGATATAATGCGACACACACCAAAGAAAAATGATGTGGCTAAGCGGATGAATCGAACTCTCCTGGAGAGGACCTGATACATGATAAGTAATGCTAGGTTGGGTAAGAAAATGTGAACTGAGGTCGTTAACACTGCTTGTTACTTAGTGAATTGTTCCCCTTCTATGACCATTGATTATAAAATTCCAGAGGATGTGTGGATTGGTCAGCAAGTTTACTACTCTAGGCTGCATGTATTTAGTTGTGATGCTTACTCTCATATACCTTCAGTTGAAAGATATAAGATAGACCAAATGACTAAAAAAATACATCTTTGTCGGCTATGGTAATGGTGTAAAAGGGTACAGGCTATATGACTAGGTTACACAGAAAATTATCCCTAGTTGTTACGTCAAATTCGACGAAGGATTCTTGTTCTGTAAGGATGAACACAAGAAAGACGAAAAGTCTGTTGTGGACGTTCAGATAGACAGAGATGAGACACAGGCTGATAATGAGACATATACAGAGGTATAGAATTAGGTGGAGCATCTACCTATGAGAAGGAATCTGCCAAGGGATCGTAGGTTACTGGCGAGATACATGGATTACTTGAATGTTACGTTTTCCCTCATTACACATGAGAGAGATATGTCAACTTTTCAGGAGGCTCTTGACGATGTAGATGCCAAAAAGTGGAAAGCGGTGATGCATGACGAGATGGACTCCCTATACCAGAATGAGACGTAGCAGTTGGTGGAGCTTCCCACTGGCCGTAAAGTGATCGGGTGTAAGTGGATCTTAAAGAAAAAACATGATAGATACAAGGCAAGGTTGGTGGTGAAGGAATATGCTTAGAGAGAATGTGTTAACTTTACTAAGATATTCGTGCCTGTAACGGCCCGACCAACACTGTACGATATTGTCCGTTCTGGGTCCCACTGGACCCGCACGGTTTTGTTCTCGGGGTTACCCCCAAAAGGTCATGTACAAGGAAGGTTCAAACCACACATATAACCATCATTACTTCGGACAACTCTTCTAATGTGGGACAAAGTTTCACCCCACTGTCAGCACAGTAGCCTACCAACCACTGGTAACTCGCCGAGGCCCCGCCCACATCAGTGTCCGCCCACGTGTGCCCGCCCACATGTGCAACAGTGATGCGGCGTCACAATATCCCCCACCAAGGGTAGAGCCGTCTTAGGCTCTGATACCATTTGTAACGGCCCGACCAACGCTGTATGATATTGTTCGCTCTGGGTCCCACTGGACCCCCACAGTTTTATTTTTGGGGTTGTCCCCAAAAGGCCTCATACAAGAAAGGTCCGAACCACACATATATAACCACCATTACTTCAGACAACTCTTCTGATGTGAGACAAAATTTCACCCCACTGCCAGCACAGTAGCCTGTCAACCACTGATAGCTCGCCCAGGCCATTAGGCCCTGCCCACATCAGCATCCGCCCACGTGTGCCCGCTCACATGTACAATAGTGACAGGGCGTCACAATGCCCATTGTGAAGCAAGTATCTGAGATCGACATATTGAAGACTCAGCTATCATGGACATTTAAGATGAAATATCTGGGGCTGTAAAGAGGGTTATCGGCATTGACATACAGAGAGATAGGAAGAGTAGTAGGTTATGGTTATCTCAGGCAGAATACCTTGAGAATGTATTGGTGAAGTATGGGATGGATAAAGCAAAGCCGGTAAGCATTCCCCACTCAGCTCATTTTAAGCTTTCTTCTTAACGGTATCCTGAAACAGATGAAGAAAAGCAGGTTATATCTTGTGTGTCTTATTCAAGTGTGGTTGGCAACTTGATCTATGTCATGGTCTGTACGAGATCATATTTCACGTGTGGTTGGTGTTGTCGGCAAATGTTTGTCTAACCCCAGCAAGTGATACTGAGAGGCAGTGAAATGGCTACTTCGATATATTCAAGGTATACAGGACTACGTGTTGACACTTGAACAATCAAGGGATAAGTTAGGAGGCTATGTGGATTCAAATTACACAGGCAATGTGCATCATAAAAGGTAGACTTTTAGTTACTCATGTACATCATAAAAGGTAGACTTTCAGTTACTCGTTTGTATTAGCGGGTATAGCAATCAATTAGATGTCGAAGCTTCAATTTGTAGCGGCTCTTTCTACAACTAAAGCTGAATATATGGCAGTGATGGAAGCATTCAAGGAATAGTTGAAGGAAATGATAAATCAGTTAGGTCTTCAACAGGAGATCGTGTCAGTTAATTGTAACAGCAAAGGCGTGATTAATTTGTCGAAGAACTCTGTTTATTACTCATGCACCAAACATATTGATATGCATAATCATTTTATCCAACATATGCTTGAGGAATGAGACATGACTCTTGAGAAGATACATACAATCATAACTTCGGCTAACATGCTTATAAAGATGGTTTCCACAAATATTTAAGTTTTGTGCACTTCTCTGGGCTTAGCGAAGACTTAATAAGAGTGCGCACGAGAAGTGATGAGAAAGTTGTAATGGAAGGCAATTATAGATGCTAATGATAAGGGAAAAATGAAAAATAAAGATTAAAGACATGGTGGAGATTGTTGTCAAATGTCTTAAATCTGTCTGTAATAGAGTTTGTTGATGACATTGACATATGCTTGATCCCATCGAGAAAATTTGAAGAAAAAAAATTCTAGTTGATTGATAGTTTTCGAAGTTGCTACTCGATGTCATCAAAGGATCTTTGATATCTTTGCCCAGTCCTTGATAGTTGTCAATGCAATCGAAGGATCTATCGAAGGCACGCGCGGAATTGCGTAAGTGCGCAATTTTTTTCCCATTCTGGTTGGAGAGTATATACCGGGCGTAATCAGGATTAGGACAAGGATTAAAGATGATTAAGACTTTCAAAGTTGTTCTAAAGGGTTCAAGGGTATAAATAGATATTCGAAGGAGATTCAAGGGTTGTTCAAATTGGTAAGATCATCTATCTCTTGTATTTTTGCTTTCGTAGTGCATTATTTGTCACTTTGTGCAGTGGTTTTTTTCCGCAAAGGATTTTCCACGTAAAATTCAAATTGCCTTCTTGTCAAATTTGTTTGTGTAACTGTGGATATTTTACTTGATTATGGTCTATATGCCTTCACCAGTCCCAGCAAAAATTTGTTAAATCCAAAAATTTGAAATATTAATAAATTTGCTAAATTCACATTCTCATTTCTTTGATCCTAACGAGAGCCATAATGAACATTTGAACTGATCCTAATCCATTCCTATTATCAAGAATATGATACAATCCGCCCATTCATAATGCCGTTCTCTACCATTCCTTTATACAAAGCAAGCCTATTTAATGGCATATGGCCCACCATTTCTCGGAAAGAACCTCCATTCGAACTGCCGATCTCAGCCGTAGAAACCTTATTCATGTTTACAAAATTTTTTGAATGCCTCATCCTGTATTCCTTGTTATTTGATGATGGCTCGATTACATCGTCTGCGAATCTCACCTTCTTTTTAGGCACTCCTCTTTCCATTCCTATTCATTAACAAATCAAAACAGTTAATTACATGAAAAATAGAGAGGAATAAAAAACAATTAGATCCAAAGAAAAAGATAATAAAAATTAGAAAATGATCAAGTGAAAACATTTTCACCACAGTTGTGGAGCAAACAAATAGAATGGCCCCACTGTGATGTATTCATGACATCCACTCGCACAATCATGCATGCCATCTCATGTTTGGTCATGGCCCAAAAAACCATGCTAATTCATGAATCATGTGAGCCACACCATAGGGAACACTTGAGAGGGCACACCCTTCCCCTCCCAACCGTTGATTTTTGTGTGCCCACCTGAGTCATAGATGAAACTAATTTTTGGGCCCATGGCAAAACAAGCGATTGCGTGCGGAGGGTCGGAGTGGATATCATGTAGACATCACGGTGGGGCCCACGCAACTTGTTTGCTAGATTACTTTGTGTTGAACGCCATTTCTTAAATGGTGGTAAGTCGTCAAACTTACATGTGACAAACAAAATATATCCATCAAGGCCATGTGGGGGCTGACACAGCGCGTTTAATAGATTCCTTTGTGTGTCGCACCATTTCTTAAATGGTGGTGAGTCGTCCAGCTTACATGTGACAACCGTATACGTCCATCAAGACCATCTAAATTTCGTGTCCATCCATACCATCTAACTTTTCTGCCCATTTTCGTTGAAGAATATCATTAAAACCGCTTATCGGATAATCCTAACCATCCAATGGCATGCACCAAATGGACAGAGAAAGGAAAATGATCAGTGGTGCAAATTCAATGGCCAAATCATATATGATTGTCTGATCAATTTGATTATTGGGATTTGTTCCATCCAGTGGGGTCCATGATTTGGATCATCTGCGTTGACACAGAATCTGACACGTGTAGGGTGGATGATTCACCATCATTCAAGTCAACCCTTCTCCATAAGTCCAAAGAGAATATGAAAAAAGAAAGTCAAGAATAGAAGATTGAAATTTTGGAAAATAACAAAGAAATTTCTTCGAAGAATGTAAAAAATCAAAATCAAGTTCTGACGAGAAAACATAAAACCCACGTGCAATTATAATCCAAATTTCTTCATCGAACTCTCGGAAGCCAAAACAAATAATTAGAAACAAAAACAGAACGAAAACCTTCTTCTAAGAAACAAAAGAAAACAAGAGAACAACAGAAACAAACCCATTGCAAAAATAATAATAATAACAATAATAATAAAATCGAAACCCATTTCAAATCCAATATCGTTTTGTCGAAAGAAAGTGAAGAAATCGAAAAAACTCATCAACGGATATCTGAAACTGCGATTCAAAGAAAAATTAAACAGAGAGAGAGAGAGAGAGAGAAGAAATAAAAAACATACCGAATTCGAATTCGACCTTCTTCATGAACTCTGTCACAAGTCGCTTATGTGCTTGTAGAGCGACGAATGCGACGCTGCCAGAGACTGCAACGACGGCCATGTATCCAAATCCGTTAGAACTAGCCATTCTTTGGAAGCAAAAAAGAAAGAAAGAAAAAATCAATCTCATTCAGAACAACAAGAAATTCAGTTTCCTTCGTATTAAATAGGAGAAGGAAGCGTGTTTGAAGAAAGTGAGAGGAAAGAGAGGGAAATGTCAGAAAACGTTTTGGGACCATTGATGGAATGGGCCATGTGTGTGGTATTGACTTTCTTGGGTTCTCCCCATACTTTCTCAGCAACCGCTATTTTATCTTTCCATGTAATTTATGTAATTTTCGAGAAGGTTTCAAGTACGACTGGTTGTACCGTAAGATACGGTACACCAAGTTAATAACTTCCAACCTATTTAGTACATGTGAAATCCAACCCTTCCAATGGGTTGTAACACTATTAGGATCAACCAATGAAAATAAAAACCCTAATACTCATGAGTTGGGCCACACCATGGAATCAATTTATAACCATTGATAAATAGGAAAATATAATTTTAGTCTAATTAATTAGTGGAAATGGTAAAAACAAATTTCATGATGGGCCAACCTATGATACGGGTTGGATGTAGAAAAAATATTAAGGATGGACCGTAATTTATAGACCTTCTCTTTCTTTTCTTCCTTTATTAATTTTTTTCATTGATCCGAGAAAATGACCATAACGCCCCTAGTGGACCGTTGTGACTCGAACCGAGTCGACTCAGTTCGCTTGAATGAATCGCGTTGAGAGGTTTCAATTAAAACTGGTGCTATGCGGCACTGCTGGAATTGCGGGCCCATTTTATCCGGCGGTTTGATGGGGTGCGGATTTGGTGGATCCCAGGATCTACCGAGGTGGGTGGTATCACTGACCGTAGGGCCCACTGTGATATATGTCTTATATCCACACCGTACATCTGTTTTGAAAATTAATTTTTTGCATATGATTCGAAAAATGAAGAAGATTCAAATCTCAGGTAGACCACAATATAGGAAACAGAGGCTTCGCTGTTAAAAAAATTTCGTGGGCCACAAAAGTTTTGGATCAAGCTGATATTTGTATGGTCTTTTCATCGACATCTTTGTGACCGTATCAATAGGTTGGATGGAAAATAAAAATTCTGTTGGCCCCCATAAAGTTTTAAATAGTGGGGATTCGATCACTACAGTTTCCTATGATATGTTCACCAAAGATTTGGATCTACTTCAATTTTTCGATCATAGGCTAAAATGGGCTTTCAAAATGGATGGACGGTGTGGATGTAAGTCACATACATCACAGTGGGCTCCAGACCTATGTGAAACCGGGGGATCCACCCCAACCGCGCCCGGTTTGATGGCCGCCAGGGTGCTGTTGGAGGACCGGAGTCGTCTACTGTTTTACCGTGCGCGTAAGACATACAAGCTCTTTGAGCCCACAATCTTGTATAGCCAAAATCTACTCTGTCCATCAGGTGAGGTCCTCGGTGCTAGGCCACGAGCCCAAAATTCATCCAGATCCACAACTCAGGTGGACCACACCATAGGTAACAATGAAATAGGATGTTCAGTGAGGCCACCATGGTGTGTATTTTTCATTAAACCCATTTATCATGTGTTAAGATGAAGGGACAAATTTTAATAGCCAATTTGACATTGCCGTCATTGGTGTGGTTAATATAAGGATTTTTTATTAGGCTAATGTATTTCTATATCAAGTGAGCATGATAACTCTCACGTAAGGATGGAATAGATTTCACATATAAATCATAATTGGTCCGAAGGGCTTTGGCATTGTACGATGTGAAAAGGACTGAAATAATCTACTACACCAGTTCTACACCACCCACAATAAATTTGAATCCTTTGTTTGTTAGAAATAGTAAATTTTCATCTTTCTTTTTTCAAATTATAATTAGTCTATATCATTATTGATGTGGTCAGTACTATTGGAGATTTGTGCTACAAAATCACACAGATCTAGATCTAGGATAGCAATCCAATGGCACCAAGCACATAAGAGAACATAAAAATTTAACGTGAAAAAACCCTTGTAGGAAAAAACCACGGCACAAAGCGACAGATCTCTACTATGAAAATAGAAATTATAAAGAGAGAGGACTTACCCGATTCGAACAACCTCGAATCTCACCCTTGCTACACCCTTTAAAAATCCTAAAACCTTTTTAGGAACCCTCAAAACTCATTTAGAAAGTCTTAGAATACTTTAGAATAGCCCTAAGGACCCCTATTTATAGTTTAGGAAACTCCACTTACGCACATTCTTTTGAAAAGTCCAGAAACCACTTCAAATTAACGCAGTCCGCGCACCGGCTGCGTAACCCTCGACTGGTCGAATGACCCCCTCGACCGGTCGAGCCATCCCCTCAACTGGTCGAGCGGCCCGAACACCAAAAAAATAGGTCGTTGGACTTTAAGTCGAGTAGGCATCGACTAGTCGAGCAGCCCACTCGACCAATCGAGCGGCTCAAAAACAGACAGATTTAAGGCATCTGTCAACAACCACTGCTACATTAAATGTAATGCGTGATGATCTAGTTAATCAAATTGCAACAAATAGAAATTTTCTAACCCTGGCAAGCATAGGATCCGGATTCACCCAGAGACCGCCAATTAGGCCTTTGGGTCTCACCATGATATGCACGTGAACTCCAATTTATCTATTGAATGATTACCCACCTGTTCCCATACATGTGAAAGAAAGGCCAACATAAACCTCATATGAGCAGCCTCAGCTGAAAAAATGTAACATCGTGCTTGAAATGCATCATGTGCCTTGCTCCATTTAGCTACAGGACCACACTTTTCCCTTTTAGCCATAAGCCTGCCCAATTCTATCAAGTTCCCGTGCTCAGCGGCTAAGCAGGTTTAACATGATGTTTGTGAGAAATTCACCTGTTACATTCCATTTATTAGATCTTATGTGAGAAATTCACCTGATACATTCCATTTATTAGATCTTATTAGGCTGTGACGTCAAAAATCAGGCAGATCCAAAACCCAAACCACAGCACGCTAAGAAAAAGTGGGTAAGGAAATACCAACTGTTGAAACCTCCCCAAGCTTCATGGTTATATTTAAACGTTTTGTGCCCCAATTAATGTTTCAAAGGTGGACGTTCAATCCTCATTGTTTCCTATTACATGGCCCACTTGAGTTTTGAATCTATCTCATTTTTTAATCATGTCCTGACATGAAATTGCAAAATCTACAGATGGAGTGGATTTCTCCCAAACATTATGGTGGCCCCCACCTAGCTTCTGACTGCATGAGCCTGCCGTCTTAAAGAACATTTTCTGAATTATCGGTTTCCATCTATGGTTATTTCACCACGGGTGACCCCTATTCCATTCCGGCCAAGTTTGGAATACCCCTAAATAAAGCCTATGCCATCGCTCTCAGTTTTAATTACTCGTCATTTTGTTAGGCAAGTCATACTACTGGATGTGGGTAGCGGATTAGGTGGGCATCGGCCTCACCCAAGATGGTGTGGCCCTCACCGTCGGGCCCACCTATGTATTTAATATCCATGCTGTCCATCTGTTTTCCCTGTCATTTTAAGGTGTGATCCAAAAATGAAGCAGATTCAACTCTCAAGTGGACCATACTGTAGGAAACCGAGGCCATTGACCATTGACAGGACAAAAAGGTTTTGGATAAGCTCATATTTGCTTTTCCCTTCATCTAGGTTTATGTGATCTTATCAACGGTTTAGATGACAAATAAATTTGATGGTGAGACCTAGGAAGTTTTTAATGGTAGAGCGTTCAATCACCCTTGTTTCCTATAGCATGGTCCACCTGAGATTTATGTCTTCTTCGTTTTTGTGCTCATATTCTAAAATGATATGGCAAAACGGATGGAGGGTATCGATATAGAATACATATATCAAGGTGGGCCGCGTGGTCGCATCTAATCCACTCCAATTGATATAAACCTCAATCCACTTGGATGTCTCTTAAGTCACATCAATCTAACTTCTCGTCGAGAAAGCCGCAGCCTTTAAGGGATCCGCCAAGATGTCGCCAAATGCATGTACCTTATTAAGACCTTTACTTTTTATCACAGCTTGATTTTTGCAGTGATGGTTCACCTCATTATTTTTAACTTTGGAACTGATATCTCCATCCTCGATAAAAATAAAAATGCCTATGATTGACATTTGGTTATTCCAATCTTGGTCATGTTCAAATAAAAAATTATGGTGATTTTAATCCTCATTTATATTTGATTTATTTTAATCAAACTTAACTAGAATTTAAAAAAATAGAAATACATTAAAATCCTTATATTTAAAGGAATTTGAATTTGATTTCTAAATTAATTTTAATATTTTAAATTATTATACATATGTAATATTTGACAAAATAATTACAATAAACCCATTGAAATATTTGCTTTGATTAAAAAAAAAAAAAAAATGCTGATGAAATATTAAGCCTCTGTCATAAGTAGGATCACAAATGAGTGACTTGTCAACGTTTTTAACCTGTCTATTTACGTGGCTAATGTTTAGACTTATCAAATCATTCTATTAATGTAGTTTAACTGAAATAGACAATAATTTAATTATTGTACAATGGATTAATAGCCTTATGAGACCTTTGTAGGAGCCTAAAAGGGCAGTTTACTCTTAATCAAGTAAAAGAGAGAGATTTCAAATTGCACAAAATCTGTGTATTCCAAATACCATCAAATCCACACAACCCAACAACTTATGGATTTTGATTGCACTCAAATCCACCCTACCAAATGACCCCCAAGAATTGTCTTACTTGGCATAAAAGTACATGGAAATATGCATGCTTGCTTTTTTGTTAGATAAGATATGGATACAACTCTAAAGATAAAATAGGCTGAGATGCTAATTTTTAATCATTTAGCCCGTTAGCAAAATCTTCATTATTTTCGCTCAAAAACTGTTTGGTTTGAAATTTGGTTGGTATGTGTATGTGATGTCTGGTGTGTCAAAGCCTAATATGACTCAATTCAAACCGAGCACCTTTGACCCGAAGCGCTAAAATAGATAGAGGGACTGTGGGCGATTATCTATGACCGACAACTAAGAAGTTTGGTCACCTATTTAACTACATGTAAAAGATATTAGGCAACTTAGGAAGAGGGGAGTTCATCTTTCTAATAAGTTCTTTTTACCTTTCAACATATCTATACTTTTTTTTAGCACACGTACATGGGCTAATGAGATGCCACCACGTATTAGCATCACACGCTAAATGATGGGTGAATTCCTACTCACGCCCTCCATCATTATTTACACTTGAACTAACGTGCCCAGATCAAACAATCCAAAAGATGCCACGTGTTAGTTGTGTCGTGTGTGGTGTATATCAACTTCAAGAGAAGTTAGAGCTGCTCACATGTGAGAGAGAGAAAGAGAGAGAGAGAGAGAGAGAGAGAGAGAGAGAGATCTAAATGATAGATTCTATCAAAAAGTACTCTCGTAAAAAAAAAAATAGTCTCATTAAAGCAAGACTCTATCTCTCTCTCATAGCATTAAATGACTAGAATCTC
This sequence comes from Magnolia officinalis, assembly GCA_021015155.1. Taxonomy (NCBI): domain Eukaryota; kingdom Viridiplantae; phylum Streptophyta; class Magnoliopsida; order Magnoliales; family Magnoliaceae; genus Magnolia; species Magnolia officinalis. The sequence continues at coordinate 89,439,492 of JAJHSJ010000001.1, forward strand.
ATCAAAGGATATTTCTATCTAGCATTAAATGTTAGAGCTTTCCCAAAAGCAACTCTCTATGAATTTCAAAGACAAGTGATAGACTATAACAACTTTCTAATACAAAAGTCTACAAACATGAAGACTCTAATCGAGACATGTGAATGTATATCTCTTTAGTACATATGGTCGCATGCAATAGGACATGTTAATGTAATGTCCCGGAAAAATCCGTAAAAAGACCCGAATACCACCTCAGGCAGAAATCACTCAGGACCAAATTCTTTAGAAATTAGATGAAATTAACTAAATGTTAAGTTAGATTAGCTGAGAAATTCGCTTGAACCACTTTAAATACGAACTGTTAGACCCAAAACTTGCAGAATCATCGACACTACATTACCCTATAATCTAGGATCAATCTCATTACCCAGTTGCTCTCAGGAGCATTACTAAGCTCTGTATCGGACCTGGACCGCACGTCGAAAGTCCGATTACCACGAAACTAAACGATTATGACCGCCTTGCTGGGCTTGACAACCATCTCGAAAATCAAGTCCTGACTTTGTCCAGAAATGTACAACTTGAGCCCGAAGCGAACTGGTGGCTTTGATCGAGTACCGGTGACCGTTGAACTGAAACTGGTCCGCCACGGTCGATCTGTAAATCCGATCGGAACGAAAACTCAGCTTGACCTACATCCAATACCAGGAAGCTTAAGTCCGACCGCACGCAGAAAGGAGGCCTCCAGAAGTGCTCCGTTGAGCCAAAACAGATGGGTTTTGGCTATAAACTAAGTATACCATGGCCTTGGGGCCATTCCGGTCAGTTCTGGGCCTATATAAGGGCTTTAAACCCTCTCTCTCTCATTTCATACGAATTTGGAAAACCTAGGAGAGAGAAGAGAGCAAAGAGGGAAGGAAAGAGAGAAAAAGTGAGAGAGAAAATGGGAGAGAGTTCCTCGGATTCAATCTCATCGCTCCACGTGCTTAGCTACTACTTCTGTATTGTTATTCCGGCGATTTCGACTCCGTATTTGAGTAAGAAATCCTAACCCTAACCTGTTTTAGAGATTTACATAGAACAGATGGTGGAATAGCTAACCTATTCCCTGTTATAGGTTGTTGTGGTGTCGTAAACAAAGATTTAGTGTTTAAAATGAGTCTGTTATGAGTCTACCGGTGAAAGGTGAGGATTATAAACGTTTAGGTTATGGTTTTCAAGGCTTTTAATGCCGGTTAATGATTTATAATTGATGTGGGTGCCATTTCACATGCTAAATGCGATGTCTGTTTCCCTTTACAAATATATATGAACTATGTGGCAAATAATATATTTCATGTGTTTGTTGATATGACTGAATGAGTACGGAATTTGGATTCGTGCTTGCCATGATTATTCGTTGTGAATATATGGCCATTATGCGTGTGACAACTCCTTTTGGTGAAAGGATTTGTCCTAATTCCTATTAACGCCAACATACGTTACGTATGTTGTATTGTGTAGTCTAAGTGCTTGTAAAAATGTCTGAAAGGATATGGAATTTAGATCTGTGCTTGCCATGATTATTAACTATGAATATATGCTTGTTGTGTATGTGGAAACTCCTTTGTAAAGGGGCTTGCCAGGATATATGTTCTAACTAGTCTAATACAGGTATGTTGAAATGTGTAGTCTAAGTGTTTGATAAAATGCCTATACGAGTAATTGTTTGATGCTTTGTATTTACGAGGGTTGTTGAGATAGGACTCTCAACTACCTTAGCCATATGTATACTTTTCTTCATGTTAGCTTTAATTTCAATGGTATGTATTGTGTAGCCCATGTATATGTAGAATATCATGTTATATGTGTTGAATAATATGCTCAAGTGATATGCATGTTGGAATTAGTTGTTAAATGTCGTAGGATTATCATGTATGCTTACTTCTCGCATTTGACTGTGATTAGGACTACGACGTAGTCCAAGCAATCGGTAACAATTCCGGTTTGAGTGGCCGAGCTAGTCTCGCAACATTGGATACGTTCGATGAATCCGAGGATACGATGATCGTCGACAGTAGTACCTTGTTGGCTAATTCAGCGTATGCTCGTACCAGTCGAACTTGTCTAATTAACCAATTGGCCTATTGTGTGTTTACCATGTATGGACGCTCCTGCTTGAATCCAAGGTACTAACTTACCAGTGAAAAACCCATTTAACCATGGTACCACGATCCGCTAAGACTCATGAGCCAGTCATGATGGTATGGGACACTGTGGTCGAGCTGTCGACCTATGCTAGGGCGACGAGCCTCCCCATAGTGACCAGTGAGCAACCCAAACTCGTGAGCCGAATACCGTGGTATGGGACACTGTATTCGAGCTGTCGACCTTCATTAGCGGAGCCTGTCTGTGGTCCCCAGTCGGGTCGGTGACGAGCCTTCGAAAATAGACTGTCAGTTGGTAGGTCATTGGTGGAGTGACCTCGAGTATGAAATAGGCCTACCCCGGTGCAGCCTGGTTGTAGTCCCCAGTCAGGTCGGTGACGAGCCTTAAAAAATAGACTGTCAGTTGATAGGGTGTTGGTGGTAGTGACCTGAACTTGCCTATCATATGTGATTAACTACGATTGGCGACCCTAGATGGATCATTGTTTGGGTAAATGATACAAGAGAGGTACCTTAGCTTCTCAATCCTACTGTATGAAAAGAACTAATAAGAACTTAGTAATCACGCTCATGCACTGCACTGCATGTGCCGTTTGCCGTTGAGTAGAGAGCACTGAGGAAGTGACTGACATGCGCGATCGTTAGGTGAAGATCGCAGAGGGAGTGCAGGTGAGGGCATGTATCATTTATACATACCATTCCTGCATTAATCAGAGTACTTAGGGATGTTTGATTGTATTGTTTTATCATTACTGCTTGACTGAATTGATAACATGTTAACCTTTGCTTTATTATTCCACTGAGTTGATCACTCGCTCCCACGTTACGAGACGGTGTTTTAAACACCAACTAAACCCTGTTTTAGTTTCAGATGATGGCGCTGCTTATGAAGCAGAGCCGGACTTTTATGATGATGAGGAGGGTTCTCCTATATGCAGCTATCAGGCGGGTCTATGTAGACCGTGATCTGATTGACGGGGTTACAGAGATGCTGATTAGACGTCATTACACTTATTATTTTGTACTTTCGGAAATATTCATTTTATTCATTTTTGGAGTATACATGTATATATTTAACCTGGTAACATGTTCACACTCTGGAGACTTACAACAGTTATATATTTTATATATCTATCACAGTCTTCCGCTTGCGTATTTTAACTGTCTCTGGAGTATGATATGCTGATTTGGTATAATCTCATTCATGTTTAAGGCACTAATACAGACAATATTTAATCATCATTATCTATGTTACATAAGTGATGCGTTGAAACTCGGGAGTTGAGTTTGTGCTCGACCCCCGATTTTCAGGGTGTTACAAGTTAGTATCAGAGCATGATTTAGATTAAACTGGACCTGGGTTATGGTCATACTATGTACGCTGATGCATTTTGACGTAGGAGGGTGCGATAAATGTAGAAACAGACTTAGGATTTCCAATTTCACCAAACGGCAAAATTCACCGAAATTTGGCTGCCGAGATCAGGCTCGTGCACAGCCGTGATAGCGTGAAATGATCACGGATCACCCCTAGACCGTCAATCGACGGGTTTAGACCACGATATACCCCATCCCAGCCTTCAACAATCGATAAATGCGAATATACATCAGAAAATACTCGAAATGACCCGAAACAACTCAAAATGGAGTCGGGAGCCTAACGGGGCATGTCCAGGGGGACCCAGAGTGGGTCCCACACGTTTTTAGGGTCCAGGGGGCAAGAGGACCTCACCCCATTAGTGAGCTATCGCCGGTTCGTCTAGTGGTCAGCGAGAGCCTCGCCGGTTCTGCGAGGCCTCGCCGCCTGGCGGGCCGGTTCGGGCCGACGCCTCTAGGGCATTATGTGGCCCACTAATGTTGGTTGCGTTGGTTTAAACACCTACCAATACTCCCTCTCTTCATAACCTACCCCTCCAAGCTCTCCTTTTTCAAGAAAACCCAAAAATCTTCCCTCAAATCGCCCCTCCAAGTGCTTCTCCTTCCATTTTCTCGCACCACTCACGCCAGCCTTTCAAACCTCTCTCTCATAGTTGTTCACATTCTTCTTTCCCTTTCATTTGAGCATTCAAACCCCACTTTGTGTCTCAAATCCGTGGGAACCCAAGAAACCATCTCGTTTTCCTATTTTCTTCCTTTTTCTATGGCCCTTTTCAAACTTGTTTGGGCCATATTCTCGATTTCCACATTCTTTCTCTCATGGGTAAGAAGAGAGCTCCTTCCGATGAAGCCGGGCCTAGCCGCCCTACCCGTTCGAGGAAGCAAAGAGGCGTCACCGCAAGTTCAAGCATTGATCGAGAGATACGAACGAAGCGGGCCCTCGATCCGCAGGCTCCTCTCCCAAGAACCTTGCTGGATGATTTGTCCCATGGGAGGTATGAGGGCCGTAGGGCCCTTTTTGAAGCACATGTGGACGAGAGGCTCTTTGGAGACTATATGGTGATGGACCGCCTGGCGGATGTCGGGTGGGGTCCCATATTTGAGGGCAAGTCTCGTGAGAATGTGAACACTGTCCTAGCCTTCTACGCGCATATTCGAGAGCCAACGCTGGAGCCTTTGCAGTTCAAACTTCCTGTGGGAAGGCAAGAACTTGTAGTCAACGCTGGCTTGATAGCCCGACTCATGGGGATACCGCTTGGCGAAGTCCATGCTAGTGAGAAGAGTCTTAAGAGTGCACGTGAAAGGGATCGCTGTACACGATTCCTTTATGGCTAACTGGCCCACTGGAATCCAAACAATAGTCTCCTAGCGTCCAATATGACCGACGACTTCCGCCTGCTCCACCACATCTTTACGCACAACGTGTATCTCAGGTGGAGAAATTGCAGCGAGTGCATGCGCCTGATGGTAGACTTTCTGCTCCGAGCTGGGTAGGGAGAGAAGTTGTGCGTGCCTACGTATGTACTGCGTCAGATAGTTTTGGTTGCACACTCTATTAGGCCTACTATCTCGCTTCCATTCGGCCGACTCATATGCAAGCTTGCACGTGAATTCGGTTACGGACTTGGCGCAAAACTTCCTGTGCCGATCCATAACATCAACGACACTACTCTCAACAACATGGAGATTGGGCCACGACAGCGTCAAGCCTGACTCGACGAGAGTGAGGATGAGACGGAAAGCGAGGAAGAGAGGAGAGTGATGAAGAAGGAGATGAGATAAGGGAAGAAGTAGAGCAAGAGGAAGAAGAGGAGGCCCACGACACTGATGAGAGCTCTCCTCCAGTTACACAGGAGCACTCTAGTGATCGGGCTGTCTGTGGAAGCCTGCTTGGCTCAACTCGAGGAGGGTCAGGTTGCCCTGAGACAGGAGATCGCACAGACCCGAGCCAAGGTTGAAGAGACCGAGGCCTTCATGAAACGGAAATTCAAGAAGATGTCTCGCACGTTGAAGGTTATCCTGTGTTGTGAACAGGACAAGGGTGCACCTCCTCCATCGCCAGATTATGATGACTAGTCACACATATAGCCATCTTCTAGTTTGTTTATTTATTTGTTTGCTTGTTTCTATATATAACCTTAATAGGCTTAGTAGTATGGTAGAGTGGTTAGTATGTTTTAGTGTTCAAGAACTTTACTAGGTTAGCTCACATGCATCTTCTGTCATGATCCATGTAAGGCTACATCCCATGTATTGTGACGATTTTGGTTAAATGAAATGTATGAAGCTCCTTTTGTGATAGAATGTGTAGAATGCTGACAAGTTGAGTAATGTTATGCTAAATCTTACACGTGTTGTACCCTATGTTGTATATAGGAAATGCTTCCGAAAACCACTCAGAGTACGACTCGTCTTACACATGACGGATTGATTGACGGGGCATCTCCCCTGAACGGTAGCCATGCGGACCCTAGCTTGGGCCCGGACTTTGAGAAGATGTCGGGTTCACAGTCGGCCACTGGCCCCACTAATGGGCCTGCACCTGTTGCACCACCGGTTTCAAAGCAGAACCACGCGTTTACCTCGACGCCACACATACCTCAGTCGACTCCTCCTACCGATAGGTTGGAGCAAATGATGCTGTTGATGTAGCAGCAGCAACAATAATTTTTTGCCACCATAGCAGGGGCCCTTGCCAGAAGATGAGTATAGTTCTGCCTGCATCACCTATGCACCCTGCTGGGAACATGAATACCAGCGGACTTTTTTAGCGCTTTTAGCATTTTCTTCCTCCCACTTTTGCGGGTACTCACTGACCCGAGGAGGCTGAGTACTGGATAGATCTCATCTCTAAGATGTTGAAGCCGCTGCACTGCACTAAGGTAGAACAAGTTGAGCTAGCCACCTATATGTTCGAGAAGGAGGCTAGTTTATGGTGGGACAACTGTAAGTGTTATAGTTTATATCCCTATCTGTTGTCAAATTTGTGGTGCCAAAATCACTGTTATATAACTTGCATAAGTGAAGCTCTCTCAAAGATCAACATTCATGAACAAGCAAAGCTCACAACAACAAGCAAGCTCACAAGTACAAAGATCAACCTTGACTGCAAGAACTGCTCACAAGACATGACTCAAGAATGCAAGACTTCAAGAAGAGTACAAGGCAGCTCGTAAAGAATTCAAGACAATTTTAAGGTTGAGCTACATCAAGATTTCAAGATTGAACTACATCAAGACTTGAAAGCTTAAACTTCAAGGTCACTTGTTCCTAATGTTTCAATGTCCTTACTTCATGTTTGAGGTTTGACTGACCTTAGGTTGACCTTAGGAGTAGGTCGCTTTGGATACATAAGTTGGATGTTTATTTTACATGAGTTTGGTCTGTTCTTCGACTAGTCCTAGGCCTTCTTCGACTAGTCTTAACTTTGCTTCGACCAATCTAAGAAATTCCTCTATCAGTCGTGAGTTTATTACAAAATTCGGATATTTTCTGTTAGGCTTCGACTAGTTCAGGAATCTGTTCGACCAGTCGAAGGAACAGTGTCGACTGCATCTTCGACCAGTCGAAAGTCTTCGACTCAAAGTCCAGCGATGAAATTCAAGTTCTTCGACCAATCGAAGGAGACCTTCGACCAGTCGAAGGTGACCTACGACCAGTCGAAAGAGTCCTTCGACCAGTCGTAAAACGGTCAAAACTTATCACGCTCAATTTTTCAAATATCTGTTAATTCTTCGACTAGTCGAAGAGCTCCCTAGACCAGTCGAAGACGCGATCTACTCACCTATAAATAGAGCATGAATCTCAGAAGAAATAATCGAATTAATTAATCTATTCAAGCCAATCTTCGTCGAACTTCTGAGAGATAATTTTGTGCTCCATCTAAGCTAAGTGTGCTTATTTAATATTCTCTTTCTTTAGCTTTATTTAATTAATTTTATTTCTTCTATTCCAATCTAATTTGATAAGAGGAATTGTTATTCCCTTTCTTTGGAATCAAAATCAATTAAGGCAAGCCCTATTTGGTTTAATTTAAAATCTATTAGAACTAGAACCATTGTAATTGAGTACTTGACATTGAACTTGGACATTCAATCATCTACTCTGACTTGGTTCTACCAGGCTGCTACAACGAAGGAGATAACCAGGTATTTTACATTTAATTGTAAATTCCTTTCTGTTTTGGTTTCTTTCAAGATTTGCCAGAAAAATCTTGTTGTATTGGTTATCTGAGGAGAGCCAGGAAAACTCAGAAGTGGGGTTTTTTTAATTGTGTAAACCCACAGACAAAGACACAATTGAAAAGGTTTTGGGTGAACCTGTGAAAACCTATTTTGTTAGTGAATGCTAATATCCCCTGTGTGAGGATATTAGGAGTGGAGTAGCATTCTGTGTGGCTATTGTTTAACAGTTGGTGAACACACAGGCGAACCACTATAATCCCTTGTGTTGTGGTTGAATGATTTATACTTCTAATCTTTAATTATTCATTTGTGGGATGTATGTATGGTGGTGAATGTTGTAATCATTTAATTCAAGCATTGTGGAAATTTGTAATAGTTTAGAATTTATTTTCTGTTATTCCTTTATCAGCTTGATATTCAATTTCCTTTAAAGTTGTTCCAGAAAGGTTGCCCTGCCATTTTTATGGTGTATGGCTGTCCCTAGAACAATACATTTGTGATTACAATTTATTTCAGTTCAGTTTGTATTTATTTCTGTATTCCTCTTTGGTTTGAGATTTGATACAAAGATCTTTCTAGAAATAAGGTTGTCCTACCATAAACTCTGGTTTTTGGTGTAAGGTTATCCTTAGAACAACATTTGTATCAACCTCTCAAGATCTGAATTTTGAGGTTGTTTTACTTTCCTGCATTGTGATTTATTTTGGCTACCATATTCTTTTTAATTCCGCTGTTATAAGTTTTATTTGGCATTGTCCTATTCACCCCCCCTCTAGGACATATAGCTAGGCCTTTTCAACAACATCCTATGAACGGTTCCCACAGGACATGTGTAGACTTGGGGTGCATTTGAGACACACTTCTATGAGAAGTACTTCCCTCCACATACCGTAATGAAAAAGAGGGTGAGTTTTTTTGCCTCCGACAGGGAGGAATGACTGTGACAAAGTACGAGAACAAATTTACGGAGCTATCCAAATATGCTTCTTTGGTACTAATAGATGAACCGATGAAAATGCAACGTTTTTCAGATGGTTTGCGGCCCGATATCTGCACTAAGACGTGTTGCGCTAGCATTCCCAATTATGTCGAGCTAGTTAACATGTCTCTATAAGATGAACAAGATGGAGACAGAGTTTCTCAAACACGTATACCAATGGGCCCGAGACCTCGACCTGAATCACAAGACCGGCCAGTCCTAGGAACGAGGCCACATGTAGACTTGCCTCCTATGCCCATGGATCTGTCGACCTAGCAAAGGCGAGCGAAACGTTGGTGTACATATTGCGACAAAGGCGGACACACTGACCCCTTCTGTTTTTCCAAGATGAAAGACAATGGTATCACGCCACCTCAGAAGATCGACCGTCAGCCACCACATGGTATAACGACTCCATCCCTACGATCTGCACCACCAGCGCAGCCACTTTACTAACCGCCTGTATCTCAGAATAGGCCGCCTCAACGACCTATAGCAGCGCAACCAAACCATCCTCAACAAGCCTGTGTGCATGCACTTGCAGCTAAAGAACCTGAGTCAACAACTGCAACGCCTTTGACCTTTGAGGTCACTGCCCACATTCAAGGTACACCTGTATTTCTATTGGTAGACACTGGGTCTATTAAACCAATTCGTATGAAATAATATGCCTAACAATGGATTACTATACACATTATAAAAATAATATGGTACTAGAGGTGGCAAATATGTTGTAAATAATAGAAGGGTTGAAACGAAAAATTTCTATAACTTCGAGTTACCAATAGGCTAGTCATATCTTTTCATATGTGGTGTCTATTTAGGAATTATTTATAATCATACTAGAAATTATCCTGTGATTAAATTTGATTATACGTAAAGATATATATATATATATATATATAATATATATATATATAAATATATATATATTAGTTATTTCTGTACAATAAATTAGAACCCTCGGTAGGATTGAGTTTCATAGTTTAATACTCTGTAAGCTCATGTTAGAGGCAGACTACAGTAAAATGTTATAAGTTTCTTATTCTCTTGTGAACTCAAGGTTCATACCGCGTCGAAGAGATGTCCCTCTCCTTTCCTTTCCCGCGGCCTTATGTTGCTAATAATCCAAACTTCTGTAATATTGTAGAACTCTCGACTCTTCCTTCCCTCCCGAAGTTAATGAAATCGAAGTGCAATTCTACCCCTAACTCCCTAGCCATATGATCAAAATAGTGACATACAAATCTACTTTTAGGAGATTGAAAACCCCTCTAGTAAAGCCTTTTGACTATGAGCACCATAAAAGAACTTATTATCCACCAAGTTAAACATAGGTTAAATAAGAACTCTTGTTGAACAAGACCCTAGGAACAACCTTATAGACATGAGGCTTGAACCTCCTAGCATATTATAATACTCCTTAAATACTTAGGATGATCAGATTTCAGAATTTCAGAACCATATCCCTACAAGGCATTCGCGGCTTAACTCAATTCTCAATCGTAGGTGATTACCAAAGGACTCACTGCTTTGACCGAGCAGAAGACCAGGATCCATCAGGATTAGGAAGGGATACAACGAGTTGTCTGCCCTGGTCAGGCGGGCAATCGACGTATCGGGTTCGAGCCTACCACAACTGACTTTCCGTATTAGCCCAAGCCCAATCATAAAGGGTAGAACATACCAACCTTAGGTAACTTTTATCATCAAACACTTAGCACGATAATAATGATTTAGACATATTTTTTCAAACCTCAAAGGTAGAAACTTTTAAGGGGGGTAAACCGATATGAGCTAGGCTGATGTAGTCATTATACACCCTAAAACGTATATAAACCTAAAACCAACAGGACTAAGCAAATGAAATAATCAAGCCTTTACTTATTACCTTTAGGCAATTTCGGGGATAAAATTTTTCTTTAAGGGGGGTAGATTGTAACATTCCGAAAAAATCCTTACAAAGACCCAAGTACCACCTCAGGCAAAAATCACTCAGGACCAAATCCTTTAGAAATTAGACGAAATTAATTAAGCATTAAGCTAGATTAGCTGAGAAATTCGCTTGAACCATTTTAAATACGAACTACAAGACCCAAAACTTGCAGAATCATCGACGCTACATTACCCTATAATCTAGGATCAATCTCATTACTCAGTTGCTCTCAGGAGCATCACTAAGCTCTATATCGGACCTGGACCGCACGTCGAAAGTTTGATTACCACGAAACTAAACGATTATGACCGCCTTGCTGGGCTTGACAACCATCTCGAAAATCAAGTCCTGACTGTGTTAGAAATGAACAACTTGAGCCCGGAGCGAAGTGTGTGAGAAACGTGAATATTTTTGGAAATAAAATCCAAACTTAAGTAAACTGAGACGTGTCGCTTGCAGGCCAAATATAAGGATTCAGACAGTCAGAATCTGACCCAAATACACCCTCGGATCAGGAGAAATTTTCCACACATATCAGTATACTGGTGGCCCTGATCGAGTACCGGTGACCGTTGAACTGAAACTGGTCCGCCACGGTCGATCTGTAAATCCGATCAGAACAAAAACTCAGCTTGACCTAGATCCAATACCAGGGATCTTAAGTCTGACCGTACGCAGAAAGGAGGCCTCCAGAAGTGCTCCGTTGAGCCGAAACGGATGGGTTTTGGCTATAACTTAAGTATATCATGGCCTTGGGGCCATTCCGGTCAGTTCTGGGCCTATATAAGGGCTTCAACCCCTCTCTCTCTCTCTCTCATTCCATACGAATTTGGAAAACCTAGGAGAGAGAAGAGAGCAAAGAGAGAAGGAAAGAGAGAGAAAGTGGGAGAGAGTTCCTAGGATTCAATCTCATCGCTCCACGTGCTTAGTTACTGCTTCTGTATTACTATTCCGGCGATTCCGACTCCGTATTTGGGTAAGAAATTCTAACCCTAACCTGTTTTAGAGATTTACATAGAATAGATAGTGGAATAGCTAACATATTCCCTATTATAGGTTGTTGTGGTGTCGTAGACAAAGATTTAGTGTTTAAAATGAGTCTGTTACGAGTCTACCGACGAAAGGTGCAGATTATAAACGTTTAGGTTATGGTTTTCGAGGCTTTCAATGCCAGTTAATGATTTATAACTGATGTGGGTGTCATTTCACATGCTAAATGCGATGTCTGTTTCCCTTTACAAATATATATGAACTATGTGGCATATAGTGTATTCCATGTGTTTGTTGATATGACTGAATGAGTACGGAATTTAGATTCATTCTTGCCATGATTATTCGTCGTGAATATATGGCCGTTATGCGTGTGACAACTCCTTGGTGAAAGGATTTGTCCTAATTCCTATTAACGCCAACATACGTTACGTATGTTGTAGTGTGTAGTCTAAGTGTTTGTAAAAATGTCTGAAAGGATATAGAATTTGGATCTGTGCTTGCCATGATTATTAACTATGAATATATGCTTGTTGTGTATGTGGAAACTCCTTTATAAAGGGGCTTGCCGGGATATATGTTCTAACTAGTCTAATACAGGTATGTTGAAATGTGTAGTCTAAGTGTTTGATAAAATGTTTGTATGAGTAATTGTTTAATGCTTTGTATTTACGAGGGTTGTTGAGATAGGACTCTCAACTACCTTAGCCATATGTATACTTTTCTTCATGTTAGCTTTAATTTCAATGGTATGTTTAGTGTAGCCCATGTATATGTAGAATATCATGTTATATGCGTTGAATAATATGCTCAAGTGATATGCATGTTGGAATTGGTTGTTAAATGTCGTAGGATTATCATGTATGCTTACTTCTCGCATTTGACTGTGATTGGGACTACGACGTAGTCTAGGCAATCAGTAACAATTTCGGTTTGAGTGGCCGATCTAGTCTCGCCATATTGGATACGTTCGATGAATCCGAGGCGTACAATGATCGTCGACAGTGTGTCGGCTAATTCAGCGTATGCTCGTACTAGTCGAACTTGTTTAATCAACCGATTGGCCTATTTTATGTTTACCATGTATGGACGTTCCTGCTTGAATCTAAGGTACCAACTTACCAGTGAAAAGCCCATTTAACCAGGGTACCACGATCTGCTAAGACTCATGAGCCGGGCATGGTGGTATGGGACACCGTGGTCGAGGTGTAGGCCTATGCTGGGGCGACGAGCCTCCCCGTAGTGATCAATGAGCAACCCAAACTCGTGATCCGAATACGGTGGTATGGGACACTGTATTCGAGCTATCGGCCTCCATTGGCGCAGCCTAGCTGTGGTCCCCAGTCGAGTCGGTTACGAGCCTTCGAAAATAGACTGCCAGTTGGTAGGGCGTTGGTGGAGTGACCTCGAGTATGAAATAGGCCTACCCCGATGCAGCCTGGTTGTGGTCCCCAGTCGGGTCGGTAACGAGCCTTCGAAAATAAACTGCCAATTGATAGGGAGTTGGTGGTAGTGACCTGAACTTACCTATCGTATGTGATTAACTAGGATTGACGACCCTAGATGGATCATTGTTTGGATAAATGATACAAGAGAGGTACCTTAGCTTCCCAATCTTGCTGTATGAAAAGGACTAATAAGAACTTGGTAATCACGCTCATGCACCGCACTACATGTGTCGTTTGGCGTTGAGTAGAGAGCACTGAGAAAGTGACTGACATGCGCGACCGTTGGATGCAGATCACAAAGGGAGTGCAGGCGAGGGCATGCATCATTTATACATATCATTCCTACATTAATCAGAGTACTTAGGGATGTTTGATTGTATTGTTTTATCATTACTGCTTGACTGAATTGATAACATGTTAACCTTTGCTTTATGGTTCCATTGAGTTGATCACTCACTCCCAAGTTACGGGACGGTGTTTTAAACACCAACCAAACCCTGTTTTAGTTTCAGATGATGGCGCTGCTTACGAAGCGGAGCCGAACTTTTATGATGATGAGGAGGGTTTCTCCTATATGCAGCTATCAGGCAGGTCTATGTAAACCGTGATCTGATCGATGGGGTTATAGAGATGATGATTAGACGCCATTACACTTATTATTTTGTACTTTCGGAAGTATTCATTTTGTTCATTTTTGGAGTATATATGTATATATTTAACCTGGTAACATGTTCACACTCTAGAGACTTACAACAGTTATATATTTTATATATCTATCACAGTCTTCCGCTTGAGTAATTTAACTGTCTCTGGAGTATGATATGCTAATTTGGTATAATCTCATTCATGTTTAAGGCACTAAAACAGACAACATTTAATCATCATTATCTATGTTGCATAAGTGATACGTTAAAACTCGGGAGTTGAGTTTGTGCTCGACCCTCGATTTTTAGGGCGTTACAGTTAATGTGGAAGAATCAAAGAGATTTATACAACCAAATGTCCAAATCTTTCACTATGCCGAAGACAAACAAGACCACCGCCTCCTAAAAGCTTATAAAAGGAGTACGCGATGAAGGGCTCAAGGCCTCATGCCATTATAATCAAGCACAGTTTTACTTTTTCGTCTACTATGGATGTTTATCTTTTTATTTTTTATATTTTTATTTTAGCCACATTGTTGCTCAGAGCATGAGGCTCGTTGTTAGTTTTAGTTCTTAGTTTATCTCTTTGTGGGCTTTGTCAAACACATCGTGCCTGGTTTGATAAATTCTTCTCGCACTTGCTCGAACTTGGATTTATTGGCTCACAACTAAATACCTCTCTTCATTCGTCATGAATATAGAACCATTACTTATCTATTGATTTATGTAGACGACATCATCCTCACAAATAGTGACTCATCATACTTAATCCACTAGATTAATCAGTTGAGTCTTCACTTCGCCATGAAGAACCTTGGTCTACTCAATTACTTTCTTGGCATTGAAGTCCACCATGACGATCATGAACTATTCCTCTCTCAAACCAAATATACATTAGATTTCCTAGGTTAGGCTGGTATTGCAGGTGCTTAACTAGTATCCTCCCATGTCACCTCTCATATTAAATTGAGTCTTCTTGATTGTGATTCAGTACTCGATGATCAAAAGGAGTATTGTAGACAACCACTAGTACTCACATTGACTCAACCTGACATTACATTTATAGTAAACCAAGTGTCACGCCCCAAAATTCGGTACCTGAGTTAAACA
>JAJHSJ010000001.1:89454388-89515528 GCA_021015155.1 Magnolia officinalis
GGTCAGGGCCTGATTTTGGGAGAAATGTGTAGCCATGATAGTTAAATGGTTGAACAAAATTTGATAATTGATCAATGGTGGAAAAAGCGCTAGATCTAAAATTTCACCTTTTGTACCTTCAACCCTCAACGATGTAGGATCATAGATCAAAGAGTAAATTTGTATAACCTCATAGTCATATGAGACTAAAGTGTGGTCCAAATTTGAGTTACGATGGATGAAAGAAAGTAATCAAATCAGAAGATCCAGATTTATAACGAGTTGGTAGGTCTTGACTGGATAACTTCTCGCCTAAGGAAAAACCTACCAAAGTGGGGTCTTCATATTTCACACTTGGTCCATATGATGGGCAATCCAAGTCGTTCATACGAAGGAAAATATCCTACTATGACTACCCACAAGGTTTCTTCACTCGATGGACACCAAAATCAACGGTTAAGGAGCTGATTTGTCAATTGGGTCACTTTTACAATGATCTAAAGGCCGAAATTGACATATATGATTAATTTTTGATACGAAGTCATAGTATAAAATTTTACATCAAACGGATCATGGGAATTATGTGATCTAGAATTCAGGGGTCTAGGTTAATGGCATTTTCATAATTATTGTTGATTTGAGAGTTTTGAGAAATCTAATGGTTCTACATGGTTATAAGCACATTTCTAAGTAATTTTTACAAAAAGACTTATATCTAAATCATTATGAATAATGAATTATTCACTAAATTAATTAAGGAAATGTACATATATCAACCAACATAATGGATGATCAGATGACATGTTAAAAATAGAAAAGCTTGATAGTTTGTACTCTGATCATGTATATAGGTATATGTACGATCATTTTTGTAAATGGATAAACACAAGTGGATTTTTAAAGTGATCAAAAGGTAGGACATGTATACCGTTAGGTTCGAGTAATTTGTTCACATGTGTAAGGTCTCTCAGATTGTAGTTCTAATGGTGGCTTAAGCATATTCATAGGGGTGAACAAGATGAATGAATTAAAATTTCAATCAAATATGTGTATGGATGGATGTAGAGATCAAGTATCTAGTTTTACTATGATCGGGTGGTCCAAAATCAAACTGGACGGTTAGATGTATCTAACTAGCAGTGAATATTTGACTGAGCAGTTGGTTATGATAGACAGGTGAGGGTACTCAAATATATGATGGTCATGTCTTAAAATCAATGGTCGGATAGCAAGATCTATAAATGAAGATTATTCCCAACTGTCAGATTCATGTTGGATAATAGATGTAAGGTTAGGATAGCTAGATTTGTATCGTACAAATGTACATACCAAGTTAAATTTCATGGTAACACTCGAGAGCTTTCAATATTCAGGTATTGAAAAGTTTGGGGTGTTACGGCTTGGGCTTGATCAATCTCTCTAGCCACTGATGAGATTTGACACCCTAACATACGAGTGCAAATGGAGTTGTGTTCCAGGTGGAGAATGCAGAGAGCAGTCTACGCCTAAGGTGGAGGTTGCACGAGGTATCTTTAGGGTGACTTGGAAAAATACAATTCAAGGTGGAGATTATTATGAAGGATGCCTTGGATTCTGCCAATCTGCTAGGAAAAGAAGCCAGTTTGCTTATTGTGAAGATTTACACATTTTTGGTTCGATTGAAAGTGCTAGTCATTTTGGTTTGGTTTGACCGAAGGTCCCATTTGGTCCAACCAAATGAGTTACACAAATTAGCACAAATCAAGTATTTAAGTCAGGTTTCGAAATGGCGGTAAAGACCGCACTAGTTGAAGAAGGAATATGTCAATATGTCCTAGAGGGGGTGAATAGGACTTTTTAAAGTTTTTATGTTTTATTTAAAAATCCTACTTCACTAATCCTGTGATCATGCAAATATCAGGATTACTAAAATGTAACTCTACTGGCTTCTAAGCCTGGTAGAGGATCCAATCATAAACTATCTTAGAAGTAAGCAGTTTTTAAGCTAGCTTATGATGGATATGACTGTGTAGGTGTGTATGGTGTGATCAAATATTCAGATGAAGAAGTATTAAAACAAATCACACAATCATAAAAATAACAATCTCAAACACAGTCATTTTATAGTGGTTCGACGATAAGTCTACTCTACTCCCGGTAACCACACTCAACCCTTGAATGTACCGGATTTTACTAAGGAGGTTTCACAATGGTTCACCTCAAACCTAAGGTTTTAAATCAGGTTCACCTTCAACCTTTACAACCTACACTAAGGCTGACTGTTTATGCTCTCACGAGCAAGGATCAACACAACGCAACCACTTTTAGGCACACTGGCCAAGGATCTTCCATAAGACCCTACTGGAGGTTTCACACGGTTGACTTCAAACCCAAGGTTTTACACGGTTTACCTCAAACCCAGAGTTTTACTGGTTCACTCCTAACCAGATGTTATGCTCTCCACAAAGCAAGGCTCCACACAACGCACCCACCACGTACACTCCCGCCGGAGGCCTCCTTAAGGACTTCAAAGGGTGAGAACCACTTAAGACCCAATCATAGAAAGGAATGATCACAAGTGTCCTCTTGGACTCTGGATACTTACAAATAATCTGATGAGTCTCGTTTTAGCACAATGCTTAAGATCTCCTCCTCCTTGTTGACGAAGAGTCTTCTACTCCCTTGATCCGCAACACAAGATAATATACCAATACTTGGCTTCGGGTTAGGTCAAGGTCAAGATGGAATCCTACTCTCAAAATATTTTCCTATTAGAAAGATAGAGCGATCTTATCTTATGCATTCAAGGCATCCCAGCTTAATGATTTGCCATTAAGGTAGTAGCTGGAGGATTCTTGAATGCGAAAGTTCATTCCTCAATCCACTCTATTGAATGTCAATGATGAGAGTGGATTGGAGGATGAACTCCCTTGAGAGAAAAGGCTTTGGATATAAGATATAAGTTGAAACACACAAAAGCACTCTCTTCTTTCTCTCACAGCAACAAAAGAAAAGTCCTATATATATGGGCAAAAAGTTTCAACGGATATAAAACGGTCACATTTATGACAGAGTTCGATATCATCGAGCATATACTCTCAATAGCATCGATAGTCTGCTCGATGACTCGGACTCAATGTCATACGCTTTTGAAACTCTTTGTTAATTGGTCGATGAATCGAAACTATTGTCGATGTCATCAGATTTCAAACTCCGATTCCATCGATGATAGGTTCAATCCATCGACACTTGAAAAATGAGAGAGACTTGACTTTGAAATATTTCAGGTTTTCATGAATGATCGGGGAACCATCGAGATCATCGAAATTTGAATGTCGATAATATCAAGATCAGAGTCGAGGCATCGATAAATCTAGCGAATTTGTCTTTAAGCTTGTTAGACAGTTTATGACCTTGTTCGATGCAATCGACCTGGTGCCGATATCATCGATATTTGAATATCGATTCTATCGAAGGGCCCCCGATCATAGTTTAAAAACATCCTGAAATATCTGCTGTAAGATATGCGCGCCCACGATCAATATCATCGATGGACTTCCAATGTTATCGATATTTGATTTTAGATCATATCGGAAGAGCATCAATATATCAAAGAAATTTGAGATTTTCATTAAAAAACAGGGGCGCCGAAAATCTGTTTGTCGATCTTAACGAGCCACCTTCGATGGACTCGAGATTTGAATATCGATGATATTGATAGGGGAATTGATATATCGATAAATCAGTCCAGATGAGTATTTAGTTGCTGGACATTTTTAGTTCTTATATCGATGATATCGATAGGTGTATTGATACATTGATAAATCCATCCAGATGAATATTTAGTTGTTGGACACTTTTGGTCCTCACATCGATAATATCGTTAAAGTATCGAGGACATCGACAGAGCAGGTCGATCATATCGAGGGTGTTTCGATAAAATCGACAAGGCGAGAAAAACTTAGAGATTTTCCTATTTTTAAAAAAAAAAAAAAAAAAAAAAATTCTCACCTTAGAACCCTATAATTTCTAACTTGTTTTTAAGGGTTTTCTTCACCTGGTGTTTTGGGTGATGGGAAGTGAGGCTTTAGTTTTACCTGTGACGAGCTTGCGCACATCCAGTTGAGGCAGACGCTTGAATTGATCTTCCTATCAGGCTCTATAAACACTATGACTCAACATTCATGTAACTTGACAAACCAGGGCACTTTCAGGTTTCGATTAGGACTTTGTTATTATAAGTGTTTTCTCTATAAGGGTAAGGGTTTTACAAGGTTAGAGGGTTCTAAACACTTGTAAAGGCTTGGGATGGAATTTTCCTAAGGGACTAAGGTTTTCCTAGGTGCACATTGCAAGGATAAATCAAGTGATCCTATAATCAATGAAGGTGAGTGGTGTAAACTCTAAGGCTTTTGATTATAGTGGATTTTTATCTCTCGTGTCATGGTTTTTTCCCGCAAATATTTTTCATGTTAAATATCCTATGTTTTGTGTGATTGATTTATTAGTTATTCTATTTATTGTGATTGTTCTATCTTCATTGAACGTGCTTCTATAAAGTGCACAGATTGACGATGGTATTAAATCCAAAATTTTAATACCTAGGTTTGATCTAGGTTTGTTGTGGGTCGAGATTACATCATAATGGTGTGAGATAAGAACAGGAACTCCAACAAAGAGCCTAATGCGGCTCAATTCAAACACCTTTGACC
Source organism: Magnolia officinalis (assembly GCA_021015155.1). Lineage (NCBI taxonomy): Eukaryota > Viridiplantae > Streptophyta > Magnoliopsida > Magnoliales > Magnoliaceae > Magnolia > Magnolia officinalis. The sequence continues at coordinate 89,459,059 of JAJHSJ010000001.1, forward strand.
CCAAGTGCCAAAATAAATAGAGGGACCTAGGACGGTCATCTATGACCAAGAACTTAGCAGTTCAACCATTTATTCATCCAATTATAGTAGAGACCAGGTGATTTGTGAAGGGGATGGTTTGTCCTTCTAATGAGTTCTTTTCACCTTTTAGTCAAAATGAATTTTTCTCACTGTGATAATAAAGCCTGACCGATTAAAACAACATGAGGGTAAAAGATAAGAAATTATATTTATAAAAGATAAACAATTACAAAAGAGAAAATTCTCAGTGATCTAACAACTATGATGCATATGGCAAGGTCTTCCTTGGTCTAGCGACTCGGGCATAGATGAAAGAATTATACTAAAAATAAGAAGGAAAAGGGTCTCCCTTAGTTCAGCGACGTGAGTGTAGACGAAACGAATTACACTAATCTTAAACTAAAGTTGGTTCGTGGTAGTAGTGTCGATGGATTAGATTACACTAAAAGCTAATCTAGGATAAGTAGCATTATGTTGTAGAGTTATATTATGTTGGGTTGGCGAGGGCCTAAAGCTCTACTATCTTCTTCCTATTTATATAAATTTTAAATGGTAGCTAGAGAGAGATCTTTGTAGCCACTCTTCACATTTGCTTATGTGAAAATTACCGTCTGGGCGAATAAACAGTTGTGGCTTATCATGCAATGCCACATGTGCCAGTCATTTGTTGGGTTGGCCATTAGTTGCACACATGTCCTACACCTACTATGTGGATGAGAGTTCTTCTCGTAATGCCACGTGTAGACGATTATTATCCTTTTTGTTGCTCAAACATGGTTATGCACCATGAAAATCGACTTAGTATTGCTTTTATGTTGCTTCTTAGTTCCTTAAGCGATTTTTGGTTGTAAGGGTTTCTTCTATTTGGTACCATGGCGCATCAACTGAATCTATCACTAGCCATGACTATGTTTCGGTTCTTATCCATTATCGGTCATAAGGCCACCAAGTGTAAGATCCATAACTCGAACCAACCTAAACAGTATACCTTCGGTACCTTCCGTTGTCTGCCAAATGTTTTCAGTTGGACCTAAATCGAACGTGCAAGTACGCACCCGAGTGAACGAAACCTCGAGTACCTAAAACCTACGCCAGCGCGACCGCATCATCGCTACGAATTCAACAATACATCTCACACACCAATATGTGCACCCAAACCCGAGTGGTCGCGAGAATAACAATAATGTCTATGTGCCTAAAGAATCGTAAATAGTGTTACAACTCACATTTTTCTAGAAAAATTTATAAACTAATAAAGTCCTTAAGCAAACCTTAATGAAACCATAATTGTGCTTTAAGCTAGTTTAACTATCATTATTAAGCTTTAATTAAAGTAAGGGGTATTTTTCTATAAAGTCAATGCATTTATCTAAATTAAGGAAAGAGAGACACCTCATATCTTCTAGAAAATGATTGAGTCTTGATTAATCTTACTTAAAGACTCTAACCAATAGATTAAATGGTGTAAATATGACTTTATTTAGCTTAATAAAGAAGTTGGCACCAAAAGTCAACTAAATTCCTTAAATTAAGACGAGAATGCCAACACAACTTTTTTTAGAAACCATTAGTCATAATCTAAGCACAATTAAGGTCCCATAAGTGTACTTAATTAGCCCAGAACAAGGCTTAGAATAAGGTTAATTAAGACCATAAACCAAAAGCCAACTTTCTTTACCAAATTTAAGGGGGGGCCAAGCATTTAGTCCCCCACTTTTCTGAAAAAATAATCCCATGCATAATTAATAAGTAATTAAGTCCCCTAAACATATATTAGGTGGGATTGAGATAATCGATGATAGTGATGGTATTGATAATTATGGACTAATAAAGGTATGTGATACAATATCCTAGTTAACATTATTCTACTTCTTAGCATGTTAATCTATTTACTTAAACATGTTAGTATTAGTGTGACATACTATGTGTGTCATAATGATCATGGCATAATTACGTGCTTGCGTATGACATGGATCACTTATATGAAGTGGGCATCGAACCACGATCACTTGATAGCTGGTGATAGCATATGTTGGTCTATATAACCAATGATTAAACACAAACGTGATTAACCAAGGGGCTACTTGCCTGTCTGTGAATCCTCTCATAAGCATATACCATAAGCATGGTACACTTAATGCTTGTGATATATTGTGCATGAATACTTGTTGTTATGCATATTCTTTTGCATTCATATAGATAGATTGGTGAGAAACATAGAAGTAGAACTAGGCACCACAGTCATATTCATAATTGCATGGGAATTATATTATGGGTATGGCTATGGCATATGATTTGGATACCCCCATATGAGTAGAGGGTTGCGGAACACCGAAAATATGAAAATAGTTGGAGAGGGAAAGGGGCCCATGGGTTGAAAGTCCCTAAAACCCGATGGTACCTAGGGATGCCTCAATGTCGGGCTGAGTGGATAACATGGGTCATAGTGTGTTTGACTCCCACTGATGAGGTTGAGTGAGAAAATGATGTAGAGCGGGTTGCTGACATGGGCAAGATGGATCAGAAAAGGCCCGGTCGATGACAGAAGTGATCCGGATCGTTGGACCTTAGATCGGGCATATCTCGCAATCCGGAATGAGTTATCTGACGTAAAATATATGATTTTGGAGTAGATCGAGCTACTTTAGCCAACCAACCCCACTACACTAGGTTGCGACGCCCGGAATTGCGAAAAACCCCTAGATCGATGGTCGTTTCCCTGTTTTAATTTCGTTTTTACTATAAATAGTAAGTTTAGTTTGATTATAACTCTTCATCCATCGGGCTTTAGGAGTTGCGCCCAATGTGAAAAGAGCTTAGAATAATTAGGAGAACGGTTTGGTGAAGCCAAATAGGACACTTACTATTTTTGGTCGAAACTTTGCGCACTAGTAGACATCACGATCGTCTATAAATAGTAAGTTTACTATTTATAGTAAGTCGCAATTTCTAGGAGTTTTAGTTGTAGTTTGATTCTGATTTCTTTCCCATTGCTTGGTACCCCTATTTAAAGGGTTGTGAACTCGTTTTTATTCACTCATTAATCAATTTCGAATTTATTAGAATTGATTCTTATTTTATGTTTTCTTTCCTCGTGGATTCGAGAAGTCTCAGTGAGAAGTCCAGAGAAGTTCCGTGGATTCGGAATAGTTATCCTCTTGAGGAAGACGGTGCTCGACCTCACGTCCTCCCCTGCGTCAGAAAAGGAGTGTCCAACCTACTTAAGAGCTGATGTGCGAACAGGGAACAGTTTGACCTGCCAGTGAGGAGAAGTGCAAGTGTGTTCAACTATTGTCGTGTCGGGTAGGTGTCCTATGGCCTCACCAATGTGGCGGGTATGCGATGTCTTACACATAGTATTGGATGCATGCATGGGTACCCAATGATTTTCAGTGATGAAATGATTTGATATGGATTTGGTCATTGGGAACCATGCGGATGTGACTATGGTTCTGGACTGTCATGACATCAAATGCTGAGAGATGACATGGTGGTGTTGGTAGCATTGGAGCATGATCATGGCACTTATGCAATGCATTGCATTAGATTGGTATCAACATCATACTTTGCATATCACATGCTTATCAGCATACATGATTTATTCATATTATATTTATCTTGCTTGCTGCATGTAAGACATATTGCACACTCGGATGTACTCATTGGGCTTTTAAGCTCATGCCTTTCTTATAAAAATTTTCAAGACATGGCCAGAAACAGGAGAATTACATATGCCTGCCGAGTGACATTTGGACACTATACTTCCAGCACATTTTGATAATTATGTACTTTTAAAGTTGTATTGTAAATATGCGGAATAGTAAAAACTAGTTATTTTCCTTGTATTTGAAATGCCAATTTTAATGCTTGTTATCCTTTTATGTATGGAAAAAAAAAAAAATTGACCCCAAAATTTACAAGTCATGCATTGAACTCAGGACTCAGTTTATGATCACCGAGTGTTGGATTTGGGGCACAACACTAAGATCAGTAGTTGACACTATCACATAAGCAAGATACGTGACATGCATTCCATGACAATAATATGTTAGACTTATCCTTTTTGAATTACTCATGACTTTTCAGAATCTAATTAAATTTATTTAGTAGAACAATCAGAAATATCTTTTATTTATCTTTTATCGAGATTTTCTTCACACATAACATTATTGGAGTCGCTAGATTTAACATGATTAAATTACATCAAATCAATCATAAAGTACAACTTTTTTATTTGTTAATCAATGCATCAAAAAATTTGAAAATTCTACTATTTATGAGAGTACAAATAAATACCTCAAATAGAGAACAAATGAAATGCTCCGAAAATTCAGGATTTTGCAAGCTAGGGCTTCCCCTTGAAATTGAAAAAGGGTAATTTTGAAATCCCGAATTTTCATAGATGCTATAAATGGCCTCACATTTATAAATTTTGAATTTCAATTCTCAGTTACCTAAAATTTAATACTAGAAGGGGTAGAACGACTCCTCAACCTTTTAGCAAGTTTCCCAAGAAATTTAAGCCACATGCGTCAGGAACCTCCTACCTAATTTTATACTTTGTATGTCACATGTTGCTTCTACAAAACGAGTCATCAACCAACGCGTATTACCAGTGCCCAAGACAAACACGTCTCTGAGGTCGGCACGAGTGGTCCATGTATACGTGTCGAATGATGTGACAGGGAAGCTGAGATTTAAGTTTCTCGTTGCCGTCTTTTACACTCCTGTAGTTGTAAGCGTACACGCGACTCGCCTCGTGTTCCGTCGTGCTTTGCTACACGGCTACAGTACATTACCACGGATTGTTATTTTTTCTTCGTGGGGCTATTCCTGCTGGATCTAGGGTCACGATTCAATGATCCAAACCATTTATACAATGGGTCTCACTCGAATGGGAGATCCACAAGAAAATCTTAGAAATTAGAAGATCCTCCGATTGAACGGTCGATGGACACGGTCCAGATTCAAAGGAAACGAGTGAAATGGTCAAATGGTGGAAATATTCCAATCCCTAAGATTATTATTATTATTATTATTATTATTATTAGGCATAGGCTGTAATCGTACAACGGTCTCGATCATTGCAGCGTGATTCCATCACCATCGGACGCGGATTGCATACCGACCTAACTACTGGCCAGTGCTCTGTGGGCCCCACCATGATGTATGTGTTTTATCCCGGCTATCCATCCATTTCGCCCGCTCATTTTAGTGCATGAACCCAAAAATGAGGCAGAAGCAAATCTTAGGCAGACCACACAATGACTGAACGCCTAGCATTAAAAACTTCCCGAGGCCCACTATAATGTTTATTTGCCGTCCAACATGTGACCCTAAGATCTCAGGGGCACACTGCATGTCAGTATTATATCCGATCTGATTATCTGTTGCTCTAGCTTATGTTAGTACGTGATCTAAAAAAATCGAACGGATTCAAAACTCAAATGGGCCACAATATAAGAAACGGTGGAGATTGAATGGATATCGTTGGGGGCTACAGAAAGTTTTATACCAAGCTGATCTTTGTATTTTCCCTTCAACCCGGTGTTTATCACCTTATGAAGGGGTTGGATGGCATATTAACATCACGGTAGGCCTCTCGAAAGATTTAACGGTCAGTATTCCCATCCCCACAGTTTCTTATGGGATAGCCAATTAGAGGGCGTTGATTGGGTGGGATGGAATTGCATTTGGTCCGTGCCAATTGCACTCAATGTTTGAGAAAAATGAAAAAGTTTGGAATTAGATTAGATAGAATTGCATTTAGTCCGGTGCCAATTTCACTCAATGTTAGCAAGTTGTGTAGGTGTAATATTCTGAATTTTTACTGTTTTGGATTTTCAAAAATCTTTTTAAATTTTTTTTATGTAATTAATTTATATTATTACTTACTGGTCATTGACACTCAATGTTAGTTTATACACGGATGATACCAGTAAAAAACCGCACAAGTCCGATTAATCAACCGTAGGAAGCCAATGAATCCGCCCGATCACTTGAACATCAAGTTTAGCCCCATAATTTACTCACTTATGACCTAAATCTAACCGACTCATCGCTAACTAATCAAGACAATCATAACTAAATTAAAGATCTAATCGAAGCCGAGTCAAATAAGGCCCGGATCTTGACTAATAGACCAAATCAACCAGTTACTCTTTTAGCCTAAAACTAACGGTTTAAATTAATCATAACCAAATCTCCACTTTCACTAGTTACAAATAGGCCACACTATGAACATAGTTAATCTAAACCCTAATAATTGTCCATGAGAAATCTCAATACCTAATTCATTCCAGAAATGTCCCGATTTTCTGAACAGGCTCTAGACCGCTCGTTGGTGGGCCACTAGTTCCAAAACTATATAATAATGTCCGTCTTTCTGGACTCAACGTCCATCGCGGGAGTCGGACCTGGGTACTGTCCAGAACAGTTCAACTTGAGTCAAAGGACGAGTGCATGAGAAGCGCAAATACCCTAAAGGAAGAGGCTGAAACCTAAGTGAATTGGGTCGTCTACTCTTTTGCAAAGTTGAGGATTTCGGACCGTCGCTCTACAACCAAACTTCACACGTGAAGTAAAGATATTTCTCTTCTCATATCCGTATAGCCGCGGCCCCGATCGACCATCGGTGACCGTTGAACAAACTTCTAGCCATATCTGTCGATTGACGCATCCAAATGGCGGGCCAAACATATCCATATATAGATCATCATTAGAGTTAACTATCCTATGGTGTATATCAATATATATACCCCATAGTAGGCCCTAGAGGCTAGAAAAATCCTCCCATAGGACTAGTATAGTAAAAACCCAACCCTTTGGGTTATTTACTCTAAATCTGGCATTATAAAATGGCTCATTTAGGCACTCCCTCTTCCCATACGAATTTGCCCTAGAAGAAAGGAATGGAGAAAGAGATAAAGAGAGAAAGAGGAGAAAAGAGGAAAAAAGGAGAGGGAGAACTTGGAAGCATGAAGGTTTGTGCACATTCACCCTCTCATCTCCTTTATAACAACATCGTCCTTCATTGGTGTCAATTCAGCGACGATTGAAAGTAAGTATGGAGTTATGTTTGTAGGTTTAGGTCTTGAGTTAAATTTCTTTCAATTCTTACAAGCTTGTATGCTTATTTAGGCATTTTAATAATGATTTCCTGACACCATAACCCTACGAGCGTTGTGGATCGAACGGTTCGTCAAAAGGTGCGGACTATTATCCTTAGGTAGCCTAGCACCAATTCTACTATGAATTTAATGATTATGAATGTTAGAATGATGTGCGTGAGAAATCTATAGAGAGAACCTAGCCAAGACCCTACATGATAGGTGCCCCTAAATTCTATGAAATGATTAAATGTTGTTTATTTGTTCTTCAACATGATTAGGTTTAATTTTCATGTGGCATGTTCATCCCATATATGATTTTAGTATAACCTTCCTTGTGGCATGTTTGATTGCATAAAATCCTTGTCGTATGTTTGAACTATGAATGATGTATAACTCTTGATCTTTTCAGTAACCCATCACAACACACATGCACATTAATTTCGTATTTTGTTAGTAGTTGCATTGTAGAAAAATTTGGATTTTATGTTTAATATATGAGAGCTTGACTTAACTCGTGTAGAAGATTAATCCTGAATTGTTGGAATATTATTGAATGTCATAAACCCCTAGGTTAGTCAGGGAACTTAAGTGGGAGAAGGTGGTTCCATTGGTAGGACCATCCTGCGGCTAAACCAGCGGATTTGGGCGGATGCGAATGAGCAACAATAGTTAGACTACATGGGTTGTTTGTACTCGATGCCGTCCGTCTCGTACTCGCCTGAACTCACACGGTTTAGTTCGCTTACTGACCAATCATATTTGTTAGTCATGTCTACTCACGCCTGTATGGAACCTAGAAACCCTTCAATCACTGAAGCCTATTGATAACTATTTGAAACCGATCCACTGACTCAAGAGCTGGACATGGTAGAATGGGACACTGTGTCTGAGCTGTCAGCGTACGCTGGGTTGACGAGCCTCCCCGTAGTAACTGCGAGCGATCCATCTTCTCAGCACTTCCCATATGCTTGAAATCAGGGATGGGGAACCCGATGGGATTAAGGATCGCGGGGTCATGGCCTTGCACGTTGAGGAGCCTTGGCCTCGCAACCAGTTGAGGGCAATGATACGTGGGATGTATCAGTTTTCTCAATCTGCTGAATGAATAGAATTAACTAAATAATCGGCTAACATTATTCACGCATCGCATTAGCTAGAATTTGTCGACTCGACAATTGAAGTTGCAATGAGGGAGTGTTGGTCATGCGCGATCGTTAGACGAAGTCGCTCGAGGGAGTGTTGTTGCGAGGTCATTCATCATATCACAATACAAGCATATGCATTAACAAGACTATTTAAGGATTTATGAATGTATGTCTTTCATTAAATTTATCATATAATTGTTGCTTGTTATAACTTAAGGTTAATATCTTCTTTTCTTAAATTGAGATTGTCGTTGTTCACAATCGTCCCTTGGGCATGGTAGGGTGATGGAATCATTCCTAATCTTCACAATTCTCCTAAGATTGGTTGGTATATCCTGTTGTTTTCCATCATCTCATCGCCATGGTTTGTTCACCACCCCAAGTATAGGGTTGCGATGTAGTAACAATCTCGGTAAGACCGAGGTCGAATCCATAGGGACTGAACCTTGTACGTATTCTGAAAGTAACTAGGAGTGGAACTAGAAGAAAATGTATCTAAATCAGAAGAATTTAAGAGAATAATAATGAATTATTAAACTAAAACTCTAAAACTTGTAAAATTCAAAGGTGAAAAACTAGGGTGCCAAGGATCCACTTGTAGTAATCAGGGAGATCTATGCTTGATTCACGAATACAATTGGATTTAGAGTCTCATCTTCATCCAATTGGAAGATATATCATTAAAAACTAATTTTAAACTTCCTTTTATCCAGTTTTCAAGAGATGAGAGGTATGAGAATTAGAATGGATTCCATCACAAAACCATGCCCATGAGGCAAAATAAACAAAAGAATTTAACCAATCCACATCCAATCTAAGGGAGTTATGAATGTTAGGAAGGGTTCCATCACCCAACCATGTCCATGAGACGATAGTGAACAACAGGGATCCCACGTTCACAATCCCTACAGTGAAAAGAACATACTCAAAGCTATTGCAGATCTATTGTAATTTAAGTCACAACAAACCATTGAAAACTATGAATATTCCTGATAATCAATCTATAATCAAAGCGAGTTCAACGTAAACATGAATCAAAGCCATAAAAACCACCCCATCATGCTACAAGCTTCACCTCTTAGCCTTAGCTAAGAGGTTTAGCCAATTATAGACATGATGGACTAAAATCTCTCAAGGAAAGAAATAAACCCCCTACCGATTGGTAAAGGGCAGACCAAATTCACTGTTCTCGTGGTCAACTACTTCACTAAATGGACGAAGGTCAAGCCCCTGACCAGATCACCTAACAGAAGATTACGGAGTTCGTCTGGAAGAACATCGTATGTAGGTATGGGATCCCCCACACAATCATCTCAAACAACAGGAAATAGTTCGACAACAAACAATTCTGAAACATGTGCGAGAACCTCGGAATCCAAAATGTCTACTCATCACTTCGGCACCCCGCAGGCCAATGGACAGGTCAAGGCAGTCAACAAGATTATCAAGAATCACCTCTGGACAAAGCTCGAGAAACCCAAAGCGTCATGGACTGAAGAACTCCCTCATGTCCTCTAGGCATATCGAACTACTGCTCGAATAGCCACAGGGGAAACTCCTTTTTTCCTTGGCTTTCGGCGTGGAAGCTGCCATCCCGATTGAGGTTGGACTCCTAACTGCTCGAACCCATTCCTATAATGAAGAGCAGAATACCGAACTAATGTCGTTGGATCTTGACCTCCTCAAGGAACGAAGGGAACAAGTGCGGGTCAAAGTTGCGATTCGACAACAGCAGGTCGCCCGTTTCTATAATTCCAAGGTTAAAACAAGAAGGTTCCGAGCTGGAGATCTAGTCCTTCGAAGAACCTTCTAAAATACCAAGGAACCTGGCTCTGAAACTTTAGGACCAAACTAGGAAGGACCATGCGTGGTGGTAAGTACGAGCCGACTAGGATCGTACTGACTTAAGGACTTGGAAGGTCGAACCCTGCCGCACCCATGGAACACCGAGCATCTCAAAATCTACTACGCGTAGGGACCGACCTGCCCTAAGTGTGAAATTAGCTCTCTTACCATGTTTGTTCTAGCACAGAAAAGTTGATTCTACTTCAGTATCAATAAAATCCCCAAGTCGGGATAATTCTTGTTTTGTACTTCAAAATTTATGAACGATCCATTTGCTGCCATCTACGAAAAGTCTACTAAGGGCCTCTCAAAATAAATGGGGAAAACAACCCTAATTAATGGGTCGACCCTTCAAGAAGAGGTCGGACCCTGTAGTAAAAAGTCTATTAAGGGCTTCCCACAATAAATGGGAAGAACAACTTTAACTATTAGACCGATCCTTCAAGAAGAGGTCAGACCAATTCGTATATCCGACTTATGAAAAACTACTTAGATGTCGTGCCCTAAAAAGGCTAAACCGAGCTTCTTACTTAGAAAAATCACACAAGTAAGCAAAATGGAAAAAGATTATCTCTTCATGAATAAAACTCCGGAGAAGCACATTACATCCAAAAAAAAAAAAAAAAAAAAAAGAAAAAGGGAGAAGTGAGGGGCCACTAAGTTGCAGGGGGCTGCTCGGATGGCGATTCCTTCAAATGCACCTTGGGATCCGAATTGACATCCTCGTAAGTTGGGAGGTCGAACTCGGGATGATCCACCTTTATCTCCTCGAGGCACTTCTCATATCCAGCGTCGTACAGGAGGTCACAATCATCTTTGTACTCCTTAGAGGCTTTGAATTCCTCAACCGCGGCCACCCGAGCCGAGACAACAACCTCCTGGGTCTCCTTGATCTTTACATCGAAGGAGCACTTTAACCCGACCAGGTCGGACTTCCACCGAGCTCCCCTCTCCAAAGCTTCGGTGATCATTTTCTTCGAAGCCTCTAGCTCGACCACTGAGCTTTCCGTCCAGGCCTTCAAGTCGGACCGAAGCTGCTCGGCTTCAGCATGGGACTTAACGGCCTCAACTTGGAGTTGCTCGGACCCAACCCCCCTTTGCAGCAGGGCGCCCTCCGCCTCTTTGACCTCTATCTAAAGGCGAGCCAACTCCCGATGCACATGGAGCAAAGAGGGAGCATACTACAAAAATTAAGAAATAACGGTTAGACCAAGGAAGGAATGAAACGGCAAATCGTCTCAAGAAAGATAATCCAACCTTAAAAAATAACTTCACCAGCTGGTCGATGACTCCATCTGACGGCGTGTCCATCACTTAGGCGAAGTCGACATCGGGAATATGTCGCTCTACCCAGGGCAGAAGGCTCTCCAGCGTGGCCCGAGCTAACTTGGGAGACCTCAAGCCCCCTCCGCCTTGGCCGCTAAAGGAGTCCCCCGCTTAATGCACGAGAAGCTCAGCACATGTCGTCGCGACTGCCTAGGCCTCGACCAAACTAGCCTCAACAAGCAGAACCAACCCGCTGAACTCCTTGGCCACCTCAAGGACAGCACGGTCGGGAGTAGAGCTCGGCACATCCTCCGCTACCCTTTGGGCCTTAGGAGAAGGAGGTCCGAGCTTCCCCTTACTCTTCGAGGTCGGCTTCCTCTTCTTCTTCTGGGCCAGCTCAACAGGGGAAGGTGTAACCTTGCATTTCAGTGGCCTCACTTCCGGCATATCTGCATAACAGGAAAGATCAACGACAAATCTGTAAAATATGTTAGGTCTCAAAACAAACAAAAGTTGCACCTGTCAAAGCATAATCAAGACCTGATTTGAGTAGAAGCTCGAGCATGAGAAGCTCCTTCCAAGATCTTAGGCCGGCCTCCACCGACCTCACTCCAGCTATTCGAGCAAGAGTTTTCCGGACCCAACACAGTAAGGTACTTGGGAAGAATTGTAAAGAAAGACGCGAGTTAGAGCGACCTGGTAAAACATGAAAGAAGATAAGAGAATCTGAGCTCGGATATACCGACCTGGATCAGTGAAGGAGGTCGGGATCCACGAACGCAGCCCGTATATCCTTGAAATCTCCCACTCTCCCTACACCCAAAACCAGTTATTCTTCCGATTTTTGTTTGAGGTCCGGAATGGTCCACATCAAGATGGGACCACATAATGGATGAAGTGGGCTTCACATGATGGATGGCCCACATCAAAGTGTGTCCCCTCATAATGGACGGTTCACATCAAGTGAGCCCAACGTAATGGATGGTCCACATCTAAGGTCTCACATGATGGATGACCCATATCCAAAGTGGGCCATGTGATGGATGATTCATATAGAATGTGGGCCCCACACAATGAACAGTGGATACCAAAAGCGGACCCTACATGATAGACAATCCACTTCGAAGGTAGGGCACGGACTATGGACACATCAAATGTAGACTCCACATGATGGGTCATGGGTATCGGACATTGAGAAGCCCCACATAAAGGACAATTAGCATTGATGGTAAGCCCCACATAATGGATGACATGCATCAAGGTGGACTCCTAATGATGAATGGTCCACATTCGAGATGGGCATTGTATGATGGATGGACCACTTTGAAGGTTTGACTTACACGATAGACGGTTCACATCAAAGGTGGGCTGTGTATGATGGTTGATCCACATGAACCATATGACATAATGGATGGCCCAAAAGTCTTAAAATATGAAGATTAGTTATCTGTTCTTTTGTCATTTTGGTATAATTCATTTATAGTGAGATCCATCAAAACAATCATTTGGATTGTTTTTATAATAAAGTTGTAATCTTTAAAAATGACGTCAACTATTCTTTTTTTAAAAAGGTCTTATTTAAATGTTTTACTAAGCATGCTTATTTCAAATAAAAGCTTTTTAAACTTGAAAAATGTGATTTTACTAAATTGGCTTATTTACCATAAGAGATTGAATAAATTTATTATTATTATTATTGAAGTAGCTCTTATTAAATTAGAATAGATATGCCAAATAAACCCTAAATGCTAAAGTAAGTTTAAAAGGCTTAAGATGCAATCCATGGTCTACACCCATCCTCATGCTTAATTGTAGTATAAGAAAAAAAGTTCCCACGATATAACAAAACACACATATTAAAACGGAAATGCTAGTGTGATACTGGGCCTAGCTTTCGGTGACATGGATGGAAAGACTGCCTGGGAATGAATTCAACCAGTCCCAACAGATGCATCGCCCTTTTTTTGGACCTGCCTAAACATTAAAATCGTCCAAATTGCATATGGGGGTCATTCGTACAATATGTCAGTAGATAGAGAAGGAACACAATTTTTGTTTGAGGTCGGGACGTCAGAAATGAGAGCCTTTGTCGACCCTCGCCAAGATGAGAAATAATACCAGCCCTCGTGGAAAGGGTTACACTTCACCTGGTATAGATGGAGGAATTCCTCCACGGTCAGCTCAGTCTGGTCAAGTTCGAACTAGAGAACGTATGACCCCACAAGCGCTCTCCAAGCATTAGGGATCAACTGCCCCAGGGCTAACCCTAGGTGCACAAGGACCCGCCTCACAATTCGTTGGAGGGGGAGCTTGAGGCCACATTGGAGAGTGACCTGGTAAATGGCCACCTCTCCTTCGGGAGGATTGTTGGGAAGGTCGCCCGGTGAGGGAGCTCGGAGTACCACGCTCTCAAGGATATGGTACCCTGACCTGATCCTCACGAGGTCGGCCTCCCTCAGGATGGACTCCACGGGGCCCTTTTCCTCCTCCGACGAAGATTCCGAGTCCTCCTCTGCTGCTTGAAGGTCTTCTTCCGCCTCAACGGGCTGTTCCGGCGGAGATTGTTCAAGCACCCGCGAAGCTTGCGATGTCTGGAAGTCGACGTCGCTCATCATCATTAGGGACGACTGTAGGTTCGACATAACACGTAAGTTCTCTGCTCCACCATCGTTGCCCAGGATCCCCTCCCCTGAGCCCGAGGTTTCTGGCATGGCTGTGGGTCCAAGAAAGCTAGAAACGGAGAAGGAAAAGAAAGGAAATAGAGGGGAAGGGAGGGGAAGATGGAAGCAGAGCTCACCAAGTGAAGATCGCTGGAGATAGAGTCGTCGAGATTTGTCTTGCGCCAAGGAAGGAGCTGCGTCAAAACGGCCCCGCCCAGCGATTAGGGCATCTCCTTTTATAGGGAGGTGATGCGTATGAGCATGTATTTTTTTAATCAACTCTCAGCCGAAAAGCGGCTCCTCGGCTTCCTTGTTTCAACACGTGGCGTGCCCTCACTCGCCACATAACTCTACGACCGAGGTCAGGACACGCGACACCGTCTCATTCGCTCAGCAGCGAAAAGGCATCCTGACAACCCACGTGACCTCGAGTTGTGGCACATCACCTCAATAGCACCATACCGTGATCACTGATGCGCCTCAATACTTGTACCTGTTGCGCTATTCAGCATTAATAGCACAACAACCCGACATCCCGAGCAATAATAATCTGACCTGACCAGGTCCGACAACCTACTCCTCAAGCCTGTTCTACCGACTTGGAAGTAGGAGGGCTTACTCTTATGGGGAAAATGGACCGACCCACAATGGGATGGTCAGGTCAGAAACCCACTCAACAAGAGACCCAAAACCTGAGGGATGTTATCAAGTTCGGTGGCCTGATTTCTATGTCACCTGAGGGAACCCAATCACCAGACTGAAGGTGTAGGTCGGTACGACCTAGGTCGACGTTCAAGGTCGGCACTCAAGGTCAGCATTTTGGGCAACCCTCAGCATGACCTCAATATGCGACCATCCCTTGGCTCCAACTTCGGGGGAAGGTTGGTCTAAATCAAGCTCGGTCTCCACCTAATAGCCTATATCCATTCCAGATGATCCGACCTCATCTAAAAGAGGATGGGTCCGAAGTCTTCTCGGGATATTTCGAGATTCGTCCGCGACACAATCGTGATCCCGAGATCCTCGGAAGATCTTCCTACTCAACAGGGAAAGCCACTCCATGCCACCGCCTCTTCTCAACTATAAATAGAGAGGTCCCAATGGTGAATTGTACGCACAATCTCTAATATTCAACCAGACCTAGATTCTTGACTTAAACATCAGAAGGTACCCGGTGCAATCCAGGATCTCCTTTTTCGTTCTTTGTGTAGGTTCATGAGCCAGGAGGGCTACTCAGTTTTCTGCATCAACCATGGGTTTCTATTTTATTCTAGTGGATAGGTTTTTTAAGACTTTTGGAGCAATGGAATGTTTGTTTTTGTTGTAGTGACTGGACTCTACAATATTAAAATGTCTTTTTGGGTTATATTGGGCGTTTTGTATAGACATCAACATATATTGAGTTATAAGGGTCTTTTTGTATGATCAATAACCACAGTTTTTATTTTTTATTTTTTACTCTTTTTTCTTTTTAATGGTATGGTCTACGTGAGAATTGGATCTCTTTCATTTTTGGGATCATGCCCTGCAATGATGGGCAAAAAGGATAGACGGCATGGATATAAAATACATATATCAAAGTGGGCCCCACCGTCTTGGGTGAGTCCAGGGTCTCACCTAATCCACTCCCCCCATCCACACCTTTACTATGTCAGTTTGTCACACGAACGGAACATCTGATCTTTTTCCCCAAACATTGTGAGTCAGTCTCATATGCCCATCAAGTTGGCCATAGCGTTCGATCAAAACGGACAGATAAACAAAGTTCTTACTGTGGCCCACCTCATAAGAGGACGGCACGATATTTAGGATAGGTAGTCAACTAGATGGGGCCCACCTAATGGACGACCTGGACATTGCAGAGATGTCCGGTTTAAGAACATGGGGAGGCTGGTCTATAGACGCTTGTCATTTATAAGATGTCGTTAGAAAACCGGTACGTGGTCTATTTAATAAACGTAGGCTTTGTCTTCACCATCCATAAGGTGGGACCTCCGGAAGAGTATTTAACATGACAACAGCCAAATGATCCTAACCATCTGATAGGTGGATTAGAACAGCGACAAGGGTGGGTCCCACCGTGATGTTTGTGAGAAATCCACTCCGTCCATCCGTTTTGTGAGCTCATTTTAGGAAATAAGGCAAAAATGTGAACCGTATCCAATACTCAAGTGGGCTGAAAATGTGATTATTTGAACGTGAACAATTGAAATATTCGTGGGGCCACAGAAGTTTTGAATCAGGCAAATATTTGTGTTTTCAGTTCATCCCAGTAGGAATGACGTTATGAACGGTATGGATGGCATGTAAAAATCACTGTCAACCCTAGAGACATTTCAACGGTATGAATTTCCCTACCTACCTTTTCCTTTAGTGCGGCCCACTTGATTCTTGGATCCTTCTTAATTTTGGTCTCAAGTCCTTAAATGATCTCAAAAAACGGATGGACGTAGTGGATTTCTCACAAACATCACAGTGGGCCCCACATACGTTCCCAGCGTAGGAATTTCATGGGAAAGGCTTTCAGGAAATCCGTTATTGTAATTTTAACTAGTGTGATCAAGACCATTGATTTGGTAGGACATCAAGGGTGGGCCACATCCCAACACTAGGGTTTTCACTGGGCCGGGCTGGTCCGTCAGGTTTTAGGGCCTGGGTCGCTTCAGGATGGGCTTGAACTGAAATATTACCCAAGTGTCTTTTGTTACGGTGGGCCACATCATAGATGGGCCATACACAAAAAAAAGTGAATGGACCATTAGTGTTCATTTTCATTGAGCATGCATGACAAACTTGTGCAAGATTAGGTCCATTCATCAAGCGAAAGCTAGAGTGAAGTTGCCGTTGCCAAAACATCTGGGTCGTCCATTCATCAGTGGGCCTGATGTGAACTAGGAAAATGGATTGTTAGAACTATCGGCAAATGGTGTATATTGGACTTATATCTGTATCCTACCTGATGGATGGATGATCTTGATATTTGGCCCACCGGATGAATGGACTATTCGACATACACCTGGGCCTGGACAATCTTCATCCAAGCCTATCAAGACCTGGGCTGAGGCCCGTTCCAACTATTTAGTGATCCAGATGGGATCCACACCTAAGATGTATATTTTGCGGTCCATTCATTGGATGGGCCATACCCTTGTATCAACCATGTGATGAAAATGCACAATTCCAATCGACGGTCCACCTCTAAAGATAGCTAAATGCGATGTCTAGGACCATCTGGTGAAGAGTGTATGGTGGGCCTTTTTGCCATCCACATTGGTCCCACCTTATGAATGGTTTGGATCACCAGAAATGGCCCAGCATGAACAGGCTCCATTGATCGTAGCAAAGGCTCTACCAAGCAAGCATTGCATATATGCTTCACTGAAGTTAGGAGAAAGTAAAACACCCAAGCTCTGTTTGGCCCACCAGTTTCATATGTGAAATCTACTCCGTTCATCAGGTTTTATCCCAGATTCTAAGTCACCAGAGATAAAAATCAGTCAGATCCACAACTCAGGTGGATCACACCAAGAGGAATGATGGGCTGTCAGGAGCAACACAAGGTGTTTTCGGTCTGGGGTCATCATGGTGTGTATCTTTCATCAAATCCGTTAATCAGGTGTAACTCACGGGATGAAGTAAATATACAAAAATCAGCCAGGTCTGGTTTTTGAGGTTTTAGTAGAAATTTTAAATTAATTTTTTTGATTGGTGTGGCCCATCAGAATATTTTATCAAGTTCATCTTTTGTATGTACTGTTCAAATAATGTTTCCCACCCTACGTACGGAGTGGATTTATACATACACCATAGAGGGCCCACAAGCATGGTTGTTTTACGCAGTCTGTTTCAACAGTGTTAATCAATGGGATGTAGTTGTACCTGGCACGTAAGTATGGAGTTCATTTCATTGCGGCCACGTCGGCATAAGAATAGAGGAAGTGGATTACGTACTGAGTAACTCAGCACGCTAAGCGTACGGAGTAAACTCTGTGGGGCCCACTGTCATTCATGCATTGTATCAACTCCGTCCATCTGTTTTATCATATAATTTTAGGACTCTAAACTAAAAATTAATCATATCCAAAGTTCAAATGGACCACAATAACTGAAACAGTGTGAATTGAAGTCTACCGTTCAAAATGTTCTTGGGGGCCATAGAAGTTTTATATCAAGATGATATTTTTGTTTTTCCTTCATCCACGTCTTTGTGATCTTATTAACAGTTTGGATGACAAATAAACATCACTGGAGACCTTAGAAAGGTTTCAATGGTGGAAATCAATACTTCCACTGTTTCCTTTGGTATGGTCAACTTGAGATTTTGATATACTTCAATTTTGGACTCAACCACTAAAATGGTATGTAAAAACGGATGGACGGTGTGGATAAACCACATGAATACACAGTGGGCCCAACAGAGTTTACTCAGTAACCTATGGCCGTGGCTTTAAAAAAAACGTATGATTGTGACAGCAAAGGATTACAGGTAATCCAATGTGAGGCCATAAATAATAGATGATTTGTCCAAACAGGTCCTTTAGAGGCACATAAATAATAATAACAACAATAATAGCAATTTACACCATCATTCTAAAATTGAAGTAATCAGCCCAGTTATGGGCCCAGGAATAGAAGGCCTGGGAGGCTGACTATTTGACTTGGGTCATTGAAATTCCTATTTTAAGTTATCCCCCTGCAAGTGATAGATGCTGCGTCTGGATTCTCGCTGATTAGAGATTTGGCGAAGTATATAAAATTCTTCAATTCAGAGAAAGTCTAATGTGAATATCAATTTCAGATTTCGTATACTTTCAACTGTATTACTTTTAAAGTATTCTCTCTTAATATTTTAATTCAGAAGAATTTTTGGTCTGCTCTTTTGTAGGGATATTAAATCATATGATACTCGACCAGAGGATGTACAGAGTATCCTATGTTTTTCTTTGATCCTGACCGTTGATCTAATGAACCCAACATGGATGGACCAATATCAGCAAAAAATCCCAGATTGCACCATCGTACCCACACTTTTTTTTTTTCTTTTTTTTCTTTTTTGTCGTTGTGGAGATCGAGGCCGTTGATCTGGTGAGCTAATTGTTGATATGTTGTAGGCTAAAAACTTAGGGCAATTGGACAATCCTGACCACCCAGATGTTCGGAGTTGAAACTGTTCAACGTGGACGGCTGATCTAACCGTTCTTTCGATTGGTTGGCCAGAGAGAGAGATCCCCGTTGCTCTTATATTAGTATTAGTGCTCCTAGCTGCATTAAGCGCTTAGATTGTCCAATCCATTGATCTAGACTGTTCATTAGCTCCAACTCACATTCAATGGGCAACCATGCAAGCATCACACCTATCTGACAAATATTAACCATTCGGTCAATGGTCTTTAATATGGACGGTCAGGATCATTTACAAAAAATATGTCCAATCAATAATTTGGTCCATCTTTTGCCTATAACTCTAAAGAAACACTTTTATTAGTCAATCTTAGCCATCTCATCCATGGCTTGGAAAATGAACGGCTGTAAGAATAATGAAATCTAAGATAGATTAGATCATTGGATCAGTGCTATTTTTGCTTGGTAGACTGAGAAATACGTTCTAGACATGATGGACAGTTTAGATCAATTAATTGGAATATCCAACTGTACTTAGGCTACTAGGAGCACCATAACTTACAGTGCTCCGAGAGCATTGGAGCATTTCTCGTAAATAAATAAAAAGATTAATTATTATTTTTTTCAAGTACGCGTTCTGCCGTTGGATTCGCTTGCTTGTGATTCCAGTTGAAATCGTCCACCGAAAGCAACACTTTTATTTGATATGCGCTGGTCTTACTTCCGTAGGCAGGCAGATGGTCTGACTTGCACCAACTGATCACTGAGTGGGAAAAAACATGCATCAAATCCACACCGTTCATCAAGTATGATGTCACTTATTCAATATGAGTTTTGAAATTCAGTAAATTCCAAGGCTTTGGTTGGCCACATTGTAGGGAATGATGTAAATTTGTGATTCAGAAATCTTTGAATGTCCTAATTTTGTGACTCTTACTGATGTGGCGAGCCAGATGAGTTGATTAGATGGCAGATATACATCACGGTGGACCCCCATATGCAATTTGGACGATTTTAAATGTTTAGGCAGGTCCACAAAAAGGGCGGTGCATCTGTTGGGAGGCAGTCTTTCCATCCATGTCACCGAAAGCAAGGCCCGGTATCACACCAGCATTTCCGTTTTAATATGTGTGTTTCGTTATATAGTGGGAACTTGTTTTTTCTTAAACTACAATTAAGCATGAAGATGGGTGTAGACCATGGATTGCATCTTAAGCCTTTTAAACTTACTTTAACATTTAGGGTTTATTTGGCATAAATATTTTAATTCAATAAGAGCTACTTCAATAATAATAAAATAAAAAAGATTAAAAAGATTAAAAAAAATTTCTATCTCTTATGGTAAATAAGCCAGTTTAGTAAAATTACATTTTCAAGTTTAAAAAAGCTTTTTTTTGAAATAAGCATGCTTAGTAAAACATTTAAATAAAACCTTAACAAAAAAACAAAAAAAAAATAATTGACATCATTTTTAAAGATTACAACTCTGTTATAAAAACAATCCAAATGATTGTTTTGATGGATCTCACTATAAATGAATTATACTAAAATGACAAAAGAATAGTACAATCTTCATATTTTAAGACATTTGGACCATCCATTATGTCATATGGTTCATGTGGATCAACCATCATACATAGCCCACCTTTGATGTGAACCGTCCATCGTGTAAGTCAAACCTTCAAAGTGGGCCGTCCATCATACAATGCCCATCTTGAATGTGGACCATTCATCATGAGGAGTCCACCTTGATGTATGTCATCCATTATGTGGGGCTCACCATCAATGCTAATTGTCCTTTATGTGGGGCTCCTCAATGTCCACTACCCATGACCCATCATGTGGAGTCTACATTTGATATGTCCATAGTCCGTGCCCTACCTTCGAAGTGGATTGTCTATATGCGGGGCTCGCTTTTGATATCCACTATTCATTGTATGGGGGCGCATATTCTATATGGATCATCCATCACATGACCCACTTTGGATATGGGTCATCCATCATGTGAGACCTTGGATGTGGACCATCCATTAGGTTGGGCCCACTTGATGTGAGCCGACGTCTATTACGAGGGGACACACTTTGATGTGGGTCATCCATCATGTGAAGCCCACTTCATCCATTATGTGGGCCCATCTTGATGTGGACCATTCATTGTGTGGGACCCCACCTTCAATATGGGTTGTTCATCATGTGGGTCCACCTTTGATGTCAATCGACCATCATGTGGGCCCACCTTCAATGATCATCATCCATTATGTAGGTCCCACCTTTGATGTGGATTGCCCATCAAATAAGACCCACTTGATGTGCATGTTCCGTCATGCTAGGTCACACTTTGATGCAGACAATCTATCATGTGGGGCCCACCTTTGATGTGAACCGTTCATTGCATGAGGCCACCTTAATGTGGGTCCATGTTTAATATGAGTTGTTTATCACATGGGACCCACTTTTGATGTCCACCATCCATCATGTGAGTCTCACCTTTGTCATGGACCATCTATCATGAGGGGCCCACTTAATGTGGATTGTCCACATCATGTGGGACCCACCTTTGATATCCACCATCCATAATGTAGATCCCACCTTTGTTGTGGATTGTCTATCATGTGGGGCCCAATCTTCGATATGGGTCATTCATCATGTAGGCTTACCTTTAATGTCAACCTTCCATCATGTGGCCCCATATTCAATGTCCACTATCCATCATGTGGGACCCTCCTTTGATGTGGACCATCCATCACGTAGGGCTTGCTTAATGTGGATCGTCCATCATGTAGGGGGGCACACTTTAATGTAGGCCATCCAACATGTGGGGCTCACATTTGATGTGATCGTGCATTACGTGGGCCCACCTTTAATGTGGACCATTCATCATGTGGGGCCCACATTCAATATAGGTCATTTATAATGTGGGCTTACCTCGAAGAAATTGTTTGAAAACTTTAAGAATAAATTTGTCAAAAATTTGTCAAAAATTAATCCAAAATGTCTGCACGTTTAAGCCAAATAAGCCCTATTTCAAAAAGTAACCGCTCCTCAACTTATACAATTGAAGCTTATTTGTTATTTTTAAACAAATAAGCATCTTGATTAGATTTTGACCAAATAGTCTAAAAGCTTACTTTTTAAGAAATAAGTTAATAAGCTCTTATTTGTAGAGATGTCAAATGCCTTCTTAGTATTCTTAGGATAATTTGGTTGATGAAAAATTATGGTAACTTAATTTTTCCTAGGAATGTAAATGGATCAGTGGATTTGATGGGGTACCTAAACCCAACTCATTTAGTCTCTACCTACTTGTTAAATGGTACAGGTTTAGATCCAAGAATATATTCAATTGCTAAATGGGTTTGGATATGGTTTCCTTTATATTAGACCGGACTTGACCTGGCTCGACCGGGACCCATTTAGTACATGGGCAGGTCTTGTCTATATTGCAGGGGACCCATTTAGACCCAGACCCGTCCAAACTCAATTTTAAACTATCATTAAAGGCCTAGACTCATCGGGATGAGATTTAAGATATTGGATTACACGCCATCAAAGTATGAGATTTAAGATGTTGGATTACACGCCATCTACTTAAAAACCTTAGATAGAAAATTGGTGGAAATGGAATTAGAGGGGAAAGGATAGGAGAAGGGGTTTTTGGCTTACAGACGATGAGAGGGATGAATAATTAAGTCCCACATGGCTCCTGATAGGGCCCACTGGTTAATGACCCTACGGCCCTTGGTTGTGCAAAGGGGTGCCGTATTGCACCCCACTTCCTCCTTATCACGTCTTCTCTCCCCCCACTTCCCCACTTTCTCTCTCCTTCTTTCCTATTAGTTGCTCTCCCTTCATGTGATGTCATAGCAATTATTTTTTATTTATTTTTGGTTTCTTGCAAATGTCCTACGACATCTGGACTTGTAAAAAAATAGGGAGATTTTACGGCCTACCTTCGATTTCGATTTGATCACGTGCATTTTGAATGCATTGATTGCACATTTTTAGTAATGGATTGCGTCCTTGCATGTCCTCCATCCACGTCGAGCAACCGAGCCTACATTTTATCATGCCACCTAAGTGAGGTGTGGGGTCCACCCATGGCCTAACGTGGGAGGGACCCCACACTATCTGTGCCTGGATCAAAAACACCTCCTGGGGCCATGTTTTGGTTGAAAACGGTCCAATGATTAGGATAAGTTTAAACCAGCAGCTTGCAACCTAATTTCAGGCCCTTTAGAGCTCTCCCTTGAAACTTTTGAACCATTCATCTCATAGTACTCATCGCAACCTTTGAAAAGAGTGGTCACAGATTTAGGATAGAGATCTTGGATGTAGTAGATCATGTGTTGTAGCACATGTGGGCTTAATTACAAGTGCGAATCTGACATCAACAACGTCTGCCCCAGTTTTGAAGAATTTTGTAGCCTTCTTTTGGAAAATCATTGGATTGATCGTCCAGACCGGGGCATATATCATGATAAAAATGGATGTCTAAGATTGCTCGTTCCATGAGCAAAGTGATATCTCCTAATCTGTTTATCTGATTTAGAGAAAATTTGATTTGAATGGGTTTCTCGATGTATTCTTGGAGATGGTCTGCTTGGATTGAATGGTGACTATCTAGATCTGGCCAGATGAGATCATGACCACATAATCTCATTTTTAACGGATCTTATTCAATTCTAGCACAATGGAAACCCATCGATTAAACCTAATAGTTTAAAATAACCAAATGGTGGCTCGATTAAGGAAATTCAAGTAGTAAACATCCTAGTTTGTTGCATGCCAGATCTAAAACTACCTATTTATTGGAATTTTATTGTGTGGACATTTTTAAAATAAAAAAATTAAAAAATCTTACATTGAATGTGCTACTATTTAATCGACAATATTTAGCCTTGATTGGTCGTCCACACCTGTAAGATGTGCGGGGCCCACCCACTCTCAGTGGATGGTGGTGCCACATGTCCAATCACATGTGCCGTGTATGGTCCTTACCGTGTGAGTGTGCCTACACATACACTTTTCTAATTGTTGATATTAGATTTCCTATTCATCGGACAACCATAAGCTTAGCCAAGCTCTGCGGTTGATAGAATGATGGTCTGATGCCAGACACTAGATGGGGTGGATGCCTAATCTGTGAACATTATATGGTTTGATTGTTGACCAATCGTCAATGTTGCTTAAACTACTTCCTATTTGTTATAGGTCCATTCGACTTGAGATTTTACCGGGACGTGATGTATCTAATTGGACAAAAACAATCTAACCTTTGGTCGTCTGACCCACCTAAGATTGGATCTGGATCTGTTGGGCCTGTTTAGGATGGATCTCGTTCATTCGAGATTGAATTAGGTTGAAAATTGACACCTAGCCAATAACAATGTTTCAATCATGCTTGGTAGTCCAAATTGTCTATAGTGGGAGGCCCAATATTCATCAGCTTTAGTTAGGTCAGCCCCTTGACGTCCATGATGTCTTTTATGACCCAAGCATGATAAGGAATGTAATTCAAGTTGCACTTTTAAGGCCTCATAAAAGTTAAAAAGTGGTCAATTTGTTGTCATGCTGCGAAATCTTATACTCAAATATGATGGCCCAAGACCTAATACTCGAGAGCAGGATATATTGTTTGGCTCAAAATTTGATTGTGCATACGTGTGTATTGTGCCGAGTATGCTAAAATCTTTTACGGCTCGATTCAAATTGAACACATTTGACCCCAAGTGCCGAGATAGACAGA
The DNA here is from genome assembly GCA_021015155.1 of Magnolia officinalis. Classification (NCBI taxonomy): domain Eukaryota; kingdom Viridiplantae; phylum Streptophyta; class Magnoliopsida; order Magnoliales; family Magnoliaceae; genus Magnolia; species Magnolia officinalis. Next base: position 89,483,975 of record JAJHSJ010000001.1, read on the forward strand.
GATATTATGAGAAATCATCTATGACTAAGAACTGAAGTAGTTTGGCTATCTATTTAGCCACCTGTATGCGCAATAAAGTAATTTGTAAAGGGGAGAGTTTGTCCTTTTTAATGAGTTCTTTTTACCTCTCGGCTGAAAGAACTTTTTGTCACCATGATAATAGAGATAATCCAATTCGTACAATGTGTCAGTAGAAGGAACTCAATTATCTTAATTGAAATAAAAGAAAAAAAAATTATAAAGATAATCCTCGATGATCCAACATCTATGGTGTAGATGATAAGACCCTAGATTTAAATCTTTCTTTGTTCAATGGCTTTGGCATAGACAAAGAGAATTACATTACTGAAAAGAAGAAAGAACAAATCTTTCAAAGTCTTTCTTGCAACCCAGCGCTTGGTGTAGATGGAAGCAAATTACACTACTAATCTATATCGGTCCAATGTAACAGCGTAGATGGATGGAATTACACTACTCCTATGCTAAAGCCAGTCCAGCATAGCAGTGTAGACGAGTCGTCCTATGCTAAGATAAGATAAAAGATAGGTAGTGTTACGCAATTAGTTTGAGTTGATATATGTTGGTTTGGAGAGGGCCCAAATCTCTTCAATTTTCCTTCTATTTATAGAATTTTTAGGATAGTTGCAAGGAGAGATCTTCGTAGCCACTTTTCTTGTTCTCTGATGTGGAGATTGCTCGAGATCCGACCCTGCGGAAGCACCTTAATTTGGATTGAAACAAACAAGAGAAAACCAAAATCTAATCAACCACATAGAAAACACATAATTTTTACGGGGAAAACCCTTGCAGGAAAAAACCACGGCATAAAGCGACGATCAATCTACTATTTATAGAAGATTATAGGGATTAAGAGATCTTACAACAAAAAACTTAGTTCCCTTTGACCTATCCAAAAGAATGACAACCCGAAGTGCAGGGCGGCGGTGTTGTTTTAACTTGGTGATACCAAGAATGAATTCACGGAGAATGGGGAACACAACCTAAAACTAATCTAAAGACAACATTATGTCTAGTTTTTTTTTTTTTTTTTTTTTTTTTTTTTTTTTTTTTTTTTAATAAAAATTTTTAAATCCAATGAGGTAAAAATGGTTTTAAAATAAATAAATAAAAGACTAAGGATCAATGAATCCACTTATAGAAATCAAAATATCTTATTTATTAATTTAACTTTTATAACTCAATTGAAATCGAAGTCCTATCCTATCCAATCGAAAAATAATTATATTAAACCAATCATCAATACCAATAAGAATATGAATTCGATTGAACGATTCTCTCATGAAACACTCGGACATCAATCGCATGGAATCAATAGTGTTTAAAATACCCTTAGACGACAATAGATCAATCAATTATATAGATTAATTCCTTCTTTAATTCAGATTAAGAAATTGTTAAATCAAAGCATTAATTACTGCAGTTCACAATAAATCTAGAAATCAACAACTCAAAGACACTTTAAAATAAAATCCAAATCCACTTAATCTACTATTATCATTCAAATCCCTTGTTTGTTGAATCAAATAAACTAAATAATGTAATTAACTACAAGCTTCATCCCTTAGCCTAGCATAGATAATATCCCATAATAAAACAAAAGAAAAACTAAAAGGATAAACTAGAACTGAAAGAAGAAGAAGACCGGCTCCGTAGAATCTCCATCACCTCTTGGTCTCGCTCCCAAGCCTTAGAAGATACTTATGTACGTCTTAAACAACTCCTTAAATAGATTAAAAATTCCATCTTTTGCACCGACATCAAAATTTTACAAACCGACTTTCAAATTTTAGGAATCTGTCGATGGCATCGAAGCTCCTTTGATGACATTGAGTAGTGAGTCCAGAAACTAACTTTGAAATTTTCAGCATTCCTTGATTTATATTCAATGGCATCGAACGCCAATCGAAGTCTACTTGATGGCATCGAAATTTTTTGAACTTCTTCTAATCTTCACTACTTGATTTTAGTTGCTTTCATCACCTTGATAGTTTATGTCTTCAGGTATTTAACTCTCCAAAATATCATTTCCTTCATCCAAATCTTCATCTCTTCAACATAACTTTCTTTGAGCTTTAAGTCCATCACTTTAACTACATTTTTATCCTTGAGCTCCAAATCACCTCTCATGCATAAAACATATAACTATAAAATAAACACTCAAATTCATGGAAAGCAAATGCAGTTGAGAGGATAAATATGCAATATTTGAGTCTCAACTCTCCCCTTGGAGGCTTTCAAAACACCTAACACAACTAAAAATCGTAACTCCCTATTAACCCCCATATAACTAACCCTAAAAGCCACCCTTTTGTGAGAGAATGTAAAAAATACCCCTCCATGAATCCACTAATGCTTGGGCTTTGTTAGTATGTGAAACATGGGTCATATGGGCTTAGAAAAGTTGATAGACCTAATACTGATTTTAGTGTCACAATTTTAACAATCTCCACCTTCATAGCAAAATCATTTTTTTATCTTGTCAATCTTCTTATGAGCATCACCATCATCTCTTCATGCACACTCTGTTTCTATTCCTTTCTTGTCAAGCCCATAAAAGTCAAGGAAAACTTGAACTTCTCTACAGGAATGACCTTTGTAAGCTTGTCCATCGTTTTCTCACTGGTGTGAATCTTCTCAAGAGTAACATCTTCTTTTTCTAGCGTATGCTGGATAAAGTGATGACAAAGATTAATGTGCCTAGTTTGGGAGTGATATACCGAGTTATTGGCCAAATTAATCACGCTCTCTCCATCACAATACACAGGCACAACTTCCTACTGAAGCCCCAACTCATTCATTATCCCTTTCAACCAAATAACTTCCTTGAATACCTTCGTCACTACCATGTATTCAACTTCGATAGTGGAGAGTGTAACTACATACTAAAGCTTAGACATTTAACTGATAGCTCCACCTGCTAGCATAAACGAGTAATCGAAAGTAGACTTTCTATTGTCCACATTCCTAACATAATCCAAATCAACAAAGGTAACGAGTCTCTCCTCTAAATCTCTGAAACATAAGACATTCATCCATCGTACCTTATATATACCGAAGTAACCATTCACCACTTCCTAATGTTGCTTATCGGGGTTTGACATGTATTTTCTCACAACACTGATTGCATGTAAAATATCCAGTCTTGTACAGACGAAGGCATACATAAGACTGCCAACTGTGCTTGAATAAGACACACGAGACATATACCATTTTTTTCATCTGACGTGGGTCATAGTTTTGAAGAAAGGTGAAAGTGAGCAATGCGGGGAGTGTTAACTGGTTTTACCCTTTTCAGTTTAAACTTTATTAAAACCTTCTCAAGATATCCTTCCTAAGACAACCATAGCCTGCTCCTCTCCCTGTCCCAATATATAAAAATGCCAATAATCCTCTTTATAACTCTCCAAATCATTAATTTCAAACGTCCTAAATAACTGAGCCTTCAACATGTTAATTTCAAATATGTTATGGCTAGCAATAAGCATGTAATCAACATATAATACTAAAATAATAAATTTCCACCACTTAGTACTTTAAAATAAATGTAATATTTCAATTCACTTCTAATAAAACCTTAACTCAACATAAAAGAATCAAACTTCTTATATCACTGCCTAAGCGACTATGTCAGGCCGTACAACAATCTCTTCAACTTGTAAATAAGACTCTTCTTTCCCTACACCTTGAATCCTTCTGTTTGCTTTACATAAATCTACTCTTCTAATTTCCTATGTAGAAATACAGTTTTAATATTTAACTGTTCTAATTTCATATTGTATTAGGCAACCAAATCTAATACAAATATGATAGATACCTACTTTACCACTGACACAAAAATCTCATTGAAATTGACACATTTCTTCTTAGCATTTAGAACTATACGCGAACCAAGTTAGCTCGGTTAACTCGCTCGACTCGACTCGAAAAAGCTCGATTCAACTCGGTTCGAAATTGAGTTAGAGCCAAATCGAGATGATTTTTGGAGCACGAAAAAATATCAAGCCGAGTTCAAGCTTGGCCGAGCTCGAATTGACTTAAGTCGAACCTTAACTCAAATCGAACTTGGATCGAACTAGTACAGTGATCGATTATTTTGATATTGATGTTTTCACCAAGTGTTTGATTAAATGACTCAACAAAGTATTGTTTCGGGTGGATACATTCTCCGTGGGATTGGTTGGTGGCTGGGAAGGTATGGATATGAAACAAATCACTACAAAAAAACATAAATATTACATGATAAAAGTACCCTTGAATCTTGATTTTGAAGCAACCTACTGAGTGTTTGATGAAATACCTGTAAACTGCTGCTGTTGTTTTACAAACTGTGAGAGATTGAAGGTGCACTTCATGTGTTTGAGAAAATACCGCACAGGCTCGAACTGGCCCGAGCTGCTGATCGAACCGAGCCAAACTGGCCATTCAGGCTCAAGGACCGAGCCAAACTGAGTTCGAGCTAGGGTCAGCTAGTGGCTGAGCCAAGTCGAGCTATGCCAAGCTCGACTCGTGTACAACTCTATTAGCATTTCTTTTTTCTACCAAACTATTGAGAGCTAACTATTGCATATTTATCCTCAATTATGCTTTTTTTCCCTTGCATATGAGTGGTAAAATGGCTTAATTAAGTATGTTTTCAACTTGTGGAAAAATTTCAGAGTCTGAGAAGAATCGAGTTTAAAACAGATAAGTTAAAAAGTCAAAAGAGTGAAGTTTGAATAAATGAAGATTAGAGGACTAAAGTGGAAGATTTCAAGTAATGAAGAACCAAAGAAATCAAATACTAAGTGAAAAATTGAAGATTAAAGTGCATTAATGAAAGATGAAGAATTTCAACAAATTTTGATCCGACTAGTAGGACTTTGATTCTAGCAAAAAACTTTAATGGGAGATGATGGGACTCGATTTAATTGAGAAATTATGAATTTTGAAAGATGGTTACTGCATAGTTTTTGCACATCTTCAATCCTATCGAACCCTTCTTTGATCCTATTGACAAAACTTCGATGGTACTCAATCCTATCAAAGGTGCTATCGACAGTTTTGTGCGATTTTGTGCAAGTGCGTAAATTATTTCCTATTTTGAGCGGGATTTTTCCAAGATGGTAATTTTTGTTATTTAATGGCCTCTAAGCTCATTTTAAGGTATTAGAAAGTAAAGAGAGAGGAGGAGAGAGAAAGTGAGTTTCTTATAGTTCTTTTTTCTTCTTTTTCTTTTTAGTTTTTCTTCTTCTTCTTCTTCTTAATAGATATATATATATATATATATATATATATATATATATATATATATATATATATATATATATATATATATATATATATCTATAACTATGTCTAGTTAATCTCTTAGCTAAGGCTAAGGGGTGAAACTTCTAGTTAATTTATGATGTTCTAGTTTATTTAATTTAATATATTGGTTTGAATGATGTTTTTTTAATTGAATAGATTTGAATTTTACTTTTGAAGCTTGTGAGTTGTTTATTCCTTGATCCATTGTGAACTCTAGGTCTCAATATATGCTTTTGATTCCATACGATCAATGACCGAGTACTTCATGGGAGAATCATTCAATTAAATTCGTATCCTATTGGTGAATTATATACAGTTTAACTATTTGTATCTTCTAATCGGAAGGAATCCTCATCGATTCCAATTGAGCTATCGAAGTTGAATCGATGAACTAGACATTATAGATTGATTAGAAGGGGTTCCCTGAATCATTAGTTATTGTCATTATTGTTTTAGACCCTAATTACTTTGCTGGATTTTTAAATTTTAGAATTAGATCAATCCTGCAATGTTCTTAACCAAAAATATTTCCTATGCATTGACCTTGGTCTTACCAAGTTATTACTACATCGCAGCCCAGCCCAGCATTTGAGGTTGCGAATAAGTTTTTGGCATCGTTGTCGGGGACTACTCATTTTTTAACACTTTAGGTTTTGTTTCTAGTTTCTTATTTTTACTAACTGGGGTTTTGATTATAGGGTTTTATTTCTGAAATTTTTGTAGGGTTTTATTACATAATTTTTGTGTTAGGGTTAGTTTACTTTGATTAGCTCATAATCACTAACATTGTTTATTTTGTTTTGTAGGATTTATTTGAATTTCCCCTTCTCTTCTAGTAACATCTTTCCCTCATCTATTCTAATTGCTTTATAGTTAGTTCCTTTATAATTAATTGATTTGCTGTAGGATTTTTTTTAGAGTTCTATTTAGAATTAGGTTTTTGTTTGTGGTTCATGCCCAAGTGGGTCCGTGATCACACATTATAACTTCTAAGTGAAGGAGGATTGGTGGAAGAATTGTCCATCCATTACCATGTTAAAAAACATATATGTACTCCTGAACCATCTAGAAACATGACTGAAGACGAGCCATTTTTATGAGAACGTTATGTGTAACACATCACCGACTAGGACGATACGTGATAAGAATGAGGTGCACAATGTCCCACCGGTCAAAACTTTACGTGATTATATAAAACTTACAATAACAACCGCACCATCTTCCATAATTTTTCCAATAAACACGGGAAATATTGATTTCAAACCGGGTGTGATCCAATTACTTCCTAAATTCCATTAACTTGACTCTGAAAGTCCATATTTGCACCTGAAAGAGTTCAATGAGATATTTACAACTTTACATTACAACAATATCTCCCAGGATGTCATTAGACTTAAATTATTTCCATTCTCTTTAAAGGAGAGAGCCAAGTCATGACTCCACTCCTTAAGGCCTGGAAGCATCGGGACATTGGTTGAGATGACCTAGGAGTTCCTAAAAAAGTTTTTCCTAGTTCATAAAACCAACACGTTGAGAAGGAATATCATTAACTTCTCCCAAAAGGAGGATGAAGAGATTCAAGGAGATTCTACTTGCCCACATCATGGCTATGAAATCTGGTGGATTATTAGCTTTTTCTATGATGGATTAAGCTCAAATATGTGTCAATCCGTAAAGATTATGTACAACGGTGAGTTCATGAGCAAGGATCCCAGTGAGGCTTGGGATTACTTTGAACAATTAGCTGAGAATGCCTAATCATGGGATACCTCCAACAAAGCTAGTAATCTCAAGTCAGTGGCCAAGGAGAAATGGAGAATGTACGTCTTGAAGGATAAAGATGATGTAAATGCAAGGATTGCAGATCTCATAAGGAAAATTGATGTCATAGAGTTAAGGAAAGTAAAAGCGGTTAAACTCAGTGAGGTTGTGGAAAACGCTTGTGGAATTTGCGAGAGTAATGCGCACTTAACTGAGGATTGTCCCACAATTCCTACATTTCAAGAGGTGTTGCGAGCTCAAGCGAATGCCATGAACGTTTACCAATGCCCATTCAATGCCACTCGAACATGTGCACTCCCAATTGGTGAAATCATCCCAATTTTATTTGGAGGAATAGACCTGCTGCAAATGCTAACAATTAACCCAATGGCCATCTACTAGTATACCTTATGTGCCCCAACTGAAGAAAACCCTTTAGGATACATTACAAGCATTTATGCAAGGCTAAACACAATTCAATCAAAATACCATACATGTATGTCATCAATGAGCTTAAAACGTTTGTTGCAAGGTGAGTGATTCCAATTCCCCTAACTCACATGTTGAACATGCTAAGTCTATCACCACTCTTAGAAGTGAAAAAGTGAACAATAAAGACATTTTGAAGATGGTTGAAAAACTCAAGAAATCAGAAAAATCCAAGAGCGATGACAGTCTATTGAGTGTGAAATATGAAATTGCGGTTTATATCGCTGATACTGAATAAAGAATCCGAGTTAAGGTCTTAGAGGGGGGTGAATAGGACTTTTCAAATATTTTGGCCTATTTAAAGTCCTAATTTCCTAACTTAAATAATAATTTAATTTAAAGTAAGTAAGCCAATATAACTCTAACGGCTTCCAAGCCAGTTAGAGGTTCCAATCACAAAGGCTATTAAAGATATGCAGAAACAACAACTAGTGTCACGCTCCAAACCTGGATATCGGACTCACAAGAATCCCGATCTTGGAATCCGGTGTCGACAGCCTCCGTAATACCCCATTCTAGGCTCCCAGTGCCCATATGTCAGATTCCGATCCTGGGATCCTACAAGGAGGATTTTTTTTCAACGTACATTTATCTCGTAAGAAGCATAACCACAAGTATACTCAAATCACAAGAACAACATCATCATCACATATTCACTAATATAAATATTTGAATACAGCGCTGAAAGGGAAATACATATGTCGAAAATCAAAACTCCAGAAGTCCGCTACATGCTCCAAGCTCAATGGTGCTGCAACCTAATATCACCTGCACTCATCTATCGTGCATAAGCTTATAGAAAGCTTAGAGGGTAGTGTAAGTGTGTGCAGAAGATAAGTGTCAAGTATTCAATGCAATGCTATAATCATACAATGTCGAAAGTATTGACAAGATCATGAATCATACAATAACAGAGTAAGCGGAAATACTGACAAGTCCATGAGTCATACAATATCAGAGTATGCAATACAGATTTGTTATGCAAATGAGGAGTCATAGAGAGCCAAATATCAGATGTTGAGGGTACAATGCAATACGTAAATCCTGCTAAGTCAATCTATGCCATATAAGTACAGAAAACTTAACAACCCAAAATGTCATATGCCTGCGGATGCAATATGCGATACGAATGAAATGACTAAGCTGGAGTGTGAGGTCAGGATGATAGTACGTAGTATCGCAGGCTACGGGATCCATCACAAGGGACTTCTATCCAAACCAATCACATACTTAAATTTGGATAGTTAAACTCAATGGGGTAAACTCCTAATCTCAGGTTAGTCGCGCACCTAACCAAAATTCTAGCTATGAGAAGGTACATGTAACAAATAATTACGCACCACCAGCCCGAGTGGATAGTGAATGAATGAATGAATGAGTATGCAATTCCTGCTCAATAAGTCCACGTATCAGTATGGTTCCTCTCTGGAAAATTATCAGGGTCTATTACACTCCAAACCAAATTGTCGCCCCATAGCACATAACAAGGTGAGTGGAAGAGACCTCACTATCCGCCTACCAATATCGGGCCCGGCTCGTCGATAGTGGACCCATTCCTCGAGCTAGTCAGATTCAGCCTAGCGTTGCCCCTCCTATCGGGTAGGTAAGGCGATACCCCCTTCCAACTGACCACAACATAGTGGAAGATGCGGCCTAACGGTATACGGCCCTCATGCGCTCATGCATCCACTCGGTCTAGACGCTGGAGCAACCTATGGAACCAAGAGGGTTTAGGGATTTTCACCCAAGGATATCTATAGCACTCCATGTAGAACAGATTTCCGGTGTCCCATCTGGCCATCCACGAAATACCTGTGGAGGCTACAGCCCTGATGTCGCTAGGGCTTACGGTGGTGTAACACCCCGTACTTTTCAGTACTCAGGTGTTATCAGGAAGGCCAAATAATTCATTTTAAATGGGATATAATTGTGTATATATATAATAATAATAATAATAATAATAATAATAATAATAATTTTATAATTATTTGTAAAGATACGTATGTCACTTAAATGATTTATATTATGTATAATATTTTAAACTATATATGAAACAAATTTGTAGACCAACACATTATTAAATAATCGATGTATATTAATTAACATTTATATTTTATATTAACTCTAACTATACACTAATGTATTAAACTATATATAAAATATATATCTCTTAATATTAATTTTGCTATATTAATATAAGCATATATAATCACGAAAATACATTATAAATATTAATGATTGTAAATAAATACTTATCTATGACTATTAATGTATTATACTAAACAAATATAAAAACATATTTTTATTATATAATCTGAGACATTATTTACTAATATTATTATAATAAATATATAAGAATATTACATAAATTAATTATAGTACACTTTGAATAATTAATATTTATATATATGAAAAAGAAAAACATACATGTATACATATACATATATAATATTTCAAAGTAAATAAATAATAATTAATATAAAATATATATGTAATACAAGTTGTATATATGTTATATTTATCATTACCTGATGTATAGTATTTTGGAACTAATGAACGGGACATATTTCACTTAAGAATACCAGGGGCCGCCCAAACCACTAGTCAGGCATGAACTTGGCGTGTATGGCCCACCTAAGCCATAGATCTACCTCATTCTTTGGGCCAGACCCTAAGTCCGGCTGATGAAACTGATGAACGGTGTGGATCGATCCAAATCACCACTGTGGACTCCACTTTGTGTGACGTGTGTACACCATGGGTGTGCACCTGCCGAACGCCAGACTGAGGACTTAGTCAAACTAGGCGTTGACCGATCCCGCCCGAAAAAGGAAAAAAAAAACTCTCCTTCGAAAATTCCCGCTTGCGATACTCGAACGGACAACGTCCGTTTGCTTGGAGGTGGCCCACCATCAGCGTCCCATTTGAAGATCCAAACCGTTCATATTATGGAGGACCCAGATCCGTGAAAACCCTGCCCAATTTCACGTGATTCCTCACACATGCAGAATCACAAACACCCGCGTAAGAAGGCTGTTTGTGTTTCCTTCCTTTCCAAAAATGGAAAGACGCATTTCCCTCCACGTTGGCAATCCATGTGAGGTTTTCTCCTCCAACCCTAACCGTCTGATACGAGCAATCCCTACCATCCATTTCTCCCTGGTTTAGGGCTCCTTTAGCAACCAAAAACCACGGGTGGTGTTGGTTTTCTAGCCGTATTTGAAGGTTGTTTCGAGCCATCGCAATCCAAGCCATCCGTTTTTCATCCAACAGCTTCGAGAGATCAAGGGTCTTCTATAAGGAAAAGAATACCTAGACAACTAGGCCGCATCTCCACTCCTTGCAACTGCTCGAGAGGTTTCGGCCGTCACCTACAAGCTCTGAACCCACCACCAAAATCGACTCCAAACTTCTCTCCTTCCATCCTCAAAGCTTCCTAGGGACCCTCTGATCGATCCACATCTGTTAGGTTGAAGAAAACTCCATCAGATGGCAATCTGCCATTGAAGCTCGAGTTTCTTCCCTGAGAGCACTGCTGCATCTGTTGGGTCGGGTAGAGTTCGCTCAAGCTCAGGATCTACTCACACTTGGTTTTCTTGATGAGCAACCCTGAGAAAGAAGAAGAGTAGAAAGCAGGGGAAGATGAAGAAAAGAAAGGAGGAAGGAGAAACGAGAAAAGAAGAGAGGAGTGGTTGTTGGACTGCACCCACTCGTTATCCTAACTTGACTCAGTTCAACGCTGAGTTTGGGTCCTACCTGGTTGTGAGAAAGCAAAAGAAGAAGGAGAAGAAGGAAGCGGTGTAGATGTGAATCACCGCTTAGGGTGGCTGCCTCACTACACTGACTCGCCCGAGTCTGACCTACTGACTCGCTTATGTGAGTTGTCGGTCGGGTCGTGTATAGTTTGGTCCATTTGGGTTTCCAACAAGAAAAGGGAGGGAGAGAGAAAGAGAGAAACGAAGAGGAGAGGGAGAGAGAGAGAGAGAGAGAGAGAGAGAGAGAGGAGAGAGAGAGAGAGAGAGAGAGTAAGGAAGAAGGAGAGAGGAAAGAAGAAAAGAAAGAAGAAAAGAAAGAAAAAGAAGGAAGGAGAAAGAAAGAGAGTTGTATCTTGTATACCGAGCCCCTATCAAGTAAACTCGGTTGGTTCTAGCCGAGTTCGTGTTGAATCGCCAAGTTAAACTACCCAGTCAAGGAAAATCAAAACCCCTTTCCTTTATTATTATCGAGTTGACTCAGTGAGTTTTCACCAAGTGTATTGACCCTAGAAGCCAAGCACTAACTATTTCTCTTGATGTTTTGTTTGGGTCATGGTCACGTATCATCGAGTAGATTTGACTCTATCGGACTTCAGTCGCGCTATCTAGCGGGCCACACAACTAGATTGCTTGATCAAGGTGAGGACTCACCCTTTGAGCTTCCTACTTAATTTCATCAATCTGGATATAAATGATGGCATGATTCCTCTAATTGAATTACTTACCTTACTATTGAATAAGCTAAATTGTTGTGTTAGATGGTAGACATCTCTCTTTAATTATAACATACATAAATGATTTGGCGATAACATGCTATCTGTAGTCGTACATTGTAAATTAGCTGTATGTTTGTCGTTTGTGATCGAGTGATGTAATGAATGAGACCTGCCATGAACTCACCATCTTGCGGTGTTCGGTCATATTGTGATTTCCGGGTGGAGCGGGTGTTCGCTTGGCGTTTTCCTAGCCATCTTGCGGTGTTCACGTACGATATGATCTCCAGGTGGTCTAGAGTTTGTGTGTTGTTGGTCTCTTCATCTTGCGGTGTTTAGTCGTACCTTGATTTTCGGGTGGAGCAGGTGTTCGCTTAGTGATTTCCTAGCCATCTTGCGGTGTTCACGTACGATTTGATTTTCGGGTGAAGTAGATGTTTGCATGTTATTTTCCTAGCCATCTTGCGGTGTTCAGTCGTACCATGATTTTCGGCTGGAGTGGGTGTTCTCTTAGCAAGTTCCAAGTCATCTTGCGGTGTTCACGTACGATTTGATTTCCAGGTGGTCTAGAGTTTATATGTTGTTTGTCTCTTCCCCTTGCGGTGTCCAATAGTACCATGATTTTCGGGTGGAGCGGGTGTTCGCTTAGTAATTTTCTAGCCATCTTGTAGTGTTCACGTACGATATGACTTCCAGGTGAAGTAAACGTTGTGCGTTGTTCTCTCTTCGTTTGTGGAGTTCAGTCGTACTATGATTTACAGGTGAAACGGATGTTCGCTTAGCGATTTCCTAGCCATCTTGCGGAATTCATGTACGATATGATTCCCAGGTGAAGTATAGGTTTAAAGGTTGATTTTCTATTCACCTTATGGATTTCACTTGTACCATGATTTCAGGGTGGAGCGGGTGTTCTCTTAGCGATTTCTTAGCCATCTTGCGGTGTTCACGTACAATGTGATTTTTGGGTGTAATAGAAAGTCGTGTGGTTGATTATTTCATTACCTGAACATATATCCTTATATTGCGATTGCTATTATGTTTGCTTATGATGAGATTCTGTTGATTTGCTAAGTTTTTTTTTTTTTTTGAGTGTATGATCATGATTATGAAATGTCTTGTTTAAGATACCCATTTTCATGACTTGCGAGCTGCATTGGATTATGAATGATGAGTGTGCAATCTTAAAGGGTGTTCCTCACTGCGATAGCTATTGACGCTATCAAACCGTAACAGTTGATGCAGGTGTAGAGCAAGCCGATGCGGTTCACAAGATTGCTATAGGATCTCATATCCCAAGATTGTTGTAATTTATTTATTTCACATGTAATATTATTTCATTTTGTATTGTAAGAATGAGGACATTGGTTTATATAAGTCATTATTTGCAGCTTCTTATATATTAAATGATAATGCAACTTTCCTTTATATCTAATTTGTCCATACTACACTCATCTGCTTACTCTGATGAACAAAAAAAAAATGTGGACTTTGGCTCTTTATAAGTTAACACTCGAGTTTTTGGGAAACGGGTCATATACTTGGGTCTTGAGAACACAGGGCGTTAAGGTGATCATATCACACAAATGCGAGATGCATGAGTCACACAGTCCAATCATGCATCAATCCTGCGTATACCGTGCGCTCATGTGGGGCAACTCCGCCTATCAGGGAGTCCCATGAACAATCCGCCCTATGACATATGTAATGGTCAATCACATCTCATAACAAACATGCAGATGATGTGTACGAGCATGTATTATGATATTATGCTGTCACATACGCATAATCGGTATCAATAACTGGCTTCGATAATTGTCATCGACAATCGGCCTCGACAATGTGGACATTGAAACAACATTGCCCCCGAGGGGTGGCCCACATAGAGCCTAACATATAATGGACCTATGGCCTCACAAAGGGCCTGATATACAGCACCATGGGCCTCACTTAAGAGTTTAATACACATCATGATGGGCCTTTCACATGAGCCTAACATACATCACAATGGGCTCCATCGCCTGGTCTTCAAATGCATTACAATGGGCCTCATCACATAGGCCTTATATACATCACATTGGGCCTTAAACAAGGGTTGAATATACATTACAATGAGCCTCAAATACGGGCCACATGTACATCACACGGGTCGAATACATATCACAACGGGCCTCAACTATTGGTCGCATATACATCACATAGGTCTGTACAATCGGCCTCGACAATCAAAATCGACCTAAACAATCGGAATCAACAATCAGAATCGGCCTCGATACTCGGCCTCGATAATCAGAATCGGCCTATACAATCGGCCTCGACAATCAGAATCGGTCTCGCTACTTGGCCTCGACAATTGGAATCGGCCTATACAATTGGCCTCGATAAATCAGAATCAGCCTCATACTCGGCCTTGACAATCGGAATCGGCCTATACAATCAGCCTCGACAAATCAGATCGGCCTCGATACTTGGCCTCGACAATTGGAGTCGGCCTATACAATCGGCCTCAACAATCGGTACTTGGCCTTAACAATCAGAATCGGCCTCGACAATCGGAATTGGCCTATACAATTGGCCTCGACAATTGGAATAGGCCTTGATACTCGGCCTCAACAATCGGAATTGGCCTATACAATCGGCCTCGACAAATCAGAATCGGCCTATACAATCGGCCTCGACAATCGGAATCGGCCTCGATACTCGACCTCAACAATCAGAATCGGCCTCGACAATCGGAATCGGCTTATACAATCGGCCTCGACAATCGGAATCGGCCTCGATACTCGGCCTCAACAATCGGAATCGGCCTATACAATAGACCTCGACAATCGGAATCAGCCTCGATACTCGGCCTCGACAATCGGAATCAGCCTATACAATCGGCCTCGACAATCGGAATCAACCTCAATACTCGGCCTCGACAATCGGAATCGGCCTATACAATCGGCCTCGACAAATTAGAATCAACCTATACAATCGGCCTCAACAAATCAGAATCGGCCTCGATACTCGGCCTCGACAATCAGAATCGGCCTATACAATCGGCATATAAACAAGGCGGGGTCTATAGATGAATAGCCGATCCACCATAATATAAAGATCGGCCCTCGGTCGTGGTTACATCAAATCCAATAGCATGGAGCCATCCATCTATGGTGAATGGGGCCCACTTATTTGGGTTAACCCACTAAGAGAATGAAAGAATGGGCCTAACAAGGCCTAAGGGAAGGTCAGAATGTGGACATCCAACCATCATTGCCCATCAATGTGGACATCTAACTAACATTGCTCCCAAGGAGTCGCCCACATAGGGATTCATACACAACATATCGGCCACACATACATTATGTTGGGCCCCATTCATGGGCCTCTCATATATCGCGTTGGGCTTCATACAGGGGCCTCAAATAAATCACAATGAGCCACACCCATGGGCCTTGAATACATCACAATGGGCCTCGACGTTGGGCCTTATCAAATGGGCCTCATATACCACATAATGGGGTGGGTCTGGCTCGTTCCAAATGGGCCCACCAAATGGACAATTGGGTATAACACATACATCACGTGGAGGCCAAATGAATGGACGTTGTGAATACCAAATACATACATCTAGGTGGGCCTCATACATCCCCTCAAAAAAGAATCATATAAAAAGATCAACTGGACCATATCATATCTAATAGTGGAGATAATGATTTCTACGGTTAAATTCTAGTGGGCCCTACCATAGGGTTTATTTCCCATCCAGCCTATTCAAAAGGTCACAAAGTCCTGGATTTAGGGGAAAAACAAATATCATATTGGTCCAAACTTTGAAGCCCAAGGGTTTAATGGTAGACATTCAAACCCACTATTTCCTATAATGTGATCCACCTGATCCTAGATATGTCTCATTTTTCTTTTAGTCTCAAGCCTTAAAATTATCTTTTAAAATGGTTGGACAATTTGGATGCCACACATGCATCATGGTGGGGTCCACATGGACAACTGGACGGCATAGATATAGCACATACCTCATGCATGGGGCCCACATGGCATTGGACGTCAATACAACAGCTATTATGCTGCTGTATGCATACACCAACCAATCCTCTTGTAGGTGGATCCCACGTGGGGCCCACCATAACGTTTATCTCCCATCCAATCTGCTAATAAGGTCATACAGACCTGGCTGAAGAGGAAAAACAAATTTCATAATGATCCAAAACTTCTATGAAATCCAAAAGAATTTCAATGGCGGACGTTCAATCCTCACTATTCTGTGATGTGGGCCACCTGAGTTCTAGGTGCGGCTAATTTTTGGGAGGGGGCCCACTGCCCTAAAGGGCCATCAAATGCAGGGCGTTGATGTTCAATGCACATCATGGTGGGGCCTAGCATGGGACCCACGTCCCTGTCCTAACGCCTACGCAGTGGTAAGACGCTGCTGACGTGCAGCCGTAGTGCCTGCTGCATCTCCTATTATTATTATTATTTTCTCAGGGTTTTTCGTATGTGGGGCCTGCATCATGAGAATCCACTCCACCCATTGGATTCTATGACTCAAGACCGTCCAAAAGAGCCCAATATCTAGCATGTTTTGGTGAATCGAAACATCAATGTGGGTCCTAACAGTCTTGAACGGTAGAAATTCCTGTTTTCTATGTTATGGCCCACCAGAAAACTGGATTGGCTTCATTTTTCGGCTCAACACCTAAAAGGGGCTTAGAAAGAGGATGGACGGCTGGATTAGATGTACACATCAAGGTGGGGCCTACATGAGTGGCCCTCTCCAAAGCTTGTTGAATCAAGCTAATATTTTTGGTTTTCAATTCACGTCCAGCGTCCCTGGACGATTTAGACACAACACATATATAAGGTGGGCCTTGGTCAGGTGGGCCACCAAATGCACGGATGGTGTGGATAAGACATACATCAAGTGGGGTACATCCGGGTGGGCCACACAGCCACATCATCACATAAGAAAAATGAAAAAAAGAGGGAGAGAGAGAAAGAGACACGTGTGTGATGGAGGGACCCTGACACTATAGGCCCTCCCTTCCATGCATCATAACATAAATCAAGTAGGTCCCATTACATGTGGGCCCACCGATCAAAATCAACGGTGGAGACCCTTTCTCCATGAAAATGCAAGGTCTAGATGACCTTATTTATGCAAGAAAAATAAACATCATGATGGGGTCCATGGAAAATGGCCCCATCATGGAATGATCATGAGGATCAAGGTGGGCCATCGGCTACACCTAGGGTCCAAAGTGAGATCCATACCATCAATCAGTAGGCCTCACTTGGCCCATCATAAAAGTATTAAATCTAGGCCTATAAAGCACCCACCTTTGATCTCTTCTTCCTTCTTCCACCAACGCGTTCTAGAGCTCCAAGGGATGCGATTCAACAGTCGAGATGATCTATAGAGGGTGGGATTGGGTGGTAGGGAGGTGGGCCACACTAGCTTCTCTCCTCTCCCTTAGAAAGCCATGGACGATTGCTCTCTCTTGCTTGGGAGAGAATGTGAGAGAGAGATGAGAGAGAGAGAGAGGTTGCAAGAGAGAGGGATGGGTGTGATGGGTGAGAGATGGGTGATGGGTGATGGATGTGTACTTGACATGTATGGGTTGCAAGAGAGAGAGTTGCCTTTAGGGGAGGGGTGGTTGTACTTGGGGATGAGTGATTGATGTGATTGATTGATAGGACATGTTGTAGAGATTCTCTCAAAATTGCAATGAGCGACGTTTTTCCTCGAACTGAACGCGAGTCCACATCTCCTGGCCCATGTATCGTTTTGACACGTGAGATACGGCGTCGGAACCGCGGCGACGGTGCGGTCACAAGGGTACAAGTCTCGGGTCGAGCCAACTTTGAAATATGAGATATGACTCAGGGTTACGTGCAAATGTTGATTACAGATCGCTGGTCACAGAAATTAGACCGGGAGGACCGCGGAAGCCTACGAAATGGTACAGGCTAGGATATGGGCCTTACAACTAGCATAATGTTGTGAGCTTGTGTGTATAATGTGTTTCTTATCAATTCATAGTATTCATTCAATCATGTATGAGAAGTTAAAACGTTCAAACATATTTAAGCATGATTAAACAGATACACAAATGACAATTCCAAACACAAGCATTTATAGTGGTTCGGCTACGTGCCTACTCCACTCTCGGCATCCACACTCATTCCCAGAGTACACCAGATTTCACTATTAATGGTTTTAAAACAAGTTCACCAATAACCTTTACAGTCCTACACTAAGGATACCAATTTATGCTCTCCGCAAGAGCGAAGGTCCTACACTAAGAACCTACGTTTAGGCCCACTGGCTAAGGTCCCACACTAGAAACTTCTGTTTAAGCCCACTGGACAAGGTCCCACACAAGGCACCTACATTTATGCCTACCGGCGAAGGTCCTACACAAGGCACATACGTTTAGGCCCACCGGCAAAGGTCCCATACAAGGAACCTAAATGAGTTTGTTCATAGCAAACTCTTACCCTTAATCTTACACGAGGAAAGAGACTAAACTTTGAACTCTCAACTATGACACTTAGTTGTTAGATAGAGTTCTCTTTTGAAGCTTGTCTTGGGATGCTTGATCTTTGTACTCTCGTGCTTGAATCAGCTTCCCGGTGCTCCCCCGATTGCGTAGCTTGGATTTACCTGTTTGGTTGGTTTCATGATCAAGAACCTTGCATAAGATGTACCTATAAAGGTGATCGAGGTAATGGGAGTTGGTTAAATCTCTTATTTAGGATAATGAGTTGATTTTCTAAGGGATTCAACCTATGGATGCTCTAGAGTATCAAAAGGCAAAGGGTTTTCCTATTGGTCTGGCCTTTGTACTCTAAAGAAGGCACAAGTTCATGTTCTCCATTAATAGGAGCTTTGAATGCTCATAGGAGTGAAATATCCCAATGAAGAGAACATGAAACTCGTATGGATAGAGTCTAAATGGACTAGGATAAGCTTGGGATACACTAGAGACTCTATGATGTCTATTTCAACTAATTTTGCAAGTTTCTACAAGCCGTTTTTATACATAAAAAGTTCCAACGGATAGAAAATGACTAGTTTACGGTGCTACCGAAGCCAACTTCGATATCACCGAACTTGCTTCAGTGGTACCAAGATATCTTTCGGTAGTACCGAATTAATTCCACAAGTTGCTGAATGAAAACAGTCCCTTTCGGTGGCACCAATATTTGTTTGTCGGTAGCAGTCGATATCACCGAAATATCTAGTCAGTGACACCAAATTAATATTGTAATCTTACTGAACTATTTTGAGCCTCTTTAGTAACACTGAAGGTATCTTCGGTGGCACCTTCTTCCTACTGAAAGTGGATAGATTTTCCTATTTTGTCCATTTAATCATTCACCAACTTGGGGCTTGCTAAAGCCAAGACTAAATAATAAAAACTATGAACTCGAAATTGGCTTTGAATAGATGACCTAAGTAGGTTTTCCTATTTGGGTTGGGATCATCTATTTGCGAGGTTAAGATTGTAGAAGCAGTCATTTATCTTAAATATGGCTTCGATGCTTCTGATCTAGTTGCATCACTGGTATTTATTTGTCAAGAACTCATCTGACTACAAGAAATAATTAGTCACGTGATTGACAAACAAGTGTGCAACATTGGGTGCACTTACAAAATATTGTATATTTCTCCCTTGTTATTCATTGGTTTTGAGAATATAAATGTACTTAATTGATCTAATTACACATTTTTTTCTCTTGCGAGGTGATTTGGAGAGCTAAGGAGAAAAGAACGATTAAAGAGAAGATTTAATGCTGAAAGAATGACCAAGTAAAGATTTAAAAAGTTGGAGGTGTTTAATGAATAATTTATATGCCAAAGATCCAAGAAAACCAAGTGTAAAGGATGGAGAAAAGATGGGTAAAATCAAAAGTTAAATAGAAGAAAAAACAGACTGTTTGGTCCCACTTAAGTTCTGTTCAGTCTGACCGAAAGTACACAAAACAATCCAGCGAGAAATCTTGATTTTCATACTTAATTCGGTCCCACCGAAGCAAACTTTGGTCCCATCTAAGATAGCTTATGTGGGACCTAAATTTGATAGATTCTGCACAGATTTTTCAGATGCAAATTATATGCGACCGAAGGTAACTTTGGTGCAACCGAAGCATAATAAAAGTGTGTAAATTCAAAGTCAGTTCAAAGACGGTGCGATCGAAGCTTATATAAAGGGATGTTTTAAGTCTTTCTAAGCAGGAATTAGGGTAGGAGTAGAGCAAGGGATTGTGGTGCTTCAAGGAGTCCTTTCTTCTTTTCAAATCCTTCTTTTCTAGTTAGTTTATATATTTTTCTTTAAGAGTTCTACTTTAATTATGTCCATGGTTAAATAATCTCTTAGCTAGAGCTAAGAGGTGAAGCTTGTGGTTTATTTTCAGACATGCCACAAGAAGTTTTTAATGGTCAATCCCCACTTTTTCTTGTGGTGTGATCCACTTGAAATTTAGATCTACTTCATTTTCGGGATCATACCCTAAAATGACCTTTCAAAATGAATGGACAGTGTAGATGTAAGGCACATACATCATAGTGTACCCCACAGTCAAAAATCCTACTGAAGCTGCCCTTCTCCCCCTATGCTCAATGCCAAAGCCAAAAATCAGACCAATCAAAAACTTTTGTGGACCATAGTGCAGTAACCGTGCAAAATCATGATTTAGACCTCTAAATTCACGTGGTGCAGCCTATTTGGCTTTTGTAATGGCCTGACTTTTGGTGTGTTTCTTCGTCCAAGTGAGCCACATCACATGTCACCTGACCAAACCAGATCCCATAAATAAAGGGAAAGGTTTTATTATTTGGGAGTCCCCTCCCAATTGTTTTTGGCAGCAAGTTTTGGTATCATATATATGAGGGCACCCCTCAAATAAAATCAAGTTAGAGTGGGCCTAGTTGCAATCCATGAGATTTTGGTGCACTTCTAATCATTTAGCGGAAGACGAGCATATAGGTCCACTTACATTAATCATATTTAGGTGCGGTGGTGGCAATTTGCAAGAGGTGAGCTGGGGTTTGCAAGACGATATATGCTAAAACTAGGATATGTTAAGAAAATATAAAGAAGATAAATTATGCAGGCATATGTCTTCAGCTCTTCATTTTGTTCTCTTTTTATAAGCTATTGACGTGACAAAATCCTCACCAACATGTATTTTTTCCATGGAGATCTTTATAAATCTAAAACCATTGGTTTTTCGATCTTCGCTTTTAAGTGGATGCTCTCTTATAGGACCTTCTAAACATTTTTGCATCTAAAACTAGCTCGATCAAATCCATCTCCACCCTTTGTCCTTTTGATCGTGGAACTTGTGGGATCGGATCCACTAGATTGGGTTCTCCCATTCTTTTCATTCTAATCCGCTCTAATATGGATCAATACATTGATATCAATTCGCTCATATATTGATCTAATATTCGGATATTTGAAATTGTTGGAGGAAAAATATGACAAGTCGATAAGTCGGCTTATAGAATGGACCAACTCTACTGACATGGCTCGGACCCCCTAGGCACCGAGCCTGACTGAGGCCTACATGTCCAGATTGCCAAAAAGATAGACATGGCCCGGACCCCTTAGGCGTCGAGCCTGACCGAGGCCTACATGTCCAGAGCCATGAGGCGAGACCTTCAAGGAGGTCGATACACCCTCAAAGAGCCTCACAGAGGCCACTCCATATTGACCCATTTCATAGGTCGGGTATCAATCAGGCATAAGCCGACCAGGCCTTTGCCCAACCTCAGTCTGACCTATCCTCTAGGTTAGCCAATAGGACGATCATCATCCAGCAATAGGTCGAATACGGGTCGATCATACCCTATCTAATAGATGATCAAGGGTCAGCCATTTGGTGGAAAGAGACTCGGTTAGCGTAAAGCATCTGAGAACACCGATGCTTCGAGGTCGGTCGATGACCAGCCGAGCTTCGTCACTTGTTCCCATTAGGACGCTCGTCATCGTATCTTGTCCTCGGCCGAACCAGGAAGTCGGCTCAATATTAAAGATCTCCTTCAGAGATCTTCGAAAGATCATCCCCGACCCCGAGAATCCAGGGAATCGAAGATCTCGGGATTGTCCAAGATAATGGTCAATCCCCTTCAGGGAAGATCCCGAAGCCACCGGATCATCTCCACTATAAATAGAGACTGCGAAAGGTGAAAGAGAGATTCTCATCCCTAAGCCCTTATTCCTAGACCCAGATTCTGACTTTAGTATCGGAGGGTCCCCTGTATCAACACAGGGTCTCCTTTGTCCTCTTCCTATGCAAGTGTCCACGTAAAAAAATGGGGTGAGCCGAAAACTGCATCAACAGTTTGGCGCCGTCTATGGGAAGCGACATTACAAGTCGTTCTCGCTCTACCAGAAACCTTATAGGACCTGTCATGGCGAGAGAAAAGAAGAAAGCCCAAACCCCTCCTGAGGTGGGTTCAGTTACGACCCTATCGGCGACAGATTGCGCCCCACGATCCATGGATTGACAGGAGTAGTAGGGAAGTCGCTAGGGATCCCGGGCCCGCCAGGCGACCTTTGGCTCGACCAGGCGAGCTCAGCAGAACTGTGGAGGGAACGGGCGACGAGACACTTTGGAAAGAGAAGTTCAAGATATTAGGACCAACCTGAACTACATGAGGGAAATGCTGGAGAAAATGCAGCCTCGGCGTGCCCAAGAGCCCGACCAGAGGGAAGAACGGTTGAGCAATGTTCGACAGTTCACCGATCCTCAGTCATCCGCCCCGCAAATCGCTCATCGGCCAACCTTGCATCAAAACCCAGCCAAGCCCGCATCGACACATGTCTCGGGAACAATCCCTCTGTCTGCTTCCAATCTACCACATGAAATAGATCGGAGGAGGCACAACCGACCTGCAGCCAAAGGAACAACCAATAGCGAAGAACCCTGGAAGATCAAGATCCAAAATCTGCAGAAACAGATCACATACTTGAAGTAAAATCGTCCGGTCAATCCATCAGGACTGGAGGAGACAGAATCCCCGTTCGTGGATGACATAATGCAAGCTTGGCTACCAGACCAGTTTCGCCTGCCTCAGACCATGCCTTACATTGGAAAGGCCGACCCAACGGAGCATATAGAGTCCTTTCAAACCTATATGGAGTTGCACGATGCCTTGGATGCAGTAATGTGCTGAGCCTTCTCACTTACTTGTCCGACGTTGCTCGACTTTGGTTCAAGCAGCTGAAGCTGAGGTCCATCAGCTCGTTCGCCAAGCTCAGTGAGGCATTCGTCA
The DNA here is from genome assembly GCA_021015155.1 of Magnolia officinalis. Taxonomy (NCBI): domain Eukaryota; kingdom Viridiplantae; phylum Streptophyta; class Magnoliopsida; order Magnoliales; family Magnoliaceae; genus Magnolia; species Magnolia officinalis. The sequence goes on from JAJHSJ010000001.1 coordinate 89,507,284, forward strand.
CGAACTTTATCGGGGGTAAGAAAAGACTTAAGGCATCGGCGCATCTAAACAACATAGTTCAGAAGGAAGGAGAGCTCCTCAAGGACTACATCAAGCATTTCAATCTTGAAGCCCTACAAGTTCGAAACATTCGGAAGAAACAGCTCTGAACTCAATCATGCAAGGGGTAAGAGACAAACCATTCGTCTTATCCCTAGACAAGAATCCTCCATCCACTTTATTCGAGTTCATGGCCCGAGCAGAGAAATATGCCAACACCGAGGAGACTAGGATCTTGCGAGAAGCAGCTCAGAACAGGAACGTCTCAACTAAGGAATCGACGAAGAAGGAAGCTAACTCGGCCAATGCCAGGAAGAAGCGAAAAGACGATCGGTCTCGAGATGAGCGCATGTCGAATAAACGACCTGACAGTAAGTTCACCAACTACACTCCACTCAATAAGTCGCAGGAATAAATCCTAATGGAAATAAAGGGTGAGAACTTTGTCAACTGGCCGAACAAATTGCGAGGCAATCCCGATCGGCGAAACAGGAACAAGTATTGTCATTTCCATCGTGATCATGGATACAATACGAGTGACTACTACAACCTGAAGCAGGTAATTGAAAGGCTCATCCAAGAAGGTCATCTCAGCGAGCACGTGAATCAAGGGGCTAATAGAATCATGACTGCGGAAGAACGCCCAAATGATAGCCGACCAACGGAGGAAATCTGAACTATTGTCGGTGATCACAAAGGTAGAAGCGACTCAAACAATGCTCAGAAAACCCATGTGAGGAGCAGCCTGAGTCCGAGATCAAGATCCTGGTTTGACCCTCAAAAGAGAGAAAACTGGAAAAATACAACATAACGTTCACGGAAAAAGACGCTTGAGGCATTTATCATTCACATGACGATGCCTTGGTCGTCACCGTCACCATTACGAACTGCAAAGTTTTCAGGGTCCTCATCGACACAGGGTCATCTACAGATGTGCTATTCACCCAGGCGTTTGACAAGATGAACATCGAATGATCCGCATTGCGGCCCATGAAAACCCCTCTGATCGGCTTCTTAGTCGGACAAGTCCTCCCCAAGGGAACCATCCAACTCCCCCTCATTGTCGGGGACGCGCCGAACCAAGCAACGGTTATGGTTGACTTCCTAGTAGTTAACCAATCGTCGACCTACAGCGCCATCCTCGGCCGACCCTCATTATGCCTTCTCCGAGCTGTAGTTTCGACGAACCATCTCTCAATGAAATTTCCAACCGAGTCAAGAGTCAGAATTATCAAATGGGATCAGCACGACGCTCGACGATGCTATGCTATAACTCTAAAAGCTTCATCCGAGGTAGCGACGATCGAGTCCCTGGACCCTTGCGACGAATCTCCCAAACGGGGCTAGCCAATAGAAGACCTCGTCCAAGTACCACTGGACGAGTCTAACGTCTCCAAAACCGTTCAAATTAGCTCGTCCTTGACACTGCCATTGAAGGATAAGATGATAGCACTTCTACGGCAATATGTCGACGTCTTTGCATGGTCTCATGAGGACATTCGGGCATAAACCTTCAGTCATCACTCATCACCTCAACATCGACCCGACTTACAAACCGGTCCGACAGAAGCGGAGCGCCCTCGGCCTCGAGAGGTATGTCGCGATTGAGGAAGAGGTTAATAAGCTCCTTAAGGCCAAGTTTGTCGAGGAAGTGTACTACCTCGACTGGGTAGCCAATGTCGTACTAGTCAAAAAGCCAATGGGAAGTGGGGGGTGTCTACGTAGACTATACCAACCTAAATAAAGCATGCCCGAAGGACAATTTTCATCTTCCCAAGATCGAACAGTTAGTCGACAGCACTACGGGGTATGAGTTACTTAGTTTTATGGATGTTTATTCAGGTTACAACCAAATTGTAATGCACCCATCTGATAAATCAAAAACCACCTTTTACTGAGTGATGTCATTTGGGTTAAAGAATGCAGGAGCGACCTAGCAGAGGTTGGTCAACAAGATATTCGCCCACCAGATAAGGCGAATGATGGAAGTATACATCGACGATATGCTCGTCAAGAGCATCAAAGCGACAAATCATATTGCCAACCTTGAGGAGATGTTTCTTGTCCTTCGAAAATACCAGATGAGATTGAACCCGAGCAACTGCGCATTCGGGGTAAGCTCGGGTAAGTTTCTCGATTTTCTGGTCAGCCAACGAGGGATCGAGACAAATCCCGAGAAGATCCAGAGTTTGCTCAACATGGACTCGCCGAAGACAATCAAAGACATACAGAGGCTGACTGGAAGAGTTGCTGCACTCAACCGTTTCGTGTCCCGAGCCACAGATAAATGCCTACCCTTCTTCAAGCAGTTGAAGGGTCGGCAGATGGTAAACTGGACAGAGGAATGTGAAGCAGCCTTCCAGCAGCTGAAAAAATACTTACGATCACCGCCCTTGCTCTCTAAGCCCGAGCTAGGAGAGACACTACTGATCTATTTAGCGGTATCTGACGCGGGCGTAAGTTCAGTCCTGATCTATGAGGACGAAGGAAAGAAATTTCCAGTTTATTACATCAGTAAAGCTCTTGTTTCGGCAGAAACGAGATATCCGACCTTGAAAAAAGTAGTCTTAGCACTGATCACCTCTTCTCGACTCTTGGGACTGTACTTCCAAGCTCATTCGATTGTCATTCTGACCGATCAACCATTGCGGCAAATACTTCAAAAACCGGAAGCCTCAGGGCGACTCACGAAATGGGGAATCGAGCTGAGCGAGTTCGACACCCAGTAGCGACCTAGGGTCGTGATCAAAGGCCAAGTCGTGGCCGATTTCATCGTTGAAGTTGCATAGCAATCTGAGATAACTTCAGCCGACCCTGATCAAGCCAATTCTCCTAGAGGGTCGGCCACTTGACAAAATCAAGATCAGTCTACTCCCACTTCAATTCCTGCCCATCCCCATTAGCGACTATATGTTGATGGCTCCTCCAGTTTTAAGGCAAGCGGGGCAGGAGTCATCCTGGAAACTCCTGATCATATGTACATGCAGTATGCCTTAAGATTTGGATTTCAAGCCTCCAACAACACAGCAGAATAGGAAGCTTTGCTCCTCGTACTTCGCTTGACAGCTAGTTTGGGAGTCACTCATCTCGAGTATACAGTGATTCACAACTGGTTGCTTTGTCGTCTAGATTAGTAGAAAACTCCAAAGTCGATCTACTAGCGAAGCTCGCCATAGTTGATGAAGATGAGATCCCTCGGTCTGTTCCAATTAAGTTCATAGGTAAGTTAAGCGTTGATGAAAACAATGCCTTGACTATGCTTTCGATCGACTCGGGACCCACCTGGGCTGACCTAATCGTTCGTTATCTCAAACTGGCGAACTGCCAAAAGATCGAATTGAGGCCCTGCGACTAAAAATTTGAGCCACTCGTTATACCATGCTCGACAAGATACTGTATAAGAAAGGATTCTTCATGCCACTCCTAAGATGCCTGCGACCCGACGAATCCGACTATGTCTTAAAAGAGATTCGTGAAGGCATTTGTGGAAATCATTCTAGAGGACGATCTTTAACTCATAAGGTTGTACGACATGGAGGAGCTAGGGGAGGATCCCCTTAATTACAGGCCGACCATCCAGCATAATGCACGGAAGCCCGTGTAGAGTTGTGATAAATGCCAGAGGTTCGCCACTATCCCTCGGCAGCCATCAGAAGAGCTCACCCCCATGGCCGGGCCATGGCCCTTCACTCAGTGGAGAATTAACATCAACGGACCTTTCTCTATAGGGAAGGATTAGACCAAATTCGCCGTCATTGTCAATTACGGATTTTGTTTGGAAAAACATTATCTGCCAATTTGGGATACCTTGTACTATAGTTTTCTGACAATGGAAAATATTTCGACAACAAGCAGTACCAGGAGATGCGTAAAAATCTTTGGATTCGAAGCATATACTCGTCTCCACGCCATCCACAGGCCAATGGACAAGTCGAGGCCGTCAACAAGATCATCAAGCAACGCCTTCAAACCAAACTCAATAGAGCGAAGGGAGCTTGGGTTGAGGAACTCTCGAAGGTCTTGTGGGCCTACCGAACCACTGCTCGGACCACTACAGGAGAGACCACGTTCTCCCTGGTGTATGGTTCAGAGGCGATCACTGTTGAGGGTCAAATATTGCATATCAGATCCCAGTAATTACCTGGATTTACGAGCATGGTACTGTTTAACGTCCAGTTTTAATTGTGTTTGTGATGCAGGGTGTATTTATAAGCGTGGACTGAAAAAGATGCTAAATGCATGGAATTGACGATCCAGAATCACCAAGGCAAGGGACGGACTCTAAGGGACCAAGATTGATGGATTTACATGTCAGAGATCCGAGGAAATTAGGCCGTTCACTTTAAAGAGGCTGAAAGTCGTCCAAAACGCAAGATCACAGGGTTCCCACCATCCGTTCGACTCGAGACTTCATACATGCCCATCCTATGGAATCAAATGACTCAGGATTCTGGGCCCACCTGATCCTGGATATGCCTTAGCTTGGACTGACAATCAAGAAACCGGAGAAATGTGAATTGGAAGACAAATTGAACAAAAGGAAGATGGTGGATTGATTGCTCATAAACATCAAAGTGTAGCCCACATGTCAGTTTCATACACATGTGCACGTGCATTGGCCATGCACCAAATATCACAAAGTCGGTCAGCACACACTGACCGACTCCAATTTCCAAAATATAAAAGGCCATCCAACGTCTTTACGCATAGAGGCCGCTTTTGGCTAGTGGGTCCCACCTATATCATATTTTGATGATCTGGATCGTTCAACATGTCCAGAAGGGGGCCGTGACCATCACCTAGCTTCCCTTTTGGGCCCATGCACGTGTAAGCATGTGAATCGTCAGAAAACGGAAGATGAACGGCGAATTAGTTCAGTGGACCACATCGAAATTATACAGAAGTGGGTCTTCCCAGATGGTTTTTCGTGGGGATCCCAGTGGACGGAATGGATGCTTCATAAACATCAAGGTGGGGCCCATCGAAGATCACAGCTGCGGACGATCTGAGTGGGCCATCCTCATGGTCTAAACGTGCAATCTGAACCGTCCATCATGCAGAGGGCCGCGAGCTGGTCAAACCCATGTTGACCCTGTGCATTCATGTTCGCACACGTGCTAGGTTCAACGGTCATAAATGGATAGCCCTGCACCAATTTTAGCGTGATACTACCTTTGGTCACCACAACAGGAACAACCATTCTTCTCTAGTCGAAATTTTGAGGGTCAGACAATGGACGGAGTGGATTTTCCAAACGTCAACTGAAGTGGGCCCCACCAACACTTCAGCGCAAGAGACACCGACTCTCTGCTACGAAAATAAGTGAGCTGGCTGCGTAAATCTCTGGGGAGGCAGTTTCTAAAAGGGGCTCCGCCGACTCTAGCAGGGAGGGGGCCTTTCTACATCAGTCATATAAGCAAGAGAATAGAGAGAGAGGGAGGATCATCGATGACCGACGTGAAGCAGAGAAGAGAGGGAGAGTAATATAATATTTTAGTTCTTTTATTTTTCTTTCTTCCTTTCAGATGATTAGCCCTATCATGTGTGGTTAAACCTCTTAGCTAGGGCTAAGAGGTGAAGCTTGCAGCGTGATGGGAGAATTTATGCTTGTGCCTTTTGTTTAGATTAACTGATGCTGATTAAGGTTTAATTAAGGAAATACTTTTAGTTTTTAATGGTTTGTTGTGACTAAAATTACAATAGATTTGCAATGGCTTTGAGTTTTTTTCTCCTTTTTATGATTATGACGTTAGGAAGCCCTGTTGTTCACCATCGTCTCCTGGGCATGGTAGGATGACGGTGCCCTTCCTAACCTTCAGATCATGATGATTGGTTGGTAATTAGTTTAATTCTGTTGTTTACTTTGTCTCCTAGGCATGGTTTGGTGATGGAATCCATTCTAATACATATGCCTCTCATCTCTTTAAAACTATATCAAAGGAAGTTCAGTTTAATTTTCATGGTTACACCCTTCAATTGGATGAAGATGGGACTTTAAGTCTAGTTGAATTCTTGATGCAGGCATAAGATCTCCCTGATCTCTACAAGTGGATCCTCTGAATCCCTAGTTTCCTATTTCTGAATTCCTTAAGTTTTAGATTAATATTCCACAATTATTCCTCAAATTACAACTCAATTTAGATTTTATCTCATTCTAGTTCTAGTTCTAGTTAATTGCAGATTACGTACTGGTATCAGTCCTTTGGGATTCGACCTCGGTCTCACCGAGTTTATTACTACATCACAACCCTACACTTGGGGAGTGAACAAGTTTTTGGCGCGTTGCCGGGGATTGACGGTTGCGTATTCTGAGATTAAGTAGTTTCAGGATTAATTAAGATTAGGATTGTCTAATTTTAGGTTAGATTTTTTCTTTTTAATTTCTAGAAACTGACATATTTTTCTTGTTTCGTAGGATCATGACATAAGCTTCTAATTTGGTAATTCCATTCCAATTTCTTTACTTTTTCTATTTTTAGAATTAGGGTTTGAGTTTTAGAAATTTTATAATTCTAGTAATTTTCTTTTTAGGAACTAGTTTATTTTTAGAAACTTTACTCTTTTGTTTTTAGGAACTAGGTTAGTTATTTCCCTTTTTAAAAACTCTTTCTAATTTTAGAAACTTTCTATTTTAATTTTTTAGAATTTTCTAACTTTTCTATTTCTATTTTAGAAACTAATTTCTTTTGTTTTCTTGTGTAGGATCTTAACATAGAACTCCAATCTGGTAACTTCATTCTAACTTCTCCTCTACTTACTTTCTATATTGTTGTAGGATTTTTCCTTTAGAATTAGATTCAGAGTTAGGGTTTTATCATGTATATGCACGAGTGGAAACGGCAGTATGCTGAGAAGAATAACTTATATTGGGATGATGATGATAGAAATCAACCTACATCTTAAAACTTTTCTGAAACTATCATTAAGAACCGATTGGAATATAAAGATCCACTGGTTAAAAAGTCCTTACGTGATCATATGCAGGAGAACAATTACACCCCACGAATTAACAAAACAGTACGTGAGTGTTGGAGTTATCATAACTATGGGAGTGAGAATTATTATCACTCATCTGATAAGAAGAAAACAATGCGTGATTATATTATGAGTGATAATAAGTATTACCAACCATCCGACTCTCCCATATATGATTCGTATGACTATGATCAGTGGAAACATCAAAATTGGAAAAATGAACCAACAATATATTATAGTGATTATTCTCTTGGATCTCCTACCTTTGAGATACAACCAAAACGATCCAAGAGGATTCATGTTTGGATATCATGGAAAATAAAAAATTATTCAACCAACATGTTGCGGACATGATGAAATCATTAGAAGCAATTGAATCACACCTCAATGAGATGAACAAGGCTAGTTTACCTCAACCTCAACCCAATCCAGAGAAACAATGCGAGGAAAGTGATCCTAACTCGTTTTTGAAGAACTCTGGAATTTGGAATGAGGTGTTGGATTCCATTAACGAGCATACGGTTCAATTTCCCGATGAGTCGGTCTCAATGACTGTTCAAAAGAATGGTGAAGAGATGTGGGTATCTTTCAAATACAGTGATGATGACACACCTTCCTTACATGACACACAGGATTTCAATGATGGGGTAGAGGTTAGTTTATTCGAACCTCAACTGAATTTAGGAATAGAATGTTAGGAGAGCAATACCATCCCAAGTGTACACTGCACAGAATTAGACGATGATGCGTATTGGGATGATGATCATGAATGTTCAGCCCAAATTCCCCTGGAATCAATCTCAAGTATAGTCCAAGTCAGTGATCAAGAAGTACACGAAGTGATCGGCCAGAAAGATCTACTCTACTCATCTGCATTGCCTGATTTAAATGTGGAGGATGAACCCCGTACAACCAACTCTTCTAACTCTTGTGAGACATGTTTAGACCACTCCCCTGAATTGAATGACGATATGATTTGGGAGAAGGATGAGTTGCTTGCTACGACCCTGGAATTTGAAACCACTTAGTTGAGGCCACCATCTAAGCTATACGCGTTTGACAATTCAACGCCTCGATTGAGTAGTTTCATGAACAGAGTGATCACATTGATGCTGCCCTTCCCTATTGATCTTTAATTTGTCTGTGCAGGACTGGTGCAAGAGAGCGTATCTCCACCCACTTTCAAGGACGATGGATTCCTTAGGCAAATCATCACGAGCTCCAATGTGGA
>JAJHSJ010000001.1:89515628-89615628 GCA_021015155.1 Magnolia officinalis
TAGATAAAATCATTGTTTCAAAAAAAAAAAAGGTTTTGCCATTGTTTGGATGCCACCCACAATTTAGGTTTGGGACTCATTTGACAATTTAGGCCACAAATAGACAAACCCCCAAAACCAATCCAATAGCAATTTAGACGAACTAACCAGTCCACTGACAAGCCCAGTTATAAGCACCGGAACTAGAAGGCCTGGGAGGCTGACCCAACCTCACCCATCAATGACTAAATGTTTAGATATTGATTAAAGGGCTAGGATCTTCCAATTACGATGATTTTCGACATGCCCATCACATGTGTTTGTACAATTCAATCAAACACAAGGCTTCACGTGATCGAAAGCCTGTATTTGATTTGCATGTACGATTAAGAAGTGTAGGTATGCCAGAGTTATACTCCATTAAATGTTTGATTGAACGCTGGAACCCCACGGTGAGATGATTGAGTAAGATCGAATTCAAAAATCTAGTTATCGTCTCGACCATTGGTTGAGATAACTACCAGGTGATTTGCCAAAGGATAGGGGTTAGTCTTAGATAATAAAGATAAATAAATAAACTTAAAAGGTCAAAACAATTTCAACTTTATTAATATGTAGATGTAACTTATTATAATTGACAAAATAAAAGCAACTAGAAAAAAAAAAAAAAAAAAGCTAAATACCTAATTTGTTCACGTGTACAAATAGTTCAAGCAAATGGTCGACAAGGTGTGATCGGAATAATTGATCATCCTAGTAAGAACTCGGTTGATTGGGATCCAACAACGTAAGCTTGTAAATATTTAATATAATCTCACGGTATTGTAGCGATAACACTAGACAACAGTGATATATGTTAAAACTAGTCTATGTTAAGATAACTGTAAAGAAGATAGATTATATGTAGGCGTATGCTTCCAGCTCTTCATTGTGTTCTCTTTTTATAAGTTGTTGAGGTGGCAAAATCCTCACCAACGTGTATTTCTTCCATGGAGATCTTTATAAATCTTTAACCATTGGTTTTTAGGTCTTCACTTTTAAGTGGATGCTCTCTTATAGGACCTTCGAAACGATGTTGCATCTAAAACTAGCTCGATTAAAGCCATCTCCACCCTTCGTCCTTCTGATAGTGGAACTTGTGGGATTAGATCCACTAGATCAAGTTCTCACATTCTTTTGATTCTAATCCGCTCTAATATGGATCAATACATTAATACCCATTCGTTCATAAATTGGTCCATTATTCGGATATTTGAAATCTTCACAATCGCCACGAGAGTTACAAACATATCTGAGAAGATATCTCATTTCTTAAGGATTGCTAGAGATGCTGCCTCATTTACATGCTACATGAATCACAACCATGTATCAATTGATGTTTCGATCCCCTAAATGCATATGTAGGGTTCCATGTCACTACATTAATAATGAAAGACATATAGCCAAAAAAAAGTGATGAAAAATATTTTTAGACGCGATAACAATTCTATCAGTACGAACGGTCAATGTCCACATAAGTGTGCCAAAAATGAGTAAAAACAATGCGTAGGCCAAATCAATACTCGAGATTACCCGTTAAGGAGAATGACCACTCGAAGTCTCTTCAATGACCACTTGGGTATTAATGTGGGCCATACTTGTATGTTAAACACGGATGGTTAGTCACTTTTTCCAAGCCCTTCAATTTTGTTGTAAATATGGTCCACTAAAGCTTGGATTGCCATGATGTTGCGCCTGGGAGCACTCTTTGTGGGCCCCACCTGATAAATGGCCTGAATCTTTACATGTAGGCTCCAATTACCTCCTCAGTCACTCCCCACGCGAATCACCTGATGGGCCATGGGCCCAAATTTACTGTGATTGGACAACTCTGATCATGATCAACTTCTTCTTTCAGTTTAATTGTTGAGTTTGGACCGTTCCTACGTTTTGACCCAACTATAGGACACCAATCGGGGAGCTACTATGTTCAAATCCCGTTGTTTTTGTTATGAAGATTATCTATGCAGCGGCCCCACCATATCAACACTATGGTGAAGCTGATTGCCTCTGACCTTGGCACATAGATATTCCTGTGCCCGGGTCTGTGTGGGACCCACTGAGATGTCCGTGACAAATCAACTCTGTCCATCTGTTTTGAAAGTCCACAATAGGACATGATTGTAAAAATAAGGCAGATCCGAAACTCAGGTTGACCACACCAACGAAACAATGGGAACATAAATGTCCACCGTTGAAACCTTCCTTGAGGTTACCATGATGTTTATATTCCATCCAAACCGTTCATATGTTTATTACCACTCAGATAAACTGTAGGAACAAATATCATCCTGATACAAAACTTCTGTCACCCTTGGGCATTTAATCCCAACTGTTTCATGTGGTATGGCCCACATGAGTTTGGATCTTCCTGATTTTTAGAATCCTGCCCTATTTTAGTCTTTCAAAACAGATGGATGGAGTGGATTTGTCACAAACATCTCTGTAGGCCCCACACAGCCCTAGGCACAGGAATATCTCTGTGCCCGGGTGACAAGCAATCCGCTTTCCTAAGTGCATAGAGGATATGCAATCATCGATGTCTCTTGTTTTTTTTTTTTTTTTTCGTTGAGTCGGGTCAATGAAAATCTTATTTTAAGTTATCCCTCTGCAATTGATTGGTGCGTCTGGATTCTCGCTTATTAAAGATTTGGTGAGGTATATAAAATTCTTCAATTCCAAGAAACTCGCTAATGTGAATGTAGACTTCAGATTTTGTATACTTTCAACTATATTACTTTTAAATTATTCTCTCTCAGTATTTTAAGTCCGAAGGATTTGTGATCTGCTCTTCTATTTACACATTAAATCATATGATACTCGACCTGAGGATATACAGAGTAGCCGATGCTTTTATTTGATCTTGACCGTTGATCTGATGAGCCCAACATGGATGGACCAATCAGCAAAAAAAAATAAAAATAAAAATAAAAATAAAAAAAAAAAAAATCCCAGATTCCACCATCATACCCACCCATTTTTTGTCATTGTAGAGATCGTGACTATTGATCTGGTGAGCTAAATGTTAATGTGCTGTAGGCCAAAAACTAGACAATCCTGACCACCCAGATGTTCGGAGTTGTAACTGTTCAACATGGACCACTGATCTAACCGTTCCTTTCGATTAGACAGAGATGTTCCGTTGCCTTTTTAATATGGACGATCAGGATCATTTACCAAAAAACATATGTCCATTCAACAATTTGATTATTTTGCTTATGATTCTAAAGAATCACTTTTGTTAGGCAATCTTAGCCATCCCATCCATGGCTTGGAAAATGGATGGCTACATAAAGAATAGTGAAGTAATGGATAGATTGGATCACTCAATCAGTTCTATTTTTCATTGTAGATTCAGAAATATGTTCTGGACATAATGGACAGTTTAGATTAATTGATTGGACTACCTATCTGAACTTAGGCTATGAGGAACACCATAACTTATACTAGTCTGACAGCACTGCAACAATTCTCTTAAATTAAAAAAGGAAGTATGCGTTCTACCATTGGATAAGCTTGGTTATGATTCCAGCTGAAGTAGTCTACCGAAAGGCAACACTTGTATAAGTATTTGAGCTGGGCTGGCTTACTTCCATAGGCATGCAGATGTTCTGACTCTCGCTAAGTGATCGCTATGTGGGAAAAATATGCATCGAATCTATACCGTTCATCAAGTTTAATGTCACATTTTCACAATGGATCCTAAACTTCAGTAAGATCTACAACTTTGGTGGGTCACATAATAGGAAATGGTGTTAATTTGTGCTCAAACTCTAAATTTATGTGGCGTGGCCATCAGGAAGCTTTGAATGTCCTAATTTTTGGAAATCATTGCGGTGTGGTGAATCAAATGAGTGGATTGGATGGCATATACAAATGATGGTGGACTCCATATGAAATTTGGAGCATTTTAATGGAATGTCCTAATTTTGGAGAGTCATCTTGGTGCGGCAAATCAAATGAGTGGATTGGATGGCATATACAAATGATCACTACACGAAAAGGGGACTTTAGCCTCGGTTCAAAACCGTGGCTAAAAAGGTTAAAAACTGAGGCTAAAGGCTTTAGCCTCAATTTTGCCTCAGTTATCCAAAGCGAGGTTGAAACCCCCATGGCTAAAGGCTTTAACCTCAGTTTTAGCAACCGAGGCTAAAATGACTTTTATAGCCTCAGTTTTTCAAGTGAGGCTAAAAGAACCTTTTTAGCTTCGGTTTTTACGAAATAAGGCTAAATCAAAATTTTAGCCTCCATTGTTTCTAAGTGAGACTAAATCCAAATGTTAGCTTCAATTGCTTCCAACCAAAGCTAAATCTATTTTTAACCTCGGTTCTCAACAACCGAGAATAAATCCATGCCTCGGTTACAAATTGAGGCTAAAAATGTTTAATTTTTTTAAATATTTATTTAAACTACTAATCCATTCATTCAATCCACTCATCAAAGGAAGATGCAGAAACAGGACTCAAACAATACAACAGCAGTCTGACCACCAAACAACAGATTGTTTGTATCATCAACAACTCCCATAAAAGGAGAATAAAAAGGCCTCTCTCAACTCTGCTCTTTTCAGTTAATGGCAATAGCAGCTCTACTTGAAAATTCCCTAACCTCTATCACTTAAAAAGGACAACAGGAGGAAAAAAGAAATGAAAATCAGAATATGATGGAACTCTAGATCTATGGTTTGCCATCATGCTTTATTGTCTCCAACTACCTCCCTTTGGCAGCAACGGCAACCATCAGATCATCGAATTTCTCAGTCTTCCCCAGCAATACCTCAATCTATAACAAGTACGAACAAAAACATTACAACTGCAAACATCAGTGTATGCAAACAGCTACCTCCCAAAAATAAAAAGTAAACGGGAGTCTGGTTGTTGAGATCAAGTAACTAGTGTAGCCAAAGAGGAGATATATATGCTTGCGTCTTTCTGAAAGAAATGGAGGGAGGTGGTTTGATAAAACTGCAGAAATAATCAAGAAAAAGCATGGGTATTTGAATTTGATCACTTCAAATAAGAAAAGAAGAAGAAGAAGGTAATAAGGATGATTAATTTGACATGATATATATTAAAAACTAGCATTAACAGTGCCAACCTTCGCTTTTGCCTCCAAATGTGGTATAGGTACGGAGCTAATTCATCCATCATTTTGCACTTCACTTTCTTACTTCAGCAACATTAGATGGGCTAGCTACCATCCAAACGAGTCCACAAATCAGGTACTTCTACTATCAGGTGGGCTGCACTCTATAAAAACAGGTAAGTCTACTATCAGGTGGTCCACACTATAAAAACATGGTGATTAATAGAAAATGAGAGAAACGTCCTTGAGAGGAGAAACAAAGAACAACGGTAGACAATCCATTTACACTTATGCTCGCTGGTAAATCAAACTCTTATTTTTAGGTATGCTCAAGGCAGGCCCACCAAATCAAATCCATGGATCTGTCGCATGAACAGGCTACAACCTTTCATAAGCCTGGGCCTTTAAAAGAAGAAGAAGAAGAAGAAGAAGAATGGCCTTCAGTATATATTATGTGTGGCCCGCATCTTTTCAGTATCTATGAATGAGTGGGCCCCATAGTCATAAATCTGGCAAAGTACAGCAGCTGCCGACATTCAACCAAAAACAGGTCATAACCCTTCAATAAGTAACCTGGGAATGGTAAGTGGAGTGGGTTGGGGGCACAGAACAGAAAAAGGCTGCCAATGATTGCTATACTACACAGTGTTTATTCATTTGACTATGACAAATATATATATATATATATATGGAAGGAAGAAAATAACTAGATGATTTGGAAAGATCTTCAACTTCATGTTGTATTGCATGAATAGCTAATAATTCTAAAAGCTAAAGGTGGATTTACCTTGAATTTATTATCTCAACCAACAGCCCCAATGTGATTCCGAAGAATAGTGGATGATCTTGAATATTTCTTTGATGTCTTTTCTCTACATCTTCTGTTTCCAAGAAAAGCAATTCTGCAGAATTAGATTATTCATCTGCAGAGAATCATACAAATTATGAATAACAGCAAAATGCTTTCACCTCTAAAAGGATTTTAAGAATAACCCTTTAAATTTTCCCATTTAAATTGGTTATCGAGTACTTATGGTGATCCAAAATTCGACTGAGTAAACTAAGATAAAACAAATATGAAATTATTTAGGATGGAAATATAGATAGCCTGAACTCTCACCAAGCTACTTGTGTGGAGTCTCACCACAGTTAGAGGCATTTACCTTTTGGTATTTCCAGTCGTAGGAAACAGTTGAAAAAATACAGACCTCTGCACCAACCACCACACACACACACACCCACACAGGCACACAAACTCTACACCATGCACACAAGAAGTGTTTCCATATCTAGATGCCCATGCACATGCACGATTTGCACATGCACAAGGACACGCCCGCCCACAAGCACACAGCACAAACCTTCAACAGCTGGGCTTCACAGAAGAACTGGGACTCCTAACTTTTAGAAACAACTACCCAAATACAACCAAAGACCTACCAGTTTTGGACCTAAAGCTATTCTAGTTGTCCTTCCCCAACCAATGAAAAACTGGCATGTGAACAGCCATACTGTCTTTGATTCACAGAAGAACCTAAATAGAATCTCAGAGTTAATGATCAAGATGTACAAGCAAGACCATTTTGCAAATACATATTTGATTCACAGAAGAACCTAAATAGAAGCATAAAAATTTACTGTGATGATCTTGAATATTTCTTTGATGTCTTTTCTCTACATCTTCTGTTTCCAACAAAAGCAATTCTTCAGAATTAGATTGTTCATCTGCAGAGAATCATACATTTTCTTAAAAAACAGTATAAGAATCAACTCAACTTACCTCTAAAAATAGTACAGTACATGGCAGGTTCAGATTGACATTCTAATGTTAGTGATTTTCCAAAGGCTTTTCAATCTGTAGCAATTAATTTCTTGCTAACAGAATTCATGAATACTGAAAGAAATAACTGGTTGTAGTGGTACCTCATCATTGTCATCATCTTCATCCTCTGAGACGTCATCCTCTTCAATCACCAATGCATCATCAATCTTGACAGGAGAGATGTCCAGCTCCACGTCCTGCAGAGAAATAAACCAAGTACACAGTGGTGCAGTTGGATGACGCCAACCAATGATGGTGAGAGAAGAGAGAAACTGAGAGAGAGAGAGAGAGAGAGAGAGAGAGAGAGAGAGAGAGAGAGAGAGAGAGAGAGATGGAGAAGAGAGAGAGAGAGAGAGAGAGAGAGAGAGAGAGAGAACTAATGGAAAGTCAAAAGGCCACAAAGCTAGACAAACTTATACTAAACACAAGCAGATTCAGTATCTGAAGAAAAGGAAAAATAAAAATTAAAAATTAAAAAAGGTATCAGTTTAACTGAAGACGCACCCAAATAAATTGCACGTACCCTATATGAAATGTGATGAAAATGGAAAAAATGGTACCTGATCATTCCGCTGAGAAATTTCCTTTAAATGCTTCGTTAACTCCAACTGCTTTCCTTCTAGCATCAAATCGTATTGTTTCCTTGCTTCTATTAGTGTGTTTTCAGCCATGGCAAGTGATGGCTGAATCTGAAGACACATCCAATAGTTGAGAAAAAATTCAGTGAATCAAAAAAGAAATAAAAAATTAGAAGAAGAATCAATTAGCTCTAAGTTTTTTTTTTAAAAAAAAACCTCTGCTCTTTGCTCCTCCAACAGCTTCTGTTTCTCCTCAAATTGCATATGGAGACATTCCTTCTCATCTAAAATTTCACACAGCTGGATGACTTGGTTCTCCAAAGAACCAACATGTTCGTCTCGTGTTGCAATCTCTTTTTCAAGAGCTTCATTCTGCTCCGCTTTCCCTTCTAGTGTCACTTGAACCTTCTCTTGCATATCTTGATTCTCAGATTCTAATGTTGAAATTTTCAGCAACAAATCTTGCTGAGAAGTTCAACAATATGGGTTTAGAATAGGAATATAACATTCCAGTGTTCATAATCAGTAGCAACAAACAGCAAGTCAGCAACAAACCATTTGATTAGCAGTTAGGCTTGAGGCTTCTGACATAAGTTTAACTTTCTCCTCCAACTTAGTAACCAACATCTCTAAGTCGCTCTTTATTGAAACAAGATTCTCTGCTTCGGATTCCAATCTTCGGATTTTCTCTTCTGCTAGACAGCATTCCTCAGCATGTTGCACCATCATGATTTCATGGACCTTCTGCAGCTCAGTAACCTTATTCTTTAGTTCTTCAATTTCTACTCGGAAGCTATTATTTTCTGATGCAACATGCAGAAATTGTTCATGAAGTATGTCAAGCTTTTGTTGAGCATGCTTTGCAGCAAGGTCCTTCTCTTGCTGAACCAACTTGTAGCAAGTGTCATAGGTAGAAGTCAACTGAAGCACATTCTTCGAAGCAGTCACACTATGTTTATCCAATTCAACTATTTTTGCCACCAAGTCATTAATGGCATCTTCAAGACTCTTTATCTCTTGACCAGATTTGAGTAGTTTTTGTGCAAAATCTTCATTGCTAGACTGAAGAGCAATCTTTTCTTTCTCCAAATTTTCCTGAGTGGCTTTCAAGCATTTGCAGAGATGTCTTCTTTCGAGCTTAACTCAAAATGTGCCTCTTGTAACTTGGATGGAATAAGAATGTGCAAGCCTGACTTATCTTCTTCAACAGTGGCTTCTAATTGTTTGATAATAGAGTCTATATGCAAAGTACATGTAAACAAATCTTTATTGAAGCAACAATCTTCTAAAAGTTAAACTGCCTAAGAAAGGAGGAAAACACTAAACCAACAAAAAAAGGTCAGTGATTCAGCTTCTCAAAATCTAGAGATCCATGGGTCTATTTATGTTATTTTCTTTCTATTATTCTAAAAAATTCTCAAATTTCAAGCTACCATTTAAATCTGCAGTACTGCCAAACTGCCAATTCAAGAAAAGGAACTAGATTGAGGAAATTACATACCTTTTTCCATTATGAGATCATGAGCCACACAGCGCTCATCCCCAATTCTTTTTTCCAGTTCCCCTTTCTCATGTGCAAGTTCCGTTAGCTCCTGTTTCCCTAAAATGCACCCAAATAAATAACTGAAAATTCCCCTATTAACACTAAGAAGAAACAGTGTCCAGTAGAATTCCACAAAAAAAAAAAATAAATAAAATAAAATTCTCTGAATTCCTCTCTAAACTAGACGATCTAGGGTTCTCGATCCAGAAAAAACAGAAAAACAGCAAAGAAATTCCAAACAAATCTAGAAAAACGAAATTGAGAGCTAGAACATCTGATCTTCGACGAGATTTAACGAGAAAATACGAGAACAAGAGCAATACCGACCTGCACGTCTGAGAAACGAGAATTTCGAAGCTCCTTTCGCCATCAATCGATGAAATGGTTGGAACTGAAGAAAGAGATGTCGATTTCCGAGCAGAAATTGAGAGAAATGAAGGTTTTGGGAGATTCGCTTGGACTCGCTGAGAGACCTTTTGCCCGAGCAGAAATCGAGAATTCCGAAAAGCCTCTGAGTGAGAGGAATGGTCTTGCTTTTGTAGCTGGACATTACTTGAAATAACGAAAACGCCATTGGAAAGGTCGAAAGTAGCCTTGCTACTTGATATTGGCCTCAGTTTTCAAACCGATGCAAAAAGGCCTGGCCGGGTATATATTGGCCACAGTTTTCAAACCGAGGCAAAAACGCCTGGTTCCCTGATCATCCCTCCTTGGAGTAATAGCCCGTGAATTAAAGAGCTCTCTAGGGCATACTATGACGTGGCATCCGCTCCATCCATCTCCCATGACAGATTATTTAAAAATAGGACCAAAAATAGTAGGCCTATTCAACACTCTAATGGGCCATAATGCATGGAATGGGAACATTTACCTTTGAAATCTTACTGTGGCCCACCGTGATGAGTTCGATAGCCTCAAGAAGGCTTTAATGATAGACGTCTTAAAGAAATAGCCCACTTCCATAAATAAGTTTCTAAAAATGATGGACAGACTTTTAGCCTCGGTTACTAACTAACTGAGGCAAAATGACGGACTTTTGGCCTCAATTACTTACCAACCGAGGCAAAAGGGTAGACATTTGGCCTTAAATGTTCACCAATCGAGGCAAAAGGGCAGACTTTTAGCCTCGGTTGCTCACTAACTGAGGCAAAATGGTAAACTTTTGGCCTGAGTTTCTCACCAACCGAGGCAAAATGACAGACTTTTGGCCTCAGTTTTCAATAACCAAGGCAAAAAGGTAGACTTTTGGCCTCAGTTTTCAATAACCGAGGCAAAAAGGTAGGCTTTTGGCCTCAGTTTTTAATAACCGAGGCAAAATGGCAGACTTTTAGCTTCAGTTGCTCACCAACCGAGGCAAAAGGGCATACTTTTGGCCTCAGTTTCTCACCAACCGAGGCAAAATGGCAAACTTTTAACCTCAGTTGTTCACCAACCGAGACAAAAGGGCAGACTTTTGGCCTCAGTTGTTCACCAACCAAGGCAAAAGGGCAGACTTTTGGCCTCTGTTTCTCACCAACCGAGGCAAAAATGCAGACTTTTAGCCTCAGTTTATCAACAATCGAGGCAAAAAGGCAGACTTTTAGCCTCAGTTGCTCACCAACCGAGGCAAAAGGGCAGACTTTTGGCCTCAGTTTCTCATCAATCGAAGCAAAAGGGCAAACTTTTGGCCTCAATTCTCAACAACCGAGGCAAAAGGGCAGACTTTTAGCTTCAATTGTTCACCAACTGAGGCAAAAGGGCCGACTTTTAGTCTCAGTTGCTCACCAACCGAGGCAAAAGGGTAGACTTTTGGCCTCAATTGCTCACCAACCGAAGCAAAAGGACAGACTTTTGGCCTCAGTTGCTCACCAACCGAGGTAATAGGGCAGAGTTTTAGCCTCAGCTTCTCATCAACCGAGGCAAAAAGTGAATTTTTAACCTCAGTTCCTTTATAACCGAGGTTAAAAACCATATTTAGCCTCCTTTTTTTGAACCGAGGCTAAAAAATTGAGGCTAAAGGCCTACTTTCTTGTAGTGGATGGTGGACCCCATATGAAATTTGGACCATTTGGATGGAATGTCCTAATTTTGGGGAGTCATTGAGATGTGGCAAATCAAATGAATGGATTGGATGGCATATACAAATGATGGTGGACACGTATGAAATTTGGAGCGAATCAAATGACGGGACTGGATAGCATATACAAATGATGGTGACTCCATATGCAATTTAGACCATTTTAATGGTAGGAGTCTCATCTCAATTGTTTCCATGGTGTAGCATAGCTGAGTGTTGAGTTCCCAATGTTTGGGCCCGTCCAAACGGAAGCATATTGGTTGGTGTACCACACACCAGCGATCTAGCTGGTGTATTGACGTCAGCAAGTTCTGTAGGTCCCATCATGAGGTATGTATTATATCCAAACCGTCTATTCATTTTGCCGGATCTTGTAATTTGTTTTTCGAAACGTTCAGTAGTTCCTAATATAGTATTTGTTTTTCCTCTTCATCAAGGTCTTTGTACCCTTATGAACAGATTAGGTGGGCCTATGAATGTTTTAATTGTGAATATCATAATTCCGGCTGCTATTTGTGGTGTTGTCTATTTAAGTTTTGGATATGATTCATTTTTGTCCCTTGCTCTAAAATGATCTCGAAAAATGGATGAACTGTGTGGATATAATAGATACATCATTTTGGGTCCATGTAATTTGATCTACTCGAGCTAGCGTCAGCTCTCGTCTTGGCATGACGCGTACCTACATCAGCTGTATCGCTGGTGCAGGGTAATATAGGATGGTTCACCTGATGGACTGACAGGGTCTCATTCAGGTCTCATTGTAGATTATTTTTCTACCTCAACTTTTGAGGATCATGCAATATCAAGTTCAACACTTCGAACAATACTTGAGGGTTGTTTGGATGCATGTAAAGACTTAAGTTGTAAAGGAATTACAAGTAATCTATTTACAGGGCTATTTGGATGCATGCATTTGCTTGTAAATGCTTTACAAGCTATAAACAGATTACAAATTTTAGCGGTAAATGTGTTATAATTTTTAGTTGTAATTTAAAACCTGGTAAAAAGTCATGTTTCATATTACAAGTTAAGTATTCACAACTAAAAAGCATTATACATGTTAGAACACAATAGTTAACATACACTCATGATATGTGGGGCCTACCATAATGTGTATGGTACATCCAATCTATCCTTCATGTACTTCCCTAGATGCTCTCCCGTGTCTCTAAAAAACAACTCGTCTATAATCAAATGGTCCACATAAGGGAAAGATGGGACATCCACCATTAAAAACTTTTATATTGCATTTGGGCCCCACTGCGATGGGTGGAAGACATCCAATCCGTTTAGTGTGTGCATGCTTTAATGCTAAGAGGGCTCTAAAAAATCAAGTCTTTCTAATGTGATTTGTAGATTTTGAAAGGTTCACCGCTCAAGCCCTATGGTATGAATGCCTACTTTATTCATTATAAATACTTTACATGCCTGCCAAACACACAATCTATTTACTTGCACAAAAAAATTTATTATTTAATAGCCAAACGAAATAGCATGTAAACTGATTATCTAAAATTCTTTGAGGTGTAATGTGTTTACAACTAAAAAATTTATAAACATCCAAACGACCCCTTAAAGACTCAGGAGATCTAATAACAGAACGTGTCCTTATATCCCATAATAAAATGTGTAATTGAGAGAAAGCATTGTCACATTCTAAAAGTAGTTAGGAACCTTATGAATGATTCTGGCAGTAGAAGCAGCCTCCACGGTTGTCTATCTAACTAACCATCTTCCATCCTTAGTATTACGTAAAAACTCTCTATAGATTTTAATGTTCCATATACATCTTAGTTTCTCTTTTTTGTATTTTTTTTTAGTGTGCCTACTTTGTATATTTTCCAACACATAAAGGTATCAAATTATCAAAAAAAATTGTCACTTGTGGTTTTTTTTTTAAAAAAATTATTATTTATTTATTTTAATGGCATGCAATTGTAACTAGAGGGATCCCATGTTACAATCTTGTCATATGATGTATACATGCCTTGACATGTCTTTTTTCTAGAGGAATAGTTTTTAAAAAAGTTATAATAAAATCATATCTATTCTAAATTAATTACAACCTAATAAAACCATGATAAAAAAAGAAAAATAAATGAAACGAATATATTGAAATCATTTCCTTTTTAATATACTCTCTCTCGAGTTAGCATGTGGAGATCCATAAAACCTAACTTGTTAAGTAGAGGAAGAATTTGGTCTTGACCAAGAGCTTTGGTAAATATGTCCACAAGTTCTTGATTGGTGGGGATGTAAGAAATGTGGAAAACCCTAGAAGTGATCTTTTAAAGGACAAGATGACAATAAATCTCCATGTGTTTGGTCTGTTCATGAAAAATAAGATTTATGGCTATGTGATGAGCAATTTGATTGCCACAAAAAAAGGCACATGGGCCAAGGATGGTGAACATCTAGATGTTGAAAGAGTGTTTTGAGCTAAGTGAGCTCACAAGTAGCATCGGCCATACGCACTATTCGACTTCAGTAGATGGCTTGGAGACGATTGCTTATTGTTTAGTTTTTTAAGATATACGACTACTCCAAAGCATTGTTAAGTCACCTATAATAGATCGACGGATTTTGGGATAATTGGCTCAGTCTGAATCATAATAAGCTAATAACGTGAGGGAACTAGTGGAGGTAAAAAGAATGCTCTTGCCATGAGAAGATTTGAGATATTGGAGCACTTGAATGGTTGCATCATAATAGGGTTTGAATTGTTCGTCCACTTATTTGTGCACCGATTTTGTCAATCAAATGAGTCTGTATATCATGTAGTCGGTTGAGCCCTTGGAAGCTGAAGACTAAAGACATAAGAGGACATGGAGCATCAAAGAGTGAAGAACAGGTAAATGAAGTGCCTTGGTGGCCTAACCTTAGACTAAAAACTACATTAACCTTTAACTGATCCTAACCTTTATTGGTAAACCTTGTTTGATTATCACATAGCCTTAGAAGTCATAATGGAATATAATAAGTTAGGTTAAAAGAGATGCAAATGTGCTATAAAAAATTTAGTCGATAATAACAGTTTTCGAGTGAAGCTCGATCCCAACGACAGACCCCCGATGTGTCTCAAATGAACCTTCGAGCAATCGAAGATCAGGGTTCGATCGATCGAACTTAAGGCTTGATTGATCGAACTCAGGGCTCGATCGATCAAAGGTGCTAGAAACGTCCAGCAACTAAATGCCTATTTTCTAGATTTTTTCGATGCCATCGAACTAGTCTTCAATCCCATCGAAGGAAAGTTCGACTGATCGAAGGCATCGCTCGATTGATCAAGAGAGCCATTTTTTACTCTTTTTTTTACTGTTGGAACTCGATTCCTTTATATAGGGCTTTTGGTTCTTGGGCATTTTGATGAGTTTAGGTGATTCCCCACTATATTCATCATCCTATGACTCTAATCCCATGAGATTTAAGACATATTCCTTGATATTATCACTCTAATGAGGATTCCAATATCCATAATTATAAAGATAGTCTTGATTTCTATAATTCTCTAGAGATTAGACACTAAGCTTATAGGTATATATATCCTTGACTAAATCCTCTAGGAGACCTATCTACATGAATTCCCTGTGAAATAAACTATCCATTAGTTGTAGGAAATTACATCACCTTCATTGCCTTAGTCACATCACTGACACATCAAATGTAAGGCGAACGTTCGAATGAGCTGAAGCATCGACATCAATGATCGGGGGAGAAAGGGGAGAAATTGAGAAGTTGATTCATGTATAGGAGAGCATTGAAGAAGCATCTCAAGCAAGGCTCTACAAAATGGGCTCAATCCGACAAGTTGTCATTTATAAGAGTTCACATACACTCCTTCCTTGTATAGGATTGAGTATATATAAGAGTTTGTGACTCAAACTCAATAGATTCTTGTATAGGACCTAAGCTCTTGTGTAAAACAAATTCACTGAACACGGGTGTGTACATGTTAGTCTCCATGGGAATCCTCCGGCCGGAGTGTACATAAGGCCTTGAATTAGGATCGCTAATAGTTGTTACTTAGCCGATATAAACTAACTAAAGTCTCTTACGAGAGCCACTGACATAGATGAGTACGTGGGTAAGTCATTGTGTAGGCATCTGAAAGGATTATACGCTTGTAAAGGTTAAATGTAGCCCTGATTTAAATCTTTCAATAGTGAATATCGGTACATTCAAGGAGAGTGCATCCTAATCAAACCCAAGGGTTGAAAACCCCAAGTGAAGGGTTGTGATATAGTAATAAATCGGGAGTCCGAGGAAGAACCACAGGGATATTTGGTGAAAACATAATTAAAACAAATTGGGTTAGCTAAGTTTTTAATCTAACAAAGTAAAAAATGTTTAAAACAATTAATAAAAGTGACTGAGGATCTAGAAATCCTCGATCAATAGAACTTGAACTTAATTTGTCTTCTCAAGTTAATAACTCAACTAGAACTAGATTTCAATATGTTATTGTCAGAAGATAGAACAATAAATTCAATCACAAACATTCAATACATATTAGAATCATGATAGGTTTGATCTCCTATGAAGATCTACGGAATTAATTGCAGGGAATCAAAAGCATCTATTGTACTCGGAAGCCACAATAAATCAATCGATTTTATAGATTGATTCCTGCTCTAATATAGGAATTCAATCACATCCAATCACAATTCAATATAAACAAAGTAATAACTTTCATAAAAAATGAATTAAATATCAAATATCTATCAAAATGTTCATCCAACTTTACTAAGAAATTAGCCTAGCATGGATAACATCTTAAAAGAAAAACAAACTCAGATTGACAGATTGAAGAAGAGAAACAATGCCAGAGAAGCTTTGCATTCTCTAAAGCATTCCCTCTAACTTAATTTGTGCCTAGAATGCTTATAAATACCTCCTTATGTTAGGGGCCTTGCACAAAACCTTAGGATCTAGCCTCCCAAAACAAACCTGAATTTTGGAATAACAATGTAATGAAAAACAATCAAAGCATAAACTACATGACACCAGGGATTTTTACGTGGAAAACCCTCAAAGAGGTAAAAACCACGGTACCTCGTCCAAATTAACAATCCACTATAAAGCAGAACGTTACAACCGATCACAAGTACACACCGCTTGGATCAAACCTTCTTCACTCACGCAGGAGTGGATAAACAATAAGAAAATAAGACAAAAATAGAGAGATCTTACCGATCACGAGGACGTAGAAGCGCTGAGATGTGGACTGCGAAGTAGATCACCTCTACGAGCAGAATCTCCCTTCTACAAGCTTCCTCTATCTCTTTCTCTCTCTCTCTCTCTCTCTCTCTCTCTCTCTCTCTCTCTCTCTCTACTACCTTTGATAGCCCTAAGCCCTCTTAGAGTACCTTTAGGAAACACTAGAATCCCTGGAATGAACCACAATCCCGGATACACCCATATATATAATAATAGAAAGAAGGGTAACCCAAATAGGAAACAAAATCCGTGAAATCTGCGTTTCCGCAATCGCATCTGCGGAACTCGTCGATGTCATCGAGCCACTCTCGATGACAGCCTCGATATGATCTGAACGTCTCTCGATCATATCGATACAGGACCAAAACTGTCCAGCGACCAGGGGTGAAAATTCCAACAATTATCAATGCCATCGAGCCCGTCTCGATGAAAGCCTCGATATGATCTGAAAGTCTCTCGATCATATCGACAGGACAAAAAAACTGTCCAGCAACCAGCGGTGAAAAATCCTGCAATTATCGATGATATTGAAACCTGTTCGATTTCATCGATACCAACAATGATGAGAAAAATCCCCATCACCTTAAATAGAAAAATTATCAATTGACTTAAGATTTATGCGGTTGAGTAGGTTGTCGATAGATCGATCATCTTCCAATAATGTTCGGTAATTATTTATGTATAGTTAGATATGAAGATCAAATATAGTTTGATCTTATCGTCCTGTGGCCTCAAACAATCCTAAATGTTATTTTTACATTAAAAATCATTATCTGATTGGTATAGCCCATGGATAGTTAGATCAGCCGGATTTTTTAGGTTTTAGCCTATTTTGACCTTAACAACTTGATGGACCATGTGGATCAGACCCCACACATCAGCGTGGGCCTAATACAGATTTCTGTGCTAAAAGCCAAAAGCAACATCTACATAGAGATGTGTATTTCCTGTGTATGGTGCTTCCTTGTATACCAAGCAGATATGCCTATGTTGTCACATATGTACATCTAATGACCCTTCGGCTAATACAAATCATCCATCACGTAGAACATATTGCAAATATTAAATAGCAACATAACGAATATATTAAAAAAATGAAACATCACTAACTTGAATCATAGTTTTAAACCAAACCGTAGAGATTCTCTCTCTCTCTCTCTCTGTCTCTCTCTCTCTCTCTCTCTACTCTCTATTTTTCTTTTATGAGGTCAAGAGAAAATCTCCCAATGTATCTTTTATAGAAAAAGATTGCAACCGATTTATTCTAATTTAAAATTTGAATTTATTGTCGGGTTTTACAAAAAGATACTTTATTATTGGGACATGTATTAATCTTTCAACCTATTCTACCATTAAGAGAGTCTTTACCACTTAGCTAGCAGGCTGGTTTTTTGTTTATTAAAGACATTTATATATATACACTCGCTTACATGAAGGGTATATGTGTGCACTACCAATGTACAAAATTTGGGGTTGTTACACATTAGGTCGTGCATTTCACTCTCTTATATGCAGTTTTGTAGTATTTTATGGTGGGTATAGTATTGGCAAGACAACCTTAGTACACACTCATCATGAATGCGTTGATTAATGGATGGATTTATACTCTCTTAAGCTTGGTTTGATTACCCATGGCTATTCCGTGCAGTGTGAGTTATCAATTGTGTTGGAGACACTCTCGATAAACTCTAGATGTGTACCTAACCAAAATATATTTCCTAGCATAAGATGAATGAGATGCTAATTAATCTAAGGAATTGATGTCAAAGATGAATGCTATTTCTGAAATTATCACATCCAAGAAGTTGATTAGGAATAACTTTATCAATTGGTCCCAAAAGCTTAAACTCATTTTCACCTTAAATTGAGTTTTATATGTCATTTATGAGCTCCTTCATCTATTCTTGACCGAGAAAAGGATGATGAATCATCAACCATCTATACCAAATATGAGAAATAAGAATGTGACAATGAAGTGGTGAAAGTGTACATCTTGGCCTTCATATCTGATGTGCTTCGATCTACAACCAGGCGCGAAACATGATATATGTTAGGGATATTTACCTTTGCTTTAAGGAGATGTTCAATGCCTGGATAACTTCCCGGGTCCAATTCATTGGAAGAAAATGGTATTTAATGAAGTTTGAGGAGTGCGCTTCAGTTAGCAAGCCCATATCATGAAAATGCTCAGGTGGCCAATGAATTAGAAATGATTATCTTGCAGCAAGCCCAATCATCAGAAATGAAAAAGGAAAGATGAGAGCAGTGGTAAAGATAATGACAACAACAAAGGAACAAGTATACCTATTAACCGAAAGAACATGGGGTAGGAAGAAAGGGAAAGGAGAAGGGAAGAAAGGCAGCTGATATTTACTTGGCCCCTCTTACAACCCTGCATTTCTAAGCTAAGCATACAGTTGTGTAAATTAATCCCAACTAAATATATAAATTTGTAAATAACATGTAGAGGCTAGGTGTATGTATAGATGGTCACATAGATGGACTAACATATTTCTTCTCTACATGTTCGTGGATCCTTTTTCTTTTCGTGCGCTTATCATCCATGGAGCTTTCGTCAACACTAGCGGAGAAAAGCACTCCTTCAGTCCCGTGAATCTACGTTGGCCCCACCTTTGTGACAAACCCTACCTAGTGTTTTTATTTTATTTTATTTTTTTTCCATCCAAACTAGTGCTATTGTTTTAAAAATAAATGTTATCATTCATTTGAATGGACTTCAAAGCTACGTACCATCTATTTGGTTGTACGTGGCCAACGTTGCAAGTATAAATCAATACATGAAATCTAAGCCATCAAAATGGTTAGGCCTACCTTGAAGATCGCTATCCATAAAAATCAGGTTGAACCATTCATCAAGTGGGCCACGATATAGCAAACTGTAGAAAACAATTGATGACAAATGAAATAGCTATGTACAGGTGTGGCCCAGCTAGCCAATGAATGGATCGGCTGGATCATTGTAGCCAACAATGTTTAAGGTGGACCGTACATTTATAGCCCATTGAGATGTGATGTGATGTGAACATTTCTTGTTTTGTAGAATAGACGGGTGCTTTTTATTACATGAAAAAAAAAAAGAGACCAATAGTAAAAGGAGATTCACATCTACATTCAAAATCTACTTGTTGGGATTTTTTTTACCAAAAATTACTTACAAATTTCAAATTTATAAAAGAATTCTCCAAAAATATGCCGATATATATGCTTTTTGAGGAACAAAATTACCAAAACAGCTCTATCATGATCACACTAACAAAAAATCTTACTTATAGAATAACTAATTGAGTTGCATATGAATTTAAATGTTTTCAAGTGATGTATAATATTTTTATTGCATGGTCTACCTGTGTTTTGATTGATAAGATTTTTTTTTTCTTTGAATATAATATTAGATTACATCTATTGGACAGGATGGTTATTATTCACATACCATGTGGACCCCCAAATTCTAAGCTTTACCTCTTTATGAGGGCATGTTTGGTTAACCATTTACCAAAATAAATGCTGGAAATAGCATAATAATTGCTTTTAAACTTCATTTGGATTGGAAGGAGAAACGGGGAAGTAATTCTGCTTGGAAAATCAAATTGCATTGGAGGAGATTGACTTTGTAAAATCTGTGGGGCTCACTATGATGTATGACTCTAATCCACACCGTCCATCTGCTTTATTAGCTCATTTTCTGGTATTAGCCCCAAAATGATACATATTAAATGCTCAAGTGGACCACACTATAAGAAACATAGGGATATGTGTATAAAAATTAGTTAAATTGTATGCTAAGTGGACCACACCATAAGAAACATGTGGGATAACGAAGTTCACCTCTAAAAGATGAAATTGGCGTAGGACCCATGGGATATATATCTATCATCCAACCTATTCATTAGGCCAAAAACACAAATATTAGGTTGATCCAAAACTTTCAAGGACGCCAAAAAGTTTCCAACCGTAGGTGCTCGATTCCGACAGTAGCCTTTGGTGTGGTCCAAATGCGATTTTGATTTGCCTTGTTTTTGGGCTCATTCACTAAAATGAGCTTATAAAACAAATGGACAGCATGGATCATCAGGAACATACATTAAAGTGGGCCCCACATATTTTGTGTCTCTCTTTTCTTCTCCTCAATTTTAGTGCACTTTTGCAGTAATTTTCAGTATAAAAAAAAAATTCCCATTTGAGTCTCACTTTTGTTAAAAAGAAATAATAAAGAAAAAAAAAATGTTGAGAAAAGAAAAACTTTAATACTCTGCGATGGATGATACACAGGTACCCAAAGATTCCCCACGAGGCATATATGTAGCTCAAACTCAACCGTCCATTTTTTGGGACACAGTTTAGATGGTTTCTAAAGCAACAATTGTTCGGAAATTATATTTTAAATGGCCGATTAATTGAATTCGAATGGACAGTTGACATGAAAAACAATCAACGGTTTGAATTCAGCAAAAAAAATAATTCCTAAATCAGAGATTAAATTATTCGATTAATATCATTTCACGTTTTATACTTTATAATCGACCTAGGATTCCATGATTTGGACAGTTTAGTTTTTGTTACAGACGTGCTTGCAGAAATGTAAATGCATGCGTATCAACCATCGTTCCAACCAGAGTAGCAAATAACTTCTTGAAAACGAGAGTAACGACTCACATAGCTTCTTAAAATTCAATGCAATCTCGAAGGCATGGACTTTTCGTGCTTACGTGTACACGCGGTGTACTTGTGGCATATGTGCATGGCAATCAGAACCGTACACCTGCGTTCTGCAGCATTGATTGGTTACTGATCGAAAATTGCCTTGATCGAGCGATCCTGGCCGTCCAAAAAATAAACTTAATTGTCATTTAATGTGAGTCTTTTGTGATTGTTGTTATTCAAATGAACGCTTGTACACCATCAATTAAAGAGTTAGGGGTGTCCAGACAGTGTGATTTTTCATCTATGGTGCATACACTACTTCAGCTATCGAATTAAGGGTTCGGATCCCATCCATTTATTGCCAGGTCTGAGGCCATGGCTTAGAAGGACAGTAGCTCACAGCCCTCCAGAGCCGTTGGATCAACTCCTTTTGTGATCTGCAATGATGCCATGATCTTGACCCATTACTAAAGTGGACAAATCTATCTTGGATACCAAAAGTGTCCCAACATTTTCTTTAATCATTCATCCACCGACCACTTTAAGCTAAATCATTATCTCTAAACCTGGTGAATAAATTTAAAACTAGACTGAGTCAACTCAGATTGACAAGATTTTGAGCAGAGTCACTTCTGGTTCATTGGTGTGCTTTGGTCCTGAATTGACACGACTCGGTGAATCAAACTGAGTCAATGGCCTGGTTGACTCTAGCGAATTTTCAAACAACATCTCTCAAGTACAAGTCCGAGTCAACTCGAACAGATTCTAATTGTTTAAATTCTCGTGTGGAATCACTACCAATGTAATTGAGTTTGCTGAGACAGTTGAGTGAATATGAACACTCTTTAAGTGTTATATTGGCTTGTATGAAATGTATGAGGATGGATCCACTAAAAAGCTTTGTACGTTAAGCTTAACATACAACACAACAGGCCCACCGTGATGTGTGCATGACATCCAACTAGTGCATCAACCCTTCGTGTTCTTCCTGGTATAAAAAATAAAAAAATCAGGCCGACCCAATACTTAGGTGTGACACACCACGTGAAAAGCTCTGGAAGGAGGCGTACCATCTGAAAACTTCCATTTTTTTTATGGGGCCACTATGTTTTCTATACCTCATCCATGCACCCCACCTACATGAATGGAAATCCCAATTTTGCAAAATGTCCAAATTTTAGGTGGGTCACACCACGTGATTTTAAAGGTTTTAAGCATGATTTTTCTAGGTAGGGCCCATTGGTTTGTTTTCTTTTTTTCTTTTGGGCGCCGAGTGGAACATGAGGAGGTGTGCATAACGTTGGATGTTACACCTCATACTGGGGCCATGATTCGCTTCATCCAGAAACTTGCATTGGATTCATCCTTACAATTATAGTTTAAAAGAATAACCCAACTACGAGACTCAGTTCATCAGGAATTGCATTGAGTTGATTGTGTTAGCTAGTTGACTTGAGAAATTAGGAGAAAGCCACACTTAGAGGTGTACACGGACCGAGCTAGCTCGGTTAGCTTGCTCGACTCGACTCGACTTGAAAAAGCTCGGATCAAAGCTAAGTTCGAGCCAAGTCGAGCTGATTTTTTTAGCTCGAAAATGAGTTCAAGCCAAGTTCGAGCTGGCCCCATCTCGACTCGACTCGGATCGAATCTAGCTCGAATCGAACCAGTTCGATGACTCGATTACTTTGTTGTTGATGTTGTTCACCAAGTATTTGCTGAAATGACTCAACGAAGTGTGGCTGGTAGCAAGGAAGGTATGTACATGCAACAAATACCTTTTTTTTTTTTCTTGGTTTTTATGTTTCTTAGAAGGTGTTTGATAAAATACTTGTAAAACTATTGCTTCTGTTTTACATACATTGGGATTTTGAAGATGCAGTCTGTGTTTGTGAAAATGCTGCACAGGGGAACTCGGCTCGATCTTGGCTCGAACTCGGCTCGAACTGGCCTGACCTACTGATCGAACCGAGTCAAGCTGGCTAGTCAAGCTCGAGGACTGAGCCGAGCTGAGGTCAGGTAGTGGCCGAGCCGAGTCGAGCTGAGGTCAGCTAGTGGCCGAGCTGAGTCGAGCTGAGGCCAGCTCGACTCGGTTCGACTCGATGTACACCCCTAGCCACACTCACATCGAGTTTTGTAGTTTATCTAGTTATTCAAACTTGAAATCTTGTATGGTTGAGTTGACCCGAATGAGTTTTCAGTCAAATAGCCAAGTTTTAGAACAATGGCTTGGGATGATTGCAACTCATTGTTCTAGAGAAATTGTCTCTGTTGATTAGTTGAGTCTAATGATTTTATGATGTTTGGAGTCTGAACCAACATGGCCCAATTGGTTGCTTTGGAGAAACTGAGCTCTTAGAAGGGAAATGCTTGTTGAATCTCAAGTCTCCTACCATGAGACTTACTTTCTCTCATCTCTCTTTGTTGGTATGTACTCATGGCTCCTTCTCTCTAGTGCCCCAGTGAATCTTAGTTTGTCGATGTTTTGACTAGACCTCTCCTGTAGTGTTATCTGTTGGGGGACCGCGGAAGCACACAGAGATGAGTTTAGGAGAGTAATCCAATCACACCAAGCAAACACAAAGATAACACAGTGATTTAACGTGGAAAAACCCTTGCGGCAAAAAATCACGGCACAAAGCGACAAATGATCACTATGAAAGCAGAAATCACAAAGAAAGAGATTACCTGATTCGAATAACCTCGAATCCAACCCTTGCTACACCCTTTGAAACCTTTGGACGAATTAGAAAACTTACTAGTATCTCACAATCCTATTTACATACATATATATAAACCAAGAAGGAATCACAAACGAAATCGAAAACAAATCCCACAAAATCGCAGTTCTATGTAAATCTACGTCGAATAGTTCGGATTGGACGAAGCTTACTCGGTTCAGACCGACTCACCCATTTGGTTCGGGTCGAGTCGGATTTGACCGAGTCGGATGAGTCGAGTTAGCTAGATCGGGTTGTCCCCTGCCTACCTCTACTTATATTTGAGTTGGGCTGGCTTATTTCCGTGGGTAGGCAGATGGTATGGCTCTCAGTAAGTGATCGCTATGTGGGAAAAATATGCATCAAATCCACACCGTTCATCAACTTTGAGTCACATTTTCACAATGGGTCGTAAACTTTGGTAAAATCTACAACTTTGGTGGGTCACATCATAGGAAATGGTGTAAATTTGTGGTAAAACTCTAAATTCATGTGGTGTGGCCATCAGGAAGCTTTGAATGTCCTAATTTATGGGAGTCATCACGGTGTGGCAAATCAAATAAGTGGATTGGTTGGCATATACAAATGATGGTGGACCCATATGAATTTGGACCATTTTAATGGAATGTCCTAATTTTTGGGAGTCATCGTGGTGCGTGGCGAATCAAATGAGTGGATTGGATAGCATATACTAATGATGATGGACCCCATATGAAATTTGGACCATTTTAATGGAATGTCCTAATTTTTGGGAGTCATTGCAGTGTGGCGAATCAAATGAGTGGATTGGATGGCATTTACAAATGATAGTGGACCCACATGAAATTTGGATCATTTTAATGAAATGTCCTAATTTTTGGGAGTCATTGTGGTGTGGCAAATCAAAAGAGTGGATTGGATGGCATATACAAATGATGGTGGACCCATATGAAATTTGGACCATTCTAATGGAATGTCCTAATTTTTCAGAGCCATAGCCATGTGGCGAATCAAATGAGTGGATTGGATGGCATATACAAACGATGGTGGACCCATATGAAATTTGGATCATTTTAATGGTATGTCTTAAATTTTGGGAGTCATCGTGGTGTGGCAAATCAAATGACTGGATTGGATGGCATTTACAAATGATGGTGGACCCCTATAAAATTTGGACCATTTTAATGTTAGGAGTCTAATCTCAACTCTTCCCCGTAGTGCAGCACAGCTGAGTCATCTCAACTGTTTCCCATAGTGTAGCACAGTTGAGAGTTGAGTCCTCGGTGTTTGGGCCGGTCCCAACATTGGTTGGTGCAGCTGATGGGCTAGCAGATCTCATTCACACAGGCTTATCACAAACGTAATTTTTTTTGTTAGTTGCATTATGATCGGGCCACGTCATTATAATACTACACTTAATGCAGTAGTGATGACAATGTTCCATTTTAATACTTGCTGATTTCATTGATGTGGCCGGAGCTTAGTACTGTTTGTTCCACACTACAACAATTGGTATTTTCAATAGAAACCTGTATTTTTTAAATATTTGAAACATAAAAATGATGTTACACAAATAAAAGGAATATTAAACAATATTTATATTACTAGACAATAAAAAAATATATATAATATTTATTACAATAAATTGAAAATGGTTTTGAATATAAATAAATAAATAAAAACAAATCCATCCATTTGCCCTCTCCTGGACTTTCAAGCTCCTGTCTAGATGTACGGCACTGAAAACTGGGAGGACCTTCCATCCACATGGAATTGAATAATCTGGACCACAGAAATTTAGTTTCTTAAAACAAATTGTAGGAACATTATTATAAATGTGCTCTTACATGCATGATTCTATAAACATATATACAAAAAAGGTCCACCATAAGTGGATGGTGCACCTTTAAATCTGACATCCTTGAGGGCCTTTCGGTGCACAAACTTGACTATGTTCCCACATCTGAGAGCTTCATTAATGACCTTCAATTAAAAAAACATTAAAAATCATGCACATCAGTGGAAACAGGCTAGAAAGTGAGAAAAATAATAATAAAAAGAACAAGGAGGACAGAGAGAAAAGCAATAAACGAAATTAGTGTTAATCTAGCATGTGTGTTTTGCACCATGCTACAATACAAGCAGATCTATGGATCTACATAGCCAGTGAAGAAGCAATTCTCTTTTCATCTTTATAATCTCAGAACAAAGGAAGTCAAGGAATGATGGAACAAATATCATGTATTTATAAAAAACCTAAATATCTATTTGAGAGAAATGAGTACCTGGCCAAGGAAGAGATGAAGGGCAGGGGTTGCTGGCCACACTAGATCTGGAGATGATGCAAGTGAGGGAGAGAGAGAGAGAGAGAGAGGCGTGGGGGGCGGTGAGAGAGAGAGTCGGGAGAGGGGAGCAAAAGAGGCTTATGGCTTTTCGTATGGTATTTATACCCGATCGAAAACCGACGCCCCCTTTTAATTAGCACCGCTAATTAGCCAAATACATCGTTAGCTAATCCTGCTTTTGTTGTAGTGCCATCTCATTTTTGGCTGATAGACACTGTCACTTTATTAATGGTCTCAACATTTAATATTCTTATTTCTTTAAACTTTACTTTTTAATGATCCAAATTCATCTTCATACAAAGTCATCTAGCCCTGTAGTGTAGACCTGGATTCATATCATCATCTAAGATGCAATCCGAGGTGAAAACCCACGTTGTATGGTAGATACGGTACCATGGGCATTGCATGCTGTCAAAACCTTTGACCCAAATTGATATCGTCTTCAACTTTCAACTTACAATTAAGTGTTTGTGAAATCCATATAAATTAAATTAAAACATAAAACAAACATTGGAAGAAAAATTAAAATCCATGAATTTTCTTTATGATGATTGTAGATAATTTTTCTACCTCAACTTTTGAGGATCATGCAAAATCAAATTCAACACTTTGAACAATACTTGGGGGTCGTTTGGATGCCTATAAAGTTTTAAGTTGCAAAGGGATTATAGGTAATTTGCTTATAGGGCTGTTTGGATGCATGTATTTACCTGTAAAGGCTTTATAGTCTATAAACAAATTACAACTTTTAGTTGTAATCTGAAACCTAGTAAACCATCATATTTCATATTACAAGTAAAGTCTTCACAGTTAGAAAAGCACTATACATGTTAAAACACAATTGTTAATATACACATGATATGTGGGGCCCACCATAATTTGTATGGTACATCCAATCTATCCATCATGTACTTCCCTTGATGCTCTTTAGTGGCCCTAAAAAAACAGCTCATCCGTTATTAAATGGACCACGTGAGGGAAGGATGGGACATCCACCATTAAAAAAATTTAAATTGCATTTGGGGCCCACTGTGATGGGTGGAAGTTATCCAATCCATTTAGTGTGTGCATGTTTTAATGCTTTCTTAGGGCCCTAAAAAAATAAAGTGCCTCTTATGTGATTTGCAAAATTTGAAAGGTTCAATGTTGAAGCTCTATGATTTGAATACCTATTTTATTAATTGTAAACACTTTACAAACTAGCCAAACACAATCCGTTTACTTGTGAACAGATTACCACTTAAAAGCCAAACGGAATAGAATATAAACCAATTACCTGAAACTCTTTTGAGGTGTAATGTGTTTACAACTAAAAAAAATTACAAGCATCCAAACAATCCCATAAAGACTAGGGAGATCTAATAATAGAATGTGTCCTTATATCCCACAACAAAATGAATAACTGAAAAAAAAAAAAGAAAAAAGAAAAAAGAACTGTCACATTCTAAAAGTAGTTAGGAATCTTTTAATGATTATGATGGTAGAAGCAGCCTCCACAGTTTTCTATCTAACTAACCTTCTTCCATCCTCAGTATTGCATAAAACCTCTCCATAGATTTTAATGTTCCATGTACATCTCAATTACTCTTTTTTTTTTTTTTTTGGTACCTACTTTGTATGTCTTCCAGCATGTAAACGAACTAAAATTTATATAAAAATTGTCACTTTTTTTTTTTTTTTTTTTTTTTTTTTTTTTTTTTTTTAATGGCATGAAGTTGTAACCAAAGAGATCTCATTTTACAATCTTGCCATATGATGTACACTTGTCTTGACATGTCTTTTTTCTAAAGGAATGATCTTAAAAATTTTTACAATAAAATCATATCTATTCTAAATTAATTACAACATAATAAAACCTCAATAAATAAATAAAATGAATATATTGAAATTATATCCTTCATAATACTCTCTCTCAAGTTGGCACGTGGAGATCCATAACACCTAATTGATTAAGTAGAGGATGAAATTGGTCTCGACCAAGAGCATTGGTAAATATGTCCACAAGTTAATGATTGGTATAGGGACGTAAGAAATGTGGAGAACCCTAGAAGTGATCTTTTCAAGGACAAGATGACAATCAATCTATGTGTGTTTGGTCTATTCATAAAAAATATGATTGGTAGCTATGTGAAGAGCAATTTGATTGTCACAATAAAGGCGCATGGGTTAGGGATGGTGAACATCTAGATGTTGAAAGAGTCTTTTAAGCTAAGTGAGCTCATAAGTAGCATTGTCCATACACGGTACTCGACTTGAGTTGATGACCTAGGGATGATTACTTATTGTTTAGTTTTTCAAGATATATGACTATTCCTCAGCATTGTTAAGTAACCTATAATAGATCGACTTTTTTTATGGTAACTAGCCCAGTCATAATTACAATAAGTTGATAGCTTGAGGGAACTACTAGTCAGAAAAAGAATGTCCTTGCTAGAAGAAGATTTGAGATATTAGAGCACTTGAATGATTGCATCATAGTGGCGTTTGCATTGTTAGTGCACTTATTTATACACCGAGTTTGTCAATCACGTGAGTCTATGTATCATGTAGTCGGTTGAACCGTTAGAAGTTGAAGACTAAAAGCATGAGAGGACATTGAGCATCAAGGAGTGAAGAACAGATAAATGAGGTACCTCGGTGACCCTAACTTTAGAACAAAAACAACTTTGATCTTAACCTTTATTGCTAAACCTTTTTTTTTTTTTTTTTAAATCATCAAATAACCTTATGAGCCATAATAGAATATGATAAGTTTGGCTAAAATAGGTACAAAGCTGCAGTAAAAATTTAAGCTCAAAATAATAGTTTTCGAGTGAAGCTCGACCCCATTGACAGACCCTCAATGTGTCTCAAGTGAACCTTCGAGCAATCGAAGATTAGGGCTCGATCGATCAAACTTAGGGATCTTTGATCGATCGAATGTGCCCAAAAACATCTATCAATTAAATGCCTATTTTCCAGATTTTCTCGATGCCATTGAAGGGAGGCTCGATAAATCAAAGGCATCACTTTATCGATCTAGAGAACTATTTTCTGCACTTAAAAAAAAAAAAAAAAAAAAAAAAACCGTTGGAACTCGGTTCCTTTATAGCATTCGGTTCTTGGGCATTTTGATGAGTTTTTTTTGTGCATTTAGAGCTTATGTAATTTCTCATTCATATTTCTAATCCTATGAGATTCAAGATATTTCCTTGAGATTACCACTCTAATGAGGATTTCAATGTCCATTATAAAGATGCTCTTGATCTCTACCATTATCTAGACACTAGACACTAAGCCTATTAGTATATCCTTGTATAAATCCTCTATGAGACCCATCTAGGTGAATCCCCTTGAAAATCAAATATCTATTAGTTGTAGGAGATTCTATCACCTTTCTTACCTTGGTCACCTCATTGGCACATCAAAGGTAAGGTGAACGTTCGTAAGAGATGAAGCATCGATATCAACGATTGGATGAGTAATTGAGAAGTCGATTTATGCACGGGAGAGCATTGAAGAAACTTCTCAAGCAAGGCGCTGCAAAATGGGCTCAATCCGACCAGTAAGTTGTCATTTGTAAGAGTCCACACAGAGTCCTTCCTTATGTAGGATTGAGTGTAAGAGTTTGTGACCTAAACTCTATAGATTCTTATGTAGGACTTAGACTCTTGTGTAGAATTGAATTCATCGGACATGGGTGTGTACATGTTAGTATCCATGAAGAGCATTCAACGGGAATGTACGTAAGACCTTAGATTAGGACCGCTAGTAGTTATTGGTTAACTGATAGAAAACCAAATGAAGTCTTTTGCGGGAGACATCGAAACAGGTGAGTACGTGGATAAGTTATTGTATAAGATCTCCAACAGGAGTGTATGCTTGTAAAGGTTAGAGGTGAACCTGATTTAAAACATTCGATATTGAATACCAGTAAACTCGAGGAGAGTGTCTTGATCGAACCCATGGGTTGACAACCCTAAGTGCATGGTTGAGATATATTAATAACTCAGGAGTCTAAGCTCGAACCACATGGATATTTGGTGAGAACACAGTTAAAACTAATTGGGTTGTGTAGATTACTAGAGAAGTAAAAAGGGTTTAAAATAATTAATAAATGCGATTAAGGATCCAAGAATCCTCTATCAATAGAACTTGAACTTAATTCATCTTCTCAATTTGATAACTCAATTATAACTGGATTTCAATCCATTCTAGTTAGAAGATAGAGTAATAAATTCAATAAAAAATATTTAACACAAATTAGAATAACGATAGGTTTGATCTCTTATAAAGATCTAGGTTGTCAATCGCCGGGAATTAAAAGAATTTATTGTACTTGGAAGCCACAATAGATCAATCGATGTTACAAATTGATTCCTTCTCCAATCTAGTAATTCAATCACATTCAATCACAATTCAACATGAAAAACTAATAACTTTCATTAAAAAGAAAAAGAATTAAATATCAAATATTTATCAAAACGTTCATCCCTTAACCTTAGCTAAGAGATTAGCCTAGAATGTCTAACATCTTAAAAGAAAATAAAATTAAAAAAAAATTCAAATCAATGGATTGAAGAAGAGGAACGATGCCGGACAAGCTTCGCATTCTATAGAACCTTCCCTCTAACCTAATTTGTGTCGAGAATACTTAGAAACACCTTAGATAGGAAAATTTTGAACCGACTTAAGATCGGTTAGGTTTGTTGTTGATTAATCCATCGTCTTCCAATAATGTCCGGTGACTTTTTATGTATAATTAGATATAAGGACCAAATATCAGTTTGATCTTATTGTCTTGTGGCCCCAAACAGTTCTAAATGTCATTTTTTACCTTTAAAATCATTATATGATTGATACGGCCTGCTAGATAATCGGATCGGCCTAATTTTTAAGGTTCTAGCATATTTCAACCTCAGTAACCTGATGGACCATGTGGATCGGACCCCACACATCAGTGTGGGCCCAATACGGATTCCCATGCTAAAAGGCAAAAGCAACATTGAGGCAGAGATGTGTATTTCCTATGTATGGTGCTTCATTGTACACCAAGAAGATGTACCTATATTGTCACATATGTACATCTGATGACCCTTCGACTAATCAGAATCGTCTATCACATAGAATATATCGCAAATATTCTACGTTGGGCCCCACCTTTGTGGCAACACCTACCTAAAACGGACCATAGTGTTTTTATTTTTTTATTTTTCCATCCAAACTGAAAATGCTATTGTTTTAAAACATAAATGTTAACATCCATTTGAATAGACGTCAAAGCTACCATCTATTTGGTTGTTCATGGCCAACGTCACAAGTATAAATAGATACATGAAATCTAAGCCATCAAAACGATTAGGCCCACCTTGAAGATCACTAGCCATAAAAATCAGGCTGACCCATTCATCAAGTGGGCCACGATATAGCAAACTGTAGAAAACAATTGATGACAAATGAAATAGCTAGATATGTACATGTGTGGCCCAGCTAGCCAATGAATGGATCGGATGGATCATTGTAGCCAACATTGTTTAAGGTGGACCCTACATTTAGATCCCATTGAGATGTGATGTGATGTGAACATTTCTTGTTTGGAGGAATAGACGGGTGCTTTTTATCACATGAGAAAAAAAAAAGGGGGACCACTAGTGAAAGGAAATTCACATCTTTTATCAAAATCAAGTTGTTGAGATTTTTACCAAAAATTCCTTACAAATTTCAAATTTATAAAAGAATCCTCAAAAAAATACGCGGGTATGCTTTTTGAGGAACAAAATTACCAAAACATCTCATATATTGTTTTCCTTTAAAAAATAATAAAGAAACGACTAATGTAGTATTTGCATGATATATATCTAACCTATCCAATATATATGAACCCTATCATAATAATGATATCACACTAACAAACAATCTTACTTATAAAATAACTAAATATTAAGTAACATATGAATTTGAATGTTTTTAAGTGACGTATAATATTTTTATTGCATGGCCCACCTATGTTTTGATTGATCATTTTTTTATTATTTGAATATAATGTTAGATTTCATCTATTGGAAAGGTTGATTATTATTCACATACCACGTGGACCCTAAAATTCTAAGCTTTACCTCTTTAAGGGCAATTTTGGTTAACCATTTACCAAAATAAATGCTGGAAATAATTGCTTTTAATATTCATTTGGATTGGAGGAGAAACGGGGAAGTAATTCTACTTGGAAAATCAAATTGCATTGGAGGAGATTGACTTTGTAAAATCTGTGGGGCCCACTATAATGTATGACTCTAATCCACACCGTCCATCTTCTTTATTAGCTCATTTTCATATATAAGCCTCAAAATGAGGAAGATTATATGCTCAAGTGGACCACACTATAAGAAACATCAGGATATGTGCATAAAAATTAGTTAAATTGTATGCTAAGTGGACTACACCATAAGAAACATGTGGGATAACGATTTGGATTTGCCTTGTTTTTGGGCTCATTCCCTAAAATGAGCTTATAAAACAAATGTACAGCATGAATCATCAGGAACATACATTAAAGTGGGCCCCACATATTTTTTGTCTCTTTCCTTCCCCTCAATTTTAGTGCACTTGACTGTGAACAAAATGTACAAGGAAACATTATGGTAATTTCTCTCCTCAAAAAGCATTTTGTCAACATTTCTTCTGTAAATCAAAATTCAAAACTGCTCACTAATTTTCAGTTAAAAAAAATTCCCATCAAGTCTCACTTTTGTAAAAAGAAATAATAAAGAATAAAATAGTGAGGAAAAAAGAAAAAAAAAAAAAACTTTAATACTCCGCGATGGATGATACACAGACACCCAAAGATTCCCCACGGGGCATATATATAGCTCAAACTCAACCGTCCATTTTTGGGACACAATTTAGATCGTTTCTAAAGCAACAATTGTTCGGAAATTATCTTTTAAATGGCCAATTAATTGAATTCTAATGAACAGTTGACATGAAAAACAATCAATGGTTTGAATTCAGCAAACAAATTTTCTTAAATCAGAAATTACAATTATAAGATTAATATCATTTCATGTTTTATACTTTACAATCAATCTAGCGTTCCATGATTTGGACAGTTTAGTTTTTGTTACAGACGTGCTTGCAGAAATGTGTATGCATGCGTATCAACCATCGTACTAACCAGAGTACCAAATAACTTCTTGAAAAAAAATAAGGGTCTACAGTCGTAATTGTTTGTTGAAAACGAGAGTAACGAGTAACGACTCACGTAGCTTCTTTTGAAATTCAACGCAATCTCGAAGGCATGGACTTTTTGTGCTTGCGTGTAGACGGGGTGTACTTGTAGCATATGTGCATGGCGATCGGAACCGTACACCTGCGTTCTGCAACATTGATTGGTTACAGACCGAAAATTGCCTTGATCGATCGATCCTGACCGTCCAACAAATAAACTTAATTGTCATTTAATGTGAGCCTTTTGTGATGGTTGTCCTTCAAATGAACACTTGTACAGCATCAATTACAGGGTTAGGGGTGTCCAAACAGTGTGATTTTTCATCTATGGTTCATACACTAATTCAGCTATCGAATTAACGGTTCAGATCCCATCCATTTATTGCCAGGTCTCAGGCCATGGCTTAGAAGGACAGTAGCTCACAGCCCTCCAGAGCCGTTGGATCAACTCCTTTTGTGATCTGCAATGATGCCATGATCTTGACCCATTACTAAAGTGGACAAATCTATCTTGGATACCGAAAGTATCCCAACATTTTCTTAATCATTCATCCACCGACCACTTTAGGCCAAATCATTATCTCTAAACCTGGTGATTAAATTTGAAACCAGACTGAGTCAACTCAGATTGACAATATTTTGAGCTGAGTCACTACAAGTTCATTGGTGTGCTTTGGTCCCGAATTAACACAACTCGGTAAATTGAACTGAGTCAATGGCCTGGTTGTCTCTAGCGAATTTTGGAACAACATCCGAGTACAAGTCCGAGTCAACTCGAACTGAGCGTAATTGTTCAAGTTCTCACGTGGAATCACTACCCATGTAATTGAGTTAGCTGAGACAGCTGAGTGAATATGAATACTCTTTGAGTTTTATATTGGCTTGTATGAAATGTATGAGGATGGATCCACTACAACGCTTTGTAGATTAAGCTTAACATACAACACGACGGGCCTACCGTGATGTGTGCATGACATCTAACTAGTGCATCAACCCTTCATGTTCTCCCTGGTAAAAAATTAAAAATAAAATCAGGCCCACCCAATACTTAGGTGCGACACACCACGAGAAATGGTAAGGAAGGAGACACGTACCATCTGAAAACTTCCATTTTTATGGGGCCACTATGTTTTCTATACCTAATCATGCACCCCACCTACATGAATGGAAACCCCAAATTTTCAAAATGTCCAAATTTTAGGTGGGCCGGTCACACCATGTGATTTCAAAGGTTTTAAGCATGATCTTTCTTTGGTAGGGTCCTTTGGCTTTTTTTTTTTGGAGCCGAGGGGAACACGAGGACGTGTGCATAATGTACTGATTGGATGTTACACCTCATACTGGGGCCATGATTATCTTCATCCAGAAAGCTTGCATTGGATTCGGCCTCACAATTAATTATAGTTTGAAAGAAGAACCCAACTAAGAGACTCAGTTCATCAGGAATTGCATTGAGTTGATTGAGTTAGCTAGTTGACTGGAGAAGTTAGGAGAAAGACACACCAACATTGAGTTTTGTAATTATCTAGTTACTCCGAGTTGAAATCTTGTATAGTTGAGTTGACCAGAATGAGTTTTTAGTCGAATAACCAAGTTTTAGAACAATGGCTCGGGATGATTGCAACTCATTGTTCTAGAGAAATTGTTTTAGTTAATTACTTGAGTCTAATGATTTTATGATGTTTGGATTCTGAACTAACATGGCCCAGTTGGTTGCCTTTAGAAACTGAGCTTTAAAAGGGAAATGCTTGTTGAATCTCAAGTCTCCAACCATGAGATTTACTGTCTCTCATCCCTCTTTGTAGGTATGTACTCATGGTTCCTCCGTAATGCCCAGTGAATCCTAGTTTCCCATGTTTTAACTAACCTCTCTTGTGGTGTTATCTACGTAAGG
This sequence comes from Magnolia officinalis, assembly GCA_021015155.1. Lineage (NCBI taxonomy): Eukaryota > Viridiplantae > Streptophyta > Magnoliopsida > Magnoliales > Magnoliaceae > Magnolia > Magnolia officinalis. The sequence goes on from JAJHSJ010000001.1 coordinate 89,550,751, forward strand.
AGCACATGTAAAAGAGCAATATTTTGTTATAGTTTTTTCTTATAAGATTTTTAGGTGAGAGATTTCTTGTGCAGTATGAATGAGAAGTTTTGTCATTATTGTTGTACCTCATTTCTGACCGTTTTTGGGAAACCTAACTAAAAAAGACATGCGTTATAGCAATAAAAAGATATTCTATGCTAAGGATCTCCAAAGATATTTGAAGTTCTTTTTACGGAATTATAGCTAACAGAATAACAAAACATGAAGCAGTTGAGATAAATTCAAAAGCAAATCAAGCAGCCAACCAAAGCTATCGATGTCTATCCTGAATGTCGACAAAGTGACTGAGTGTCATCCTAAAGGTTGATCAAGCGATCGATGGTCATCCAAGAGGTCGATCAAGCGACTGAGTGGAATGCGATTGAGTCAACAAGGAGGTCAAGACTAGGACATGTGGCAATGAAGTCTCCAAAAGGTTGTGTAGCATTAAACGGTTATAACAACCGTTAGAACATGGGAAGCATGTAGAAGAACAAGTAACGTTAAACGGTTATGGTAACTGTCGGAACGTGGGAATAATCTAGATAATCCGATTGAAGTTATAAATAGAAGAGGAATACAACAAGAAAAATCATTTCATACCAACCCAATCAAACCAAAATCTATCTTTTAATTACTAGTTAATTTATATTCCATATATAGTGCAATCATTTACTTTTCTTATCAAGCAAATTACATTTCTTAGTGTCATTATTTACTTTTCAACCTGCCGTTTACATTTTGTAGTGCAATCTTTAGCGGTAATCAAGTAATTGATAACTTTTAGCCATAATTTGAGTTCACGCTTGTGCGCTGGATTTAGTTCATCAATTGGAAAGGTGTTTTACAACTGCTCTTCATGACCGACTGTAAGAATCCCTTTCTCATTTTCATTATTTGTATTTGAAAGTTCTTTCGTACAAAAGACAAATGAGTGACCCATCATCAAAGGACGAACTCCACCCTCTAAAAATCGCTTGATCCAATTTACACATCCAGTGAGTGGCTACATAGGTGATCGATCTCCTTAGACCTCAATCATACACTACATGTCTTTCTACATCGGCACTCGGAGGCATTGTTTTTCAGTTCGAATTATAGTCACAAATCAAATCCTGGCACGTCCGCATACTAGTACAAAAAACAACATTAAACAATTTTCAGGCATGCCTGATGGGATAACAAACTACTTGGTTACCATAAATATTTATTCTGCAAGAGTCGTAGCAAGCAGACACAAGTTTTTAGCATGCCCGGTGGCACCACAAACTACTTGGTTGCCATAAATATTTACTATGTACCGGTCGTACCAAGCAACAACAAGTTTTTAGCACACCCGGTGGGAAGCCATAACATGAGTCGGTGTGAAAGTAATGAGAAAGTGATATGGCTGACAGATCTTTCTAAGATAACAATGACTTTGCTACGTGATATGTAAATGGTAAATCAACATATAGAAGAGCAGTTACGAGCTCAGGCCGAGCAGTTACAAATTCAAGCCGATACCTTCAACAGATGGATGGTCGACTAGGCCGGAAGCCTGAATATGATATTTTCTGAAAAAACACTTATCATGCTGCAACAAAATGTGCCTCAACCAATTGTTGATGTTAGTTCTGTTGAAAATTTAGCGCCAGTACCACCAGTACCATGTTACCTCTTCTGTTACAATATAATATTCATCCGGCACTAATCCATGAGATACGGAACGCTCTGCTGTTCGTCGAGTTCAGGCGACCAGAGAAGGAGGTCAGGAATTTTATTCCTAGAGAAGGAAACCAAGATATACCTGGGGGAAGTCATTCCCTAAGAATCTATTATATCATTAAAAATAAAAACAGGCAGGCATTGAACTACCTCCAATGCCTGAATCGCACTGTTTGAATCGTGACCAAATTATTCAAATGGTTTAGGAAGTAATAGGCCAAATTCTCAGCTGTATTACTACCTCGGTCAACTATAAACCATATTTGGAATGGATTGACAGACAGTCTCCATTATCACAGCCAATTTTTCCATTTTTCGATCATAATGTAACATCCCGAATTTTCACTGCCAGAGTTTATACTCGTGTTCGAGAAAATCGGGTGTTAATAATGTATAAATTTAATGCTTTAAAAATCGCACCTTATTTTTTTATATTTAGATTACATCCAGATACATTCATGAAGGTAATATTCACGAGAATAAAACCGACTGTATTATTTTTTCCATCAGAGTAAAAGAATTCAGTAAATAATCAAATTCCTTCTCAATGAGAGTTTATTACATTAATCGAGTTCAGAGCAAAAGTATAAAACTAAATCATAAAACTATCTTCTTATTTTTTCAGTATAATCTTCCATAGGGAGATGGTCCTCTAGGTCTTCAATCTATACATCACTTGCATCATCTGTACGGTTGGAGAGGGCTAACGCTCTACTCATAGTGATGGTTATCCTTTAAGATTATCAATAATTCAAGAGATTCATGAAAGCATTGTAAGGGTTCTGATATGTCTCGTACTCCACTACTACGAGGGGTATCTGCATGCGCAAACAACCTACATGAGTTGCATGCCTAGCAAAGAGTGTGCGATTCGTCATACATTGTGATCATTATAATGTGGAATACGATTGATATAAAACCTAGATCACCTCACATTCTCATACTACGGAGATTCACCAGCATGTCTAACATTACCGTGGATTTACGTAAACACCTCAATATGGCACGACACCTGAGTCAGATGAATTACGTGACACGATTTGTTCATGGAGCGACTATTTGCGACATCCAATCCCGAAAATGATGTAACACGCATTGTGAATTACTTACATTGATTTGTGCACCACTGCCCAAAATTCATGGAATTACGTGTCAACCAAGAGGATCTTTACCCAAAGCGCATTACGTCTAGGATAAAATATTTGAATCACTAGTTGTGAAACCTCTTAACACATCATTTGCACTTATAGAGAACATAAGCCGAATCATGAGAGTTCTGCAATATCAAGACACATGCCCAAGCCTCAAAGATAAATAGCACAAGGCTAGTAAAGTAAAGAAGAGAGTAGCAATGACTAACTCACAAAGAGGAGAGTGACAATGGTCAAATCCATAAAAGGAGAGTAGCAATGGTTAATTCAACAAATAAAAGAGTGGAAATGGCTAACTCAATAACAAGGAGAGTGGCAATGGCCAACTCAATAAAGAGAAGAGTAACAAGGGCTAACTCAACAAATTGATAAAGGCAAGGGCAAGGCCTGTATCCATTTCTCTACATAAATTCAGAAAGATCACTTGTAATTAACATCATAACGTAATTCCCAAAGGGGTAAATAAGTATTGATGGTAAATTGAACAATTACAGAGAGAGAATCATAGAACCATGAAAACATAGTATGTAACAGGCAAGATAACGCATATTAACTTAAATTACCGTCAGCTTAAAGGAATAAAACCCTCACCTCTAGCGTCGTATCTCCTTCGAGGGTTGTTAAAGCTTTGCGTATACAACGTGGGGTTGAGTTCTATTATGAAATTAAACAATTCGAGTGGTCGTATTATTCCATGAACTGTCTCACATGATTAGGATCATTAGCTAGGTCTTGGCTTATCAAGATAACCTATTAGATATGAACCTAGTAGATGAAAGGGTTACCCTAGTTAATAACTAACCTTATTTGATTAAACCCAAGTCTTTAGCAAAATTTTCTTGCTGAGTGACTCGGTTAAACTCGATCCTAAACAACCTTTATACGGTTGTTGAAAACCCAAAGATCAACAAGAAGATGAACGTGAAAGCTTACCTCGGTCGTCAGAGAGATCTAGCCTGAATGGGAATTTTCCCAGATAGCTCAGCGAGTTGCCGTTAATTTGGCTTGCTGGTCTCTTTCTTTCCCTATATTCTTCTTGCATTCTCTCTTTCTTCTTCCACTTCTTGTACTTGTTCTTCTTCTTCTTCTTCTTCAAAGTGGAGGAGAGAATTCAAATGGGCCAGAACCTTAGACCATCTGATCTCTACCGAGTTGACTCGGTCCAGTGCCCAAACTTCTCTCTCTTTCTCTCTCTATTACTCTCGATTTTTCTTTTGCTGTGAACATCCTCTAGCGGTTGGAGTGAGTTTCTTTTATAATGTTGGAGGATTCCTAGGCTTCCTGTGTAGCTCATACGCAGAGTGCGTCATGCGAGAATGGACTTCACAATCGTGGTGTTGTTGCGCACGAATGGAGCAGCGCGATCGCTCTCCGTTTCTTGTTGATTCCCTCTTTTCCTTCCGAGATCAGGTTGGATCTGCAAGTGTCGTTGTCTGGACGATTTAGATCCTATGATGGAGTCAGCGATCACCATTTAGATCATTACTTTGGACGAGGAAGATGATTCCTCTTCAATGGCAGATCGTCCCCTGATCTATATTCGTTCGAGGAACTTCTTCTGGATGGTCCAGATTCGTCGAGGAAAGCTCGGGATCTCCTACGAATGAAGGTTTGGATCATTCCGGTCGGTGGGTCCCACGACAATGTGCAACCTTCGTTTCTAGTGCGGGTTGCGGAAAGATTTTGGACGAGGATATGCTCATTTTCTCGGTTGGTTTGGGAATGAAAGAGACTAGGTTCGGGTCAGTTTTGATCCGTCTACAAGATGGATGGTTCAGATCATTGAGGTGGTCCCTGATGGTGGGCCACGAGTTATCACAGTGGAAGGCCATCCATTCGAATCCCACTTGAAGTAGCGTCCATGAAGACTAGTTTCAATGTTCGAAGTTAGGTAGGGTCTAGCCAAAGTTATCTGTTGAGTAAGATGAACGGCTTGGATTACTCCCTCAGTCTCTGATGGTGGGCCAGCATCTAGACAAATGGACGGCCTCCGTTTAAAATACGGTAGTGGGAAATATAGGAGAAAGAGAAGAGGAATCCTCTTTTTCAAAAACCCATTGGGTCAACGCCCACTTGACTCGGTCTACGAACCAATGTGTCGCATATGTGCACCCTTTGTGTACACTCACACCGTAAGTGTGGGTCCACAGTGATGTGTTGGGAGATCCATGACGTCTGGTGGCTCCTACTCATTTTGTCAGCTTCATATTAGGGTCCACATAGGAGTAGGAAGTGAGCGCCAGTCCTAAGTGGGCCATCTTGAGTCTACAGTTTGTTTGGCTATTGTTCTTGTTGATCCAATGGTTGAGATTTGATATGTATGGTTAATTTATGATGATTGGGCTTGATACGAAGTTTCACATGAAACGGTTCAGTAGAACCATGTGATTTAGGATTTAAGGCCTAGGTTAATGGCATTTTCATAATTATTGCTGACCTAAGAGTTTTGTGAAACCGAATGGTTCTAGAATGTTGTATGCACCTTTCTAAACAATCCCTATAAAAGGTTTTACATCTAAATCATTACATATGAAAAGTTATTTGTCAATTCGTTTAAGGGATGGTACATATGTCAAATCATATGATGGATGGTCTTGTCTTAGAATCAATAGTCAGATGACTTGATCTATTGGATAGAGGTCATTCCCAATAGTTGGATTCATGTCAGGGAATAGATGTAAGGTTAGAATAGTTAGATTGGTATCGTACACATGTACATATCATGTTAAATTTTATGGTAACACTCGAGAGCTTTCAATACTCAGGTATTTAAAAGTTCGGGGTGTTACATATAATGGCCGAGTTCGACCAAGACAACCGAATTTGCCATTTTTCGATCACGATGGCTGAGTTCGACCGAGACGGCTGACTTTGATGTTTTCCGATTAAGATGGCAGAGTTCGACCAATATAGATGCAATTGATATTTTTACATGATCAAGAAATCATATTTATTGCATCAAACAATGAATTATCATCACATTCACCTTTTACCAAAGGTGAAGCGACGTGGGGGGAAATGTTGTACCATATTTCTGACCATTCTTGGAAAACCCAATTGGAAAGGACAGGTGTTATAGCAATGAAAAAATATTGTAAGTTAAAAATCTTCAAGGATGCTTGGAGTACTTTTTACGAAATCACAATGTCAGAATGACAAGATAGGGAGCAATTGAGATGAATTCAAAAGAAAACCAAGCAGCCAACCAAAGCGATCGAGTCTCATCTTGGAGGTCGATCAAGCAGTCAATGGTCATCCAGGAGGTCGATCAAATGGCCGAGTAGAATACAGTCGAGTCAGCAAGAAAGCCTAGAGTAGTTACTAGGATGTGGCAATGAAGTCTCTAGAAGGTCATGTAGTGTTGAACAGTTATAGTGACCGTTAGATTGTGGGAAGCATCCAAAAGACCAAGTAATGTTGAACAGTTATGGTAACCGTCAAAACATAGGAAAAATCTAGATAATCTGATTGAAGTTATAAATAGAAGAGGAATACAACAAGAAAAATCGTCTCATACCAACCTAATCAAACCAAAATATATCTTTTAATTATCTTTCAATTACCAATCAATTTGCAATCTTTTACTTTTTCTGTCAAGCAAATTACATTTCTTAGTGTAATCATTTACTTTTCAGCCTATTATTTACATTTCGTAGTGTAATCTGTAGCGGTAATCAAGCAAATGGTAACTTTTAGTTGTAATTTGAGTTCGCGCTCGTGCGCTAGATTCAGTTCATCAATTAGAAATGTGTTTTGCAGGTGCTCTTCATGACTGACTGTAAGAATCCCTTTCTCATTTTCATTATTTGTATTGAAAAGTCTGTTCGTACGAAAGGCAAAGGAGTGACCCATCATCAGAGGACGAACCCCACCCCATAAAAATTGCCTGATCCAATTTACACATCAAGCGAGTGGCTGAATGTTGAGGGTCAAATATTGCATATTGGACCCCATCTATTATTTGGTTTTATGAACATGATAATGCTTAATGTTCTATTTTAATCATGTTTATGTTGCAAGGTGAATTCAAGAGCTTGGATTGAAAAGGATGTTAAAAACATAAATTTAATGCTCAAGAATCACCAAAGCCAAGATTGGATCTGATGAAACCAAGAATGAAAAATGCACATACTGAAGATCCAAGAAAATTATGTCAAGAATGAAGAAAATTGGAGTTTTTAAGTGAAATTGCATAATCCTCAACCAGTCTTGACCTCTACTCGACCAGTCTAGGCTATACACAACCAGTCCTAGACACTGCTTGACCAGTCGAAGCTCAACCAGTTGAGGTTCCTCGACTTGAACTCCAGCGAGTAAAATAACTAAATTTTCGTCCTGCTCGACCAATTGAGGGTGTCCCACGACCGGTAGAGGATGGCCCATGACCGGTCGAGGACGTCCCACGACCAGTCAAGCGTTACGTAATTTTTGCGCAGATTGCATAAATTTGAGATAGTTTCCAGAAATTTTCACTCGGTGCGAAAGTCTAAGGCCTAAAACTATAAATAAGAGTCCCTAGGGCATCCCTAAGCATCATCTAGGGTTTGAGGAGTGGAGCAAAGGCGTGGAGAAGCCGTTGCCAAGAGTTTTTTCTTCCTTTTGCTTAATTGTTTTTATACTTTTCTTAAGAGATTCTAGTTCAATCATGTCTATGGTTGGCTAAACTTCTTAGGTAGGGCTAAGAGGTGAAGCTTGTAACATGATGGGATGTTTCTATTACTTTGATTCATGTTTATATTGAACAATCTTTAATTCTAGTTTGATTATAAGGAATTCTTTCAGTTGTTAATGGTTTGTTGTGACTCAAATTACAATGGATATGCAATAGCTTTGAGTATGTTCTTTTCATGTATTGAGATTGTGAATTTAGGAAATCCTGTTGTTCACCATCATCCCTTAGGCATGGTTGGATGATGGAATCCTCCCTAACTTTCACAATTCTCTCAGATTGGTTATGGGGTTGGCAAATCATGTTGTTTGCCTTGTCTCCTGGGCATGGTTTTGTGATGGAATCACTTCCAGTTCTCACACCTCTTATCCATTGAGAACTAGGTCAAAGGAAGTTCAGATTTGATTTTACTGAGATATCTTCCAATTAGATAGGATGAGACTTTGATTCCAATCATGTGACTTGAATCAAGCATAGATCTCCCTAATCTCTATAAGCGGATCCTTAGAAACCTTAGTTTCCTACCTTTGAATTTACAATTTTTAGTTAAATAATTCACAATTACTTTCAAATATTTCGGATTTATATTTTCATATTTTTCTAGTTCTAGTTCTAGTTACTTTCAGAAGACACACAAGTTTAGTCCCTGTGGATTCGACCTCGGTCTTACCGAGATTATTACTACATCGCGACCCTACACTTGGAGTTGTGAACACTGAATAGGCAACCGATCTCCTCAGACCTCGGTCATACACTACGTGTCTGCCTACCTCGGAGCTCGGGGTCATTGTTGTTCATTTCAAATTGGAGCCACAAATCCAATTCTGGCACACCCACCCACCAGTGCAGAAAACAAGTCAAACAATTATGTTTTCTCTTCCTTTAGTGGAGAATAAAGCTCTATGTTATTGATGCATGGATGTAGGTATATTATTGGACCACCTAAATCCTTTACATTTTTTCTTTTGCTTTGGTTTGGCCCTTTGGATTTTTTGTTTTAGATCTTTTCTTTTGTGGTTTTGTGTTGCTAGCATAAGAAGTTTGCAGGTGTAACTACGCAACAATTGGTATAAGAGTTTTGGTTCAATTATTGTCAATTCAAGGTTTTTGGGTTTATACATTTTTAATTAGTAATCCTTATTATAGAGTGTGTAATGACTATGAGAATTTTAAATGCAAAGTTTGAGGTGGAGAAGTTCAATAGAAAGAATAATTTAACATGTAGCAGGTTATAGTATGTGATCTATAATACAGTAAGGTTTACACAAGATTTTGAAGGGAAGATTGAAAAATATGGCATTAATTGATGACAAGTGCAAAGATTTAGACCTTAGTTTTGTTAGCACAATCCCATGTGTCTTGCAAATAAGGTACTCTATAACTTTATAAACAAGAAAAATGTGGAAAAGCTTTGGAAAAAGTTGAAAGGTATTTACATGACAAAGTTCATGACTAACGAACTGTATCTAAAGTAGTTGTTATTTACTTTAGAGATGAAAGAAGGTACGTTTGTCCATGACTACTTGAATTGGTTCAATAAAATTTTATTTTTTTTTCAACTATTGAACATTGATGTAAAAGTTGATAAAGAGGATAAGGCCTTAATTTTATTGCATTCACTTCCTCCATCATATCGTCAAGTTAATACAACTTTGATTCATTGAAAGGTGACCAAAACAATAGATGATATAACACATTCTTTTTTATTGGAAATGCTTGTTAAAAAGTCGATGTACGAGGAATGACACATTGAAGGTTTGTTAACAAGGACCTGATTTACAAAAAAAAAAAAAATGAACATAAAATCAAGGTAGCAGGTTTAGATCGAAGTATAGATCTTGAAAGAAAAATATAAAATGTAACTATTGTAAGAAGATTGGGCACAAGCAAGAGAAGTGATATAAATTCAAAGAGAAAAAGAAAAAAGAAAATTTTTAGATTCAGCGAGTGCAGCAAATGATTCTTTTGATGAGAGTGACAATATTATTTTATTGGTAGTCCCTAATTTTGATAATTTTCAAGACACGTAAATTCTTGATTCTGGTTCCTCTTATTATATGTGTCTTAATAAAGATTGATTCACTACTTATAGGCCATTTAGTAGTAGAATGGTTCTTATGAGAAATAATGCTTCTTACAAGACTTGAAATTGAGGCAGCTAGAATTAAGATGTATAATGGCATTGTTAGAACTTTGACAAAAGTACATTATATTCTAGATCTAAAGAAAACTATAAAAACTTTAGGTGTTCTTAACTTCGACGGCTGTAAGGCAACAACAAAATATGGTATAATGTAAAATCGCGCAGTTATCTAACACGATACCATGACACATGAAAACTTACAGAGCTTAGAATTATGACTAAGTCTTAAAGGGAGGCAAATAGGACCACTTAAAATTATTTATCAATTAACTCGATTAAGTCCACGAACGTAGACCATGTCACGTCCCAAACACGGAGATCAGACTCACAAGAATCTCGATTGCTGAATTCGGTGCCGACAGCCTCCGTAGTACCCCATTCTCGGCTCCCAGCGCCCATACGCCAGATTCCGATCCTAGGATCCTACAATGAGGATTTTTCAACGTACATTTATCTCGTAAGAAGCATAACCACAAGTTTACCCAAATCATAAAGACAACATCATCATCACATATCCACTAATATAATCATTTGAGTACAATGCTGAAAGAGAGATACATATATCAGAAATCAAAGCTCCAGAGGTCCGCTGCATCCTCCAAGCTCAACGCTGCTGCAACCTAACGCCACCTGCACGCATCTATCGTGCATAAGCTTATAGCAAGTGTGTGTAAGGTAAGTGCCAAGTATACAATAAAGCCCATAAATCATACATCACTGGAACAAGCGGAAATACTGACAAGATCATGAATTATACAATATCAGAGTAAGCGGAAATATACTGCTAAGTCCATGAGTCATATAATATCAGAGTACACAATACAGATCATAATGAGCCAAATATCATATACTGTCGATGCAAAGCAATATGCAGATCTTGCCAAGTCCATCTAAGCCATATAAGTGCAAAAACGTAACAATCAAAAATGTCATATGCCGTGAATGAAATGCAAATATGCGATGCGAATGAAATGACCAAGCTGAAGTGAAGTCAGGATGATAGTACATAGTATCGCAGGCTACGGGGTCCATCACAAGGAAATTCTATCCAAACCAGTCCCATACCTAAATTTGGATAGTCAAACATAATATGGTAAACTCCTGATCTTAGGTTAGTCACGTGCCTCAACCGAAATCCTGGCCATTGAAAAGGTACACGTAACAAATAGTTGCGCACCACCAGCCCAAGTGGATAATGAATGGATGAATGAATGAGTATATAACTCATGCTCAGTAGCTTACCAGCACAGTAGCCTGCCAATCACTAGTAGCTCGCCCAGGCCTCAGCCCCGCCCACATCACACCCACCCACATCAGCGTCCGCCCATGTGTGCCCGCCCACATGTGCAACAGTGATAGGGTGTCATCATGCAAGTCCTCATATCAGGTCCACATATCATTATAGTTCCTCTTTGGAAAATCACCGGGGTCCAATACACTTCACACTGACTGCCGCCTCCCTAACTGCACAGCCTAGCAAGTGGAAGAGACCACACTATCCGCCTAATCAATAGTCTGCCAACACCTGCCCGGCTCGTCGATAGCAGACTCATTTGTGAGCTAGTCAAACTCAGCCTAGCTTATAGCCCCATCACTCGGGTGGATAAGGCCACACCCCCTTCTAACCGACCACGACACAGTGGGAGACACAGCCTCATGGTATAGGCATCGACACTCATATTCCACTCGGTCTAGACGTTGAAGCATCTCCTGTTACCAAGGAGGTTCTGAGACTTTCACCCAAGGACATCCAATATGCCCACAGTGCTAGAACCAAGTATTTTTAGTGTCCCATCTAGTCATCCACAATGTGCTTATGGAGGCCACGGCCCTTATGTTGCTAGGGCGTACAATGATCATGTCACACTTATGCGAAACGTATGAGTCACTCAGTCCAATCATGCATCAATCCTACGCATACCGTATGCTCATGTGGGGCAACTCCACCTATCAAGGAGCCCCATGAATAACTTGTCGTATGACATATGCAATGATCAATCACATCTCATAACAAACATGCAGATGATGCGTATGGGCATGTATTATGATGTTATGCTATTATATACTCATAATCAGTATCAATAACCGGCCTCAATAATTAGCATCGAAAATCGGCCTCGACAATGTAGACATTTAACCAACATTGACCCCAAGGGGTGGCCCACATAGAGCCTAACATATAGTGGACCCATGGTCTCACAAAGGGCCTGATATACAACATTATGGGCCTCACTCAAGAGCTTAATACACATCACGATGGGCCTTTCACATGGGCCTAACATACATCACAATGGGCTCCATCACCTGGCCCTCAAATGCATCACAATGAACCTCATCACACAGGCCTCATATACATCACATTGGGCCTTAAACACGGGCTGAATACACATCACAATGGGCCTCAAATACGGGCCGCATATACATCACATTGAGCCTCAAACACGGGTCGATCGCACATCACAATGGGCCTCAAATACAGGCCATATATACATCACTTTGGGCCTCGACAATCGGCCTCGCAATCGAAATCGGCCTCGATAATCGAAATCAGCCTCAGCAATCGGAATCGACCTATACAATCGGCCTCTACAAATCAGAATCGGCCTCGATACTTGGCCTCGACAATCGAAATCGGCCTCGACAAATCAGAATCAGAACCGGCCTCAATAGTCGGCCTTGACAATCGGAATCGGAATCGGCCTCGATTAATAATCAGAATCGATAAATCGGTCATGTCAATCGGAATTGGCAATAGGTCACGTCAATCGGAATCGGCAAATTGGTTACGTCAATCAGAATCAGCAATCGGTCATGATAATCTGCATGAATCGCTAATCGGCAATTGGCCACGACAATTAGAATCGATCGATAATCAAAATCGGCAAATCGGTCACGTTAATCGAAATCGATAATTGGCCTCGATCGATAATTGGCTTATAGGAAGATCACAATGTGGACATTAAACCATCATTGCCCATCAATGTGGCCATTTAACCAACATTGTTTCCAAGGAGTGGGCCACATAGGGTCAAACACATAGTGTACCCATGGCCTCACACAAGGACCTAATATATATCACGATGGGTCACATCCATGGGTCTCTCATTCATCAAGTGGGTCAATCATATGGGCCACATATACATCACAATGGGCCTCAACCCATGGGTTCTAAATACATCACAATGGGTCTCAACTATGAGCCCAAAATACATTCAACAGGCCGCATCAATGGGCCTCTCATACACAACAAGTTGGCCCTACTCATGGGCCTCAAATACATAACATGTGGGCCCTACACATGGGTCTCATATGCATTAAATGGGCCACGTATCTGGGCCTCGAATACATCAAATGGCCTCATAACATGGGCCTCATATATATCAAAGTGGGCCTCAACGGATGGGCCATGGCCACATCAAGATGGGCCTCCTCAAATACATCAAGGTGGGCCTACTCACATGGGCTTCATATATATACCAAGGTGGGTCTCATACATCCCCCAAAAAAGAATCATACGGAAGGATCATTTGGACCATACCACAAATAGCAATAGAGATAATAAATTTCATGGTTAAATAAATCATAAGGCCCACCATAAAGTTTATTTTCCAACCAATCTAATCATAAGGTCATAAAGGCCTGGATTAAGAGGGGAAAACAATATCATATAGGTCCAAACCCTGTAGCCTAAGGGTTTTTAATGGTGGACATTCAAACTCACTATTTTCTGTAATGTGGTCCACCTGATTGATGGCTAGGCACATCACGGAGTGGCCCGCCATGATATATTTGAGATCCAATCTATTCATAAGTTAACATAGTAATAGATGAAGTGAAGGCAGAAACATCAGCCTGATCGGAACTACCGTGGCCCTTAAGAAGTTTGAACGGTGAATGTCACTATCCCCACTATTTTTTAATGGTAGGGATCCACTTGAACTATGGATCTGACTCATTCTTTAGCTCATGCCATAAAACGAGCTTTCAAAATGGTTGGATGGTTTGGATGCAACACATGCATCAAGGGTGGGGTCCACTGATCATCCAGCAGCCCAGTCAAAAGGGCTGGACGGCATAGATAAAACACATACGTCATCGTGGTCCCACCGTCTCATGGTGTGGACGGTGTGGGTAAAACACATACACCATAGTGGGTCCCACGTGGGGCCCACCATTACGTTTTATTCCATTCAATCTGTTGATAAGGTCCTGCAGACCTGGATGCAGAGGAAAAACAAATTTTAGAATGGTCCAAAACTTCTGGGAAAACCCAAAAGGGTTTCAATGGCATACGTTCAATCACCACTGTTTCCTATGGCGTGGGCCACCTGAGCCATGTATACGGCTGATTTTTGGGGTGGCCCACTCCCCAAAGGGGCCTAACAGATACACGGTGCGGATATTCAACACACATCATGGTGGGGCCTAAAGTGGGGCCCACGACCCTGGTCTCTCTTACTGTCACACAGCAGGACGCTGCCGCTACGTCATCTGCTTATATATTATTTTTTTTTTTTTGAAAAACTTGTCTTCCTACAGTTTTTCCCAGGTGGGGCCCGCATTCAGAAGATCCAACCTACCCATTGGAATCCATGGCTAGATACCGTTTAAAAGAGCCCAATATCCAGTATGTTGTGGTATACCGAAACGTCAGAGTGAATTTTAACGGTGAAAACCATTATTTTCTATGATATGGCCCGCCAAAAAAAAAAGATTGACTTCATTTTTAGGCTCAACGGCTAAAATGGGTTGAGGAATGGAATGGACAGCGTGGATTAAATACATACATCAAGGTGGGGCATGTAGGAGTGGCCCACCCAAATAGCTTTTTATATATATATATATATATATATATATATATATATATATATATATATATATATATATATATATATATATATATATTTGCTAGTACACACACCGTAATTCACAACGTCCAGCATCTAGGGACACTGGATGCGGAAGTAATTATCAAGGTGGGTCCCACGTATGGGGACCACGGCTAGTGGGTCCCACGTGGACGTGGCCCACTTGATTGGATCAACCTGATACTTGTGTTTTCCGATCACCAAGGGTAGGGCCCACATGGCTTGGACAGCCATGGGGTCCACTTGATGGACGGTTTGGACACCACATACACGGGTCCCATTCCGTATGGGCCCACTGATCAAAATCAACGGTAGAGATCCTTCTTCTACCGAAATGGAAGGTCTAGATGACCATATCCATGCAAGGAAAATAAACATCATGATGGAGTCCATGGAGAATGGCCCCATCATGGAATGATCTTGAGAATCAAGGTGGGCCATCAGCCACATATAGGGTCCAAAGTGAAATCCCTACCATCAATCAGTAGGCCTCACTTGGCTCATCATCAACATATGAAAATATAGCCTATAAAGCACCCACCGTTCGATCTTTTTGGTCTGATGGAACGCCAGTCTCCTTGTGCTTCTCTTTGATGGAAGATGATGAGAGATGAATGGCCAGGATGAAAGATTTTGGATGAGGAAGTGGGCCACACACACTCACTTTTCTCTCTTAGAATGCATGGACGTCCACCACTTGCATGGAATTTTTTGTGAAGAGAAAGAGAGAGAGAGAGTTGTAAGGAGAGAGAGAGAGAGAGAGAGAGAGAGAGAGATGGGTGATGGATGTGAGGTGAGTGATGGATGTGAAGTGAGTGATGGGTGAGGTGAGAGATTGGTTAACTTGGTGGTTGCTTGACTTGTGAAGAAAAAAAGTATGGGTGCTCTTGTACTTGACATGAGGTGATTGCTTGATTGATTGATTGATGGATTGATGGGACATGTTGTAGAGATTCTCTTGGGATTGCAAACGTGCGGTGTTTTCTCGAACTGAATACGGGCCCACATCTCTCGGCTAGGGTATCGGATCGGTGCGTAATACGCAGCGTCGGAATCGCGGTGACGGTGCGATCGCAATGGTACAAGTCTCGGATTAAGCAGACTCAAATCTATCGGATACGACTTAGGGTCGTGCACAAACGTCGATTATAGGTCGCAGGTTGTCAGAATTCATCGGAAAGGATCGCGGAAGTCGATGGAACAGTACGGGCTAGGATATGGGCCTTACAGACCACAAGAGATATAATTAAATGTATAAAGAGTTATGATGTGAGATAGAAAAATACCAATTGTGTGTTGTAATTTAAGTAATGTAACGTCCTGGATTTTCACTGTTTTGGATTTCTAAAAACCCTCAAAATTTTTTTGCTATAATTAGCTTACGTTGTCACTAACCCTTAATACTCGTGGTGAGCCTATATACAGGCGGTACCAATAAAGAACCTATAAATTTGATTAATCAACCGTAGAAAGCCAACGAATCCGCCCGATCACTTAAGCATCGAGTATAACCTCATGATTTGTTCACATAGGGCCCAAATCTAGCCAACTTATTACTGACTAATCAAGACAACCATAACTAAATTAAAAATCTACCCAAAACTGAGACAACTAGGGGTCGGGTCATAATTAACAAACCAAAGTGACCCAATTGTCTATTTTGCCTATGAACCAACAGTTTAGAGTGATTATGAATGAATAGTCATTTTCACTAATTGCGAATAGGCCACACTATGAACGTACTAAATCCAAACCCTAATCATTGCACATAAGAATTCTTACTACCTAATTCATTCCAAAAATGCCTTGATTATCAAAACAAGCTCTAGACTGCTCATCAGTGGGACACTAGTTCCGAAACTATAGAATAATGTCCGTCTTACTAGGTTCGACGTTCATCACAAGAGCCAAACCCAGATAATGTCTAGGATCGCTCAACTTAAGCTGAAGGGCGGGTGCATGAGAAGTACAAATATCTTAGGGAAGAACTTGAAACTTAAGTGATTTAAGTTATATACTCTTTTGCGAAGTTGATAGTTTTGGACCATCGGTTTATGGCCAAACTTAGCACGTAGGGTAAGGATAATTCCCTGCACACTTTCATATAACCACGACCCCGATTGATCATTACTAACCATTGATCTGACACATGCTCCCCACGGCCGATTTGCTTGTCCAATCATGCCAAGGTTGTATCCTAGCATAGATCCCTTAGTAGGGGACCTACCTCATGGTGTAGATGAACCTATAGGCCCTCCTGGAGCTCCATTAATTAGAAATGACCTCCGTTATGGTATAAATGACAAACAAAGTGGCCCTAGGGCCATTGCTGTACCATCTGGAACTATAAATAGCTCCCAAAATTTACCCTTTTCTACCCATACGAATTTAGCAACCCTAACTTGGGTAAAGATGAATAGAGGATGTAAAAGAGGAGAGAGATCGGAGTAGCTACTAAAGGAGATTTCCTCTCTTCCCTTTGTCCCACAAGCCCAACTGCTACCGCTTCCGTTGTCGGAACTACTCCGGCAACGATTAAGGGTAGGATTTCAAATATTCCTTATAGATATAAGTCTTTAAATGGGTTTTCCCCAACCCTAACGATAGGTGGCCGACGATCCTTCCTTGGAAACATAATCTTAGGAACGAGTCTGAGTCGGACTACTAGCAATTGGTGCAGACTATAAGTGTGTAGGTTGTGATTTATCAATGCTACCATTCCAGTTAAGGATTTATGATTGCTAATGTAGTATGTGATGATGACTTAGGAGTATTTCAATTTTTGTCCAATAAATTACAAGTGGTAGTATAACGATGCTTATGTGTTTGATAAAATGCCTAAATGCGTAGTTTGTTAAAACTTGATTATCAAATGTCAACCCTTGTGTTACAAATGCTAGTTGACACGATTTGAATAGAAATAGGACTATGAGAGCAGTCCAGGTAGTTGGTAAATTCCCACATTTGGGTGATAAACTAGGTTGTCCACCCTGGGCAAGTTCGATTGATTCGAGTCGGACACTGACCACCGACAGTGGCTAGGCCACACGGAGTGCTTACGTACTCCATGCCGGTTGCGCCAGTGATCACCCGTACCAACCGACATCACCCAAAGAACTGGCTTATCTATTGTATGTTCACCATGTATGACCACAACCACTTTAATCTGGGGCACCCCCTCACCATTATGAAGATCCATTATTATTAACCATTGTATTGTGATCCTCAAGACTCGTGAGCCGGGCATGGTGGTATGCGATGACGTGTCCATGCTTTTGACCTACGCTAGGGTGACGAGCCTTCCTATATTGACCGCGAGCATCACTTTTACAACTGGTCTTTCATATGTATTTATCTGGGAGTAAAGAACCTAGATGGATTAAGAATACAAGCGTAGGACCGCTGCGGCTGTCATGCGCCTAGTGATTCAGTTGAGATTGATGATTAAAAGGGAGGTGTCCTACATTCCCCAAACTGCTGGATGAATAAACATAATTAATCACTCGAGTAACATAATCATTCACCGCATCACATTAGTTTAAAATGTGGTAAAATAGATGTTGAAGTTGTGTGTTGAGGAAGTATTGTCATTTGCAAATCAGGTAGTCAGAGTCACGTGTTGAGGGAGTGTTGGATGTGAGAGCATGCATCATTTCATAAATCCCATTATTCACATTAAGAAGAGTAATTAGGAAGTGATGTTTTACATTGGTTTATCATTCCTGTATTGATAGACTTGCTAACATGTGTAACCCATGCTTTATGGAACCATTGAGTTGATTACTCACTCCCAATCTAGGACGGTATTCTAAAACACCAACCAGACGCTAATGTAGATGCATGGACCGTCGATGCCGATGCGCTAGAGCAGGCATTCATGGATGAGGAGTTCTCCTACTTCCAGCTCTCGGATGGGCCGATGTAGGCTGCGCAAAAGGAGCATTGGGCCCACGGGCTTAGCTGGACGTTGCATTCATACTTTTTGTTATTTTTGGAATTGTATATATATTAAACCCAGCTGTTGACCCATACTCTGGAAGAAATCTCATAATATATGTTTGGACTTACACATTTGCTTTAATCGCATTAAATATGGAGTATGATACATTATTTAATATAATTCTATGCATGCTCAAATGCCCAATGTAGAAGTAATCGGGAAATCGGCTTCTGCAAAGCATAAGTACTGTCCGAAATCTCGAGAGTCGAGCTTTGCTCGACCCTTGAAATTTGGGGCATTATAAGTACCTAACATACAATTTATTTCATGCATTCATATAACATAACTAAATCATTCACAAGCATAAATAAAATTCCATCCACATAAACAATCGTAAACACAAGCTTGTATAGTGGTTTGGCTAAATGCCTACTCCACTTTCGGCCGATGCACTTAAACTCGAGTGTACCAGATTTCACTATCTTAATTGGTTTTCATAGGTTTACCAAAAACATTTACAATAGTTTTCAATAGGTTCACCACAAACTTACACGTACTCACCCGTGTCGGTGGCAGTCCTACACAAGGACTTACACATATGCACCTATGTTAGTGGCTCCCATGGAGACTTCTAAAGGTTTTATATAGGCTAACGAATAACCTATGTGGTCTTACATAAGGACCTATGTATACTCTCGCAAAAAGCGGTCTTACAGAAGGACCTACACATACACACACCTGTGTTGGTGACAGTCTTATACAAGAACCTACACGTACGCACCAGTGTTAGTGGCCCCCTCGGAGACTTGAAGAGCTTTCTATATTATAACCAATAACCTTTGATTAGTTCTACACAATAACTAATCTACGTACTCCCACCGGAGACGGTCCTACGCAATGACCTATTTGAGTTTGGGTTGCAAACTCTATAGACTCTCAAATTAAACTCTTACTAGTTTGGATGAGCCCCATTGAAAGCACATTCTTGAGATGCTCGATCAATATTGATGCGGCTTCTCTTTTGCTCCTCCGATCTTTGATGCAAATATTCTCAACTCATATAATCAACTCATTGCTTTGAATTTCCTATTGAAAGTGTCAAGGAATTGGAAAGTGGATTAGTTAAATCTCCTACAACTAAGGGATAGTTGGTTCCAAATTAGGGATTCACTTAGATGCCCATTCTAGAGGATGATAGACAAAGGGTTTTCCTATGAGGTTAGTGTTTAATTTCTAGGGAATGAAAGATACCATGTTCATCTTCAGAGAGAGCATTAGAGTGAAGAATCACAAGGAAGATGACATGTATCTCTTTAGGTGATAATCTAGGAGTAAAGGGAATGAGTGGATACATTAGGACTTATAAATCACTATATATATATATATATATATATATATATATATATATATATATATATATATATATATATATATATAGACACACACACACACACAAACATATTCAAATAATGAGGTCCAAATACTAAGTTTATAGAGCAAAAGATCTAACAGACACTTAACGGCTAGTTTGGTTGAACTTTCGATTCGATCAAAATAATCCATAGTATATCAATTTGCTCGCTGGAAATTTTTGGTCGTCTTCGATTTGACTATCGATTCGATCGAATCGAATTGATGGACTATTGATTCAATCGATTGTTCTTAGAAATCTGTCGATTATGATTTTCAATTTTTAACTGATTTAAACCTTTATGAGCCTAGCTTACCATGTTTATTTTAAGGTTATGGCTAGGGATGATCAAACAATAATTTTTCTATGGGAAAATGGATCATCTAAATGAAATTGCGGTTTATACCGCTAATACTAAAGAATGAATATGAGACAATGTCCTAGAGAGAGGTGAATAAGACTTTTTTGATATTATGCCTATTTAAAAACTCTTAATTGCCTGACTTAAACAAATCTTCAATTTAAAGCAAGTAAGGCAATATAACTCTAAAGGCTTCCAAGCCAGTAGAGGTTTCAATCACATAGGCTACTCAAGATACGTAAAGTAAGAGACTAGCTTATAGCATAGTGAACATGTGTGTGTGGAATGTGTTATCTATCAATATTAAGCATTCATCTAAACATGCATATATAATTTAAGCAATCAAATCATATACATAATTTAAACAGATGCGCAAATGACAATTTCAAACACAAGCATGCATAGTGGTTCGGCTACTTACCTACTCCACTCCCGACAACTGTACTCTCTCCTAAAGTGTGTCAGATTTCACTATGAATGGTTTTAAATCGAGTTCACAACTAACCTTTACAGTCCTACACAAAGGACTCAACAATATATGCTCTTCACACGAGCAAAGGTCCTATACTAAGAACATACGTTTAGGCCCACCGGGCAAGGTCCCACACTAGGCACCTCCGTTTAAGCCCACTGGTCAAGGTCTCACACAAGGCACCTACGTTTAGGCCCACCGGCCAAGGTCCCACACTAGGAACCTACACGATTTTATTAATAACAAACTCTTAACATCAATCCTACACGAGGATAGAGACTAAACTTTGAACTCTTAAAAATGACACTTACTTGTCGGAATGAGTCCTCTCTTGTAGCTTGTCTTGGGTTGCTTGATCTTCGTTCTTCCGTGCTTGAATCAGCTCCCCAATGCTCCCCCGATCGCTTGCTATAGTTTACCTGTTATTTTAGCTTCACGATCTAGAACCTTGCATATGATGTTCCTATAAAGGTAATCAAGGAAATGGGAGTTGGTTGAATCTCTAACAAAGATTATGAAAGGATTTTCTAAGAGATTCAACTGATGGATGCACTAGATTATGGTTGAGACTAAGGATATACCTATAGGTTTGGTCTCAATACTCTAGTGAAGTCTTGAGATCATATTCTTCATAAATAAGAGTTTTGAATGCTCATGAGTGATGAATTACAATGAATAGAACATGAATCTCATGTGGATATATAGAGTCTAGGATGAGTGATTTGAGCTTGGGACAACCTAGGTATTCTAAAATGCCATAATCCATGCTTTCCATAAAGTTATGGGTCCTATATTTATAGAGAAAAGGTCTCAACGGATATAAAATGACTAGTTCTCGATTCTATCGAGTGAACCTTCGGTAGTACTAAAATTCACTCGGTTGCACCGAAATATCACTCGGTGGTACCAAATTAAATCCTGAAGTTACTGGATGAATTTTACTGCTTTCCGTGGCACCGAAATTTGTACAACGGTAGGAGTCGATGGTACCGAAATTCAAGTCGGTGGTACCGAATTTCCTTTGAAGGCTACTGGAACGTTTTGGGCACTTTTAGTGGTACCGAAGGTATCTTCGGTACTACCAAAAGTGTCATTCTGTGGCACCTTCTCCTACTGAACTAAGACTAATTTTCTTATTTTAATTCTTTGTCCTATAATTCATTCAATACTAATACGATAGAAAGTATGAACTTGGAGTTGGCTTTGAATAGATGACCTAAGTGGGTTTTCCTATTTAGGTTTGAGTCATCTATAGGCAAGATCCTGATCGTATAAGCCTCTTTGGAATCTGACTTTGTAGCTCGGGCTTCTGCTCCAATTGCATCATCGATCTTCATTTGCAAAGGACTCATCCGATTACTTGACACAACTAGTCATGTGATTGACAAACATGTGTGCAAATAAGTGCACTAACAATCTCCCCCTTTATCAATTACGTGATAAAAACAATATATCCTAAGATACTATCATGATTCATACCATGACTTACCAAAACAATCAAAGATTACATATCATGTACCAAATTACAACTCAAACATAAGACTAGATATGTAACATAGAGATGTTGCTCCCCCGTAATTTCTTCTATGATCATCTTGTATTATGCAGAAAACAACGGAGTGTTTTAGTGGGTGAATAGGTTTCCCCCTTTTTGTTAGCTATTGGCAAATGATTTACCAAGAAACAAGTCAATATATGATGAAATTCAGTGTAGAGAGAGAGAGAGAGAGAACATGTAAATCACATAAAGCTAAAATGAAATAGTTGTGAAATATATAAGCATTATGTGATCAAAAGAAAGATATTACACACGTCAAAAGAAATATAACCATGAAAGAGAGTAGCCAACATGAGCATAAATATAACATCATAGATGCATCAAAATTACTACCCTAAGTTTGGGTAGAATAATCCATCATCCAAAAACCAACAAGCCCTTAAGGGTAAAATTATCCAAAAAGAAAATGTACTATGATTCGGCAACAACACACATAAAAAAATTTATTTGGATGATCCACCCTCATACGGAGGGATGTAAGAACGACGAGTCAGAAGCAATTCAGTGATGTTCTCCCCAGTATGTTGAAGAACGTCAAGACACAATTAATCCCGTAGAGTCGATTTTCGCACTGCCGCGAGCGAGCTTCTATATTTGACTACACTTCAAGAAGTTGACTAGTTGGATCGTTCTGGTGAAGAAGACGCCCAGTGCTGACTGATAATGGACTTGGTGCAGGCACTAAGGTGCGACAAGAGTCTCAGCCAGTGGTCATGGGAGTGTCTTGAACTTCTTCGAGGTTCCTGTATTCCTGATTCTCTTCAAATGTAGTTGCAAACACATTTAGTTGAATTAGAGTTTCCTTGGTAAAGCACATAACAGGATATACCGTATCGTACGTAGATGGCAAACTAAAGAATTTTGAGAGTTTACAGATAACACTTGAGAAGGGAAGGCTAGTACAATGAATACCTTTGACAACTACGATCAATTGTTTCAAGATAAGGGTTGGTAGGCATATTTCAATCCCTTGAAAGATGTTATAGAGGATATTTAGAACAAATGGAGAGATCATATCTCCAGAAACTTCACATGGGTATGCATTTGTACTCAAAATGTTGTGCAATACTTTGGTGGTTGAGTCCAAATGCGATCATGGGAGGAAGTTTCGTTTGTTCCGGGGGATTGTGGCCCCATTACACAATACTCAAGTTAATTCACCCCAAACTCTGAGATGATTGAGAGAACGATCAGTTGGGGGAATTTGTGTTACTCTAAGGTGCAATAGTTGACTCAACACCAAAGGAGTGACCTCCTTGGTTTGGTTCATGAAGTTGATACTGATGGATAGAGGATCATCATGATTGTCATGACAAGAATTTAAGAATTGATGAATGAGGTCGTATTGAACCTCTCCTCCAAAGTACAGTAGGTTGTCCCACCCAATTGATCCTAAGTAGAGATCAATTCCATATGGTTCGATGAGTAGGGATCTGATCAATCTATCAAAGATTGTTTTGTTTAACATAGCCATTTCAGTGGGGTTGGAATAAGGAAAATGACAAATGTTAGTTTGTCTAGTGGAGTGTGAAAAGGCTGAGCTATTAAGTCCTAGGGGGGGGAGGATGAATAGGACTATGCCAAATTAAAAATATAACAGTGAAATTTAAATAAATTAAATACAGATAACAATAAACAATCCCATGATGCTGAATTTCAAAACAACCTCAAATGAACGAGTATTGAGAGGTTGATACAGATGTTATTCTAAGGACAACCTTACACCATAAAAACTAAGGGTTTCTAGTAGGACAACCTTACTAGAACGGTCTGTGTATCAAAAACTCAAACTGATACAGAGGAATAAAGAAATAAATAGCAAAGAAAGAAATTTATGTTATTACGACATTCCCACACTTGCATAAAAGAAATTACAACATACTCCACAAATGCAAAAAGGGAAATTACAATCATCCACAAAAAGAAATAAACAATCAATCCACAAGACCAGAAATTATAGTGGTTCTCTTGTCTGTACATCAACTGTTTAGAAAAACAACCACACAACTACTCCACTCCTAATATCCTCACACAGTGGATATTAGCGTTCACTATGAAAATAGGTTTTTCCAGGTTCACCTAAAACCCTCACAATTGTGTCTTTTAAGTGGGCTTACACAATTCGAAAACCCCACACTCTGAGTTTTCTAGATCACCTCAGACAAACCAAAACAGAGAGATTTTTCTGGCACAATCTCAATGAAACCAAAATACAAAATTTTACAATAATGTAAAATACCTGGATATTCTCCTTTTGATGCAACCCGGAAGAACCAAATCGGAGTAGAAGTTCAATGTCCAAATTCACTTAAGAAATGGTTTTAGGTTCTAAATTGATTTTAGATTTAAAGCAACTTGGGCTAGCTTGATTTGATTTTGATTCCAATAAATGGGAATACTTCAATCCCTCTTTCAAATAAAATTGGAATACGAAAATTCAAAATCAAATGCAAAGAAAGCTAATAAAAGAGAATATTAAATTAGCACAATATAGCTTAAAATAATGACTAACTTATCTCTCAGATAGATGTATTGATTTAGATTGAATTGGATGAAAAACTCTAAAATTCGTACTCTATTTATAAGTGAAGAAATCGCGTTCACGACTGGTCCTATGATCTGCACGACTGGTCGTAGGACCAACCGATTTTTTAAATTTTGAGCACGATAAGATAAAGCCGTTCTACGACTGGTCGTAAGACCTTCACGACCGGTCGAGGGACCTCCACGACTGATCGTGACCTATTCACGACTGGTCGTGTGGAGCCATATTTAGTTACTGGACTTTGAGTCGAGGTGCAGGTCTAGTTGAGAACGAGTCGAGTGTTGTTCACACGACTGGTTGAGCAATCTTCAGGACTGGACAAGGCTTAACAAAAATTTCTGAAAATTTGTAACCAACTTAGGACTGGTCGAGGAATTTCTTGGACTAGTCGAGCCAGTGCTAGAACTAGTCGAACATAGTCTAAGACTAGTCGAGAAATAGTCTATTCACTTATAAAATGGCCTAATTGAATTATGTATTCAAAATGACCTACCCTAAGGTCAATCTATGGTCATTTATACCTTGTTAGTGATGTATGATCATTGAAACTTCTTTTCCTTCAGTTGATAGTTGATCTTTAAAGTTCATGAAGCTTATGATCATTACATATAATGAAGCTTGAACTTGAAACCTTTTGAAGCTTTAACTTGAAACTTAAATTTGTAACTTTAAGAAGCTTGAACTCGAAATATCTTGAATCTTGAACTTGAGATTCAAAGTAAAAGACTTTGTCTTGACTTGGAGCTTCTTGAACTATGAATCTTGAATTCACACTAGATGTTGTACTCGAACATGATCATGTAAACTTGCATTTCTTGAAGTAAAGAACTTTGTCCTTGAGAGATGCATTGTCTTGAATATGTAGATGCGCTACACAAGACACGGATTTAAAAAGGTTTTGGCACTACAAAATTTAACAATTATAGGAGCTAGAAACCATGGCACTTACAATCTCCCCCTTTGTCAAATTTGTGACAAAACACACTTCATTAAAAAAACATAGGCATTATACGCACAAAGAATCATGCACCAGTTATCAAAAGAAACCAATTACAACTTGGTTAAATCATGCACCAATTATTAATTTGCATCAAATACTCCAACAATGCTACTCCCCCTTACTTAACTCCCCTTCACAAAATAGAATCAATCGATATATCCACAATCCGCATGCCATATATCACAAGCATTGACAAAATTCTCCCCCTTTTTGTCACAATATAACAAAGGAAGGAATCAAGAAATAGAAGTGGAAGTAGATAAAGAAAGAAGAATAAGAAGAGTAGTGAGGAATAAATGATGAAGATAGTCTAAATATTAAATCCATAAGCAAGTCATGTTCAAACATAATTAAACAAGTACAACTAAGTACGACCAAGTGAAACCAAGTTCAAGTATTACCTCAAAAGACAAAATAAATCCAAGTATCAATAAAGTTATAACAAACCAAGATTAGAAAATATTAATCAGATCCTGAAGATGGAGCAGGAATAGATAGATCAATTTGATGTAAACCCATATTAATGCTCCTCATATATTTACGCATATAAGGAAATTGAGAATCCTGGGTTACACGAATCTGAGCTACCTGTTTCTCAAAAGTATGCAACCTCTCAGCAAAATCAGAAGGCTGATAATCAGGGTCAGCTTCAGAATCTGATTCGATCTCATCAAAGATATCGTCCATGTTAAAGTCAATTGGTGGTAAATCACATTCTTCCTCATTCACTACTTCAGCTCCACCAACTCCCATATTGACTTGGCCATCGGCCAACCTCAGATTTATTTTGTTTATATTGGAGTTATTGAAAATAAGGTGTTGAATGGGAGCCTCTCCAACAGGCATAGCCACTAAAAGATGGGTGGCCAACACAGTCATGAGATACGCGAAAGGGATATCACTGTGTCCAGGATGGAGACAGAATTGAATAATGGAATGACAGATTAAAGAAGGAAGACATACAGAAGTACTAGAGAGGATGGAATGAAGTATCCGAACCATAAAAGTAGTGAGTTCTGTTTTGTTACCAGAACGGGGATAAACATTTGAAATAAATATCCTATGAAGGACTCTGTATCTGGGTAACAAATACTTTGAAGCAAGCACATTTCCATTAGGACTCCATTGTACATCTATGTTACCCAAAGCTATAGTAAGCGTACATTTTTCTGATTCAGATGGTTTATCTACCAAAACACTAATAGGAATACCTTCATTATTAACAGGTATGTCCATTAGACTAGAAATCAGATGATGGTCTATTTTAACTGGACCTTCTCTAATATCAATAATAAATGTAAAATTTTTAGTTGAAAAATTCGAAATACATGCATACATAGCTTGCGCAATAGACCGATATACTGGCCCACCCCAATGTAAAATGTTATCCCATCCTATAGTTTGGAGAAGAGGAAGGATTCCAAATGGAGCAAGATGTTTAACATGAACAGGTCGTTCAACTATAACATTGCGCAACCTTTATCTCGCACATAGGAGGGATCATCTTCGGGTGACCGAAGGTGGCGCCTTATTATAGGTGTCGATCTAGAAGTTGAAGCACCACGAGAACTTTTCTTTTTGCCTCTACCTTCCATTTATAACTAGGAAATTAAGGAATCAAAAGGTTGCAAAAGAAGTAGAGTGAGTTTTCACAAAATTAGATTTTGGAGAAGAAAACTCCCAAAACCTCTATGAAATAAGAAATAAATCACTCCAAAGATGAAAAAGAAGTGAAATGAACTTGAATCTAAAAGAAAAATGGAAATAATTGACTAACCTTGAAGAACTAAGAAGATGGGTTCGACCGGTCGAGCTAAGACCCGTTGGAGAAGAAACCCAAAATGAAGAAAAAAGGGTTTTTCCCCTAAATAAAGCACCAGTCCGCGCTACACGACTGGTCGAGTACATGCTCGACCGGTCGTGCCACAACTGGTCGAGTATGTACTCGACTGGTCGTGCACAGCCAAAAATATACATTTTTCTTAAAATTTAAAATTGTAAACAAATAAAATAACAAATATATACAATATGATACATAAATGCATAAATGATCAATTCAAATTACACATACCAAAATAAAATTTCAATTTAGAAAACCTGCTTTTGTCGACCGGTTTTGTGAATATGTCAACAAGTTGAGTCTCGGTCAGAATATATTCCAAAGAAATTGTCTTTTCTTCCACTAATTCACGGATGTAGTGATATCTAATGTCAATGTGCTTGGTTCGTGAATGCTGGATTGGATTTTTAGATATATTAATTGCACTGGAATTATTTCAATATAAAACCATAGAGTCCTGTGTAATTCCGTAATCACTTAACATTCTTTTCATCCATACAAGTTGAGTACATGCATTATCTGCTGCAATGTATTCAGCCTCAGCAATTGAGAGCGATACGAAACTTTATTTCTTACTTTACCAAGAAACTAAACAGTTTCCAACATATAAACAACCACCACTGGTTGATTTCCTATCATTAATGTAACCAGCCCAACAACAACAGTGTAACCAGCTAATTGAACAATAGTATCATGTGGATACCAAAGACCCAAATTAGTTGAACTTGCGACATATCACATAATCCGCTTAACAATAGTTAAATGTGACTCTTTAGGGTCAGATTGATATCTAGCGCAAATTCCTACGCTAAATGCAATATCAGGTCGACTTGCAGTTAAATACAGCAGACTACCTATCATACTGCGATACAATTTAGGATCAACTCTCTTACCTGTAGAGTCCTTTGAGTGTTTCAAGGTCGTACTCATAGGAGTATCAAAAGTTTTCCCATTCTCAAATCTGAACTTTTTGACTAATTCAAAGCATATTTGGTTTGAGAAATAAAGAAACCATCAGGTTGCTGTTTAACTTGCAACCCAAGGAAATAATTCAATTCTCCAACCATGCTCATTTCGAACTTAGATTTCATAAGATCTGTAAACTCAACAGTCATGTAAGCATAGGTAAATCCATAAATTATATCATCAACATAAATTTGTACTATTAAAATGTGATCTTTATGTTTCTTTACAAACAATGTCTTATCAACACTTCTCATTATAAAGTTATGACTTATCAAAAACTTAGTGAACTTTTCATACCATGCCCTAGGAGCTTGTTTTAAACCATATAGGGCCTTTTTTAGGTGATAGACATGATCAGTATTCTTAGGGTCTTCAAAACCGGTTGGTTGTTCAATATACACTTCTTCATACAAATCACCATTTGAAAAAGCACTCTTTACATCCATTTGGTATAATTTGAACTTTCTAAAGCATGCAATGGATATAAATAGTCTAATTGATTCAAGACGAGCTACTGGGGCAAAGGTTTCATCATAATCGATGCATTTAATTTGAGTGTACCCTTGTACAATCAGTCTAGCTTTGTTTCTAATTATATTACCAAGTTCATCAGACTTACTTTTGAAATTCACTTAGTTTTGATAATATTTTTATCTTTCGGTGTAAGAAATAAGTACCAAACATCATTTCTAATAAATTGATTAAGCTCTTCTTGCATCGCTACTATCCAGTTTTCGTCAGTAAGAGCTTCTTTTACGTTAGCCGGTTCTATCTGAGATGAAAAGAACACGTAATTACACATATCTTCAAGTTGTCTACGAGTGCGCATACCAGTGAGAGGGTTTCCAAGAATTTGATTAGTTGGATGGTCTTTAACAGCCCTCAGTTCAGAGTTATTTTGACTTGATGAAGAATCTGGTTTTTTAATTAGATGTACTTCATCATTATCTGAACTTGAGACAAGTGTATTCAAGTGATCATCAATAACCACATTAATGGATTCTTGAAATACACCAGTCCTCTTATTAAGAATCCGATATGCTCGACTATTTAGATCTTACCCTAAAAATATCCCTTCATCACTTTTGATGTCAAACTTTCCTAGATTTTCTCGGTCACGTAAAATATAACACTTGTTGCCAAAAACTCGAAAGTATTTGACAGTAGGCTTTTTATCAAACCACATTTCGTAAGCCATTTTGTTATTTGATTTTGTCATATAAACGTGGTTAATTATATAACACGCAGTATTTACGGCTTCGGCCCAAAAATTTTTAGGGAGCTTCATACTGTTTAACATTACATTTGCCATTTCTTGAAGCACTCTATTTTTTCTTTCTACTATCCCATTTTGTTGTAGTGTTTTAGGCATAGAGAATTCATGTGATATTCTTTGATCCCTGCAAAACTTCTCAATCCTGCTATTCTCAAATTCCGATCCATGATCGCTACGGATCTTACAGACTTGAGTCTCTTTTTCAGTTTAGATACGTCTAAGTACCCTTTTAACTTCATCGAGAGTTTCTGATTTGTCTCTTAAGAAGACTATCCAAGTATATCTGGTAAAGTCATCAACGATTACCAGAATATACTTTTTACCACCTCGACTCTCTGTTCTAGTTGGTTCAATAAGATCCATATGAAGGAGATCGAGCGGTTTAGATGTGGCATTGGAGTCCTTTTTTTTGTGAGAGCTCCTAGTTTGCATGCCAATCTGGCATTTGCCACATATTTTATCTATTTTCTGTATTTTGGGTAACCCTCTTACTAACTCTCTTTTGCTCAATCTATATAAGTTGCGGTAGTATACAAGTCCAAGGCATTTACCATAATTCAGTCTCATTGGTATGGATCGTGTAACACGATAAATTAGATGAGCTTGATTCACTTACAATTTAGTAGTTTTCAGAAGTTCTGCGACCAGTTAATATTACAGAACCATTTTTCTTTAAAATTTCACACCCTAAGTTAGTAAATTTTACGCTATGATTTTTATCGCATATTTGAGAAATGCTTAATAAGTTGTGTTTTAAACCTTCTACATATAAAACATTCTCAAATAAAGGGAGGTTAAAAAGTTAAACCGTACCTTGGCCAATAATCTTGCAGTTTCTACCATTACCAAATGTGACTGAACCATCAGTCATGTCTTTAAGATGGTGAACAGACCTTTGTCACCAGTCATGTGCCTGGACCATCCACTGTCTAGGTACCACTTTAAATAGCTTAAAGCTTTGAAAGCCGTGTGGGCAACCAAGAAAGTAAATTTAGGAACCCATTTAATTACAGTTTTGGGTTTAGGAGTATAGTTGGTCTTCTTATGTTTGTAGTTGATATAAGACTGACTCATTGAGTTAGATTTTAAGAGCTCCTTAAGTAAATCAACAATTTTCTCAGCTAAAGGATTACGATTCTGATTTTTATAGTTGATATTGTTACTTTTAGGTTTTAAGGATTGAAAAGTTTTAGGATTTTTAGGATAATTTTGATTTAGACATTTCCTTATTGAGTTTGAAGACTCTCCTCTCACAAACTTAGGAGGAGTATTCTTATGTTTGGAAGAAATATTTTTGTCATAGCCCAAACCGAATCGGTCGCCACATTTTCTAGATCTGGATAATAATTTTTCTAACTTGGGATCACCTTGGGCATAGCTCCATGTGTCCTTTAAACTCAAAAATGAAGAGACTTCAAGTTTTAGTTTTTCATTTTCATATTTTAGATTTTCAATAAGGGAGGTTTGAAATCTAAATCACATTTATTTTGTTCAAAACAATCTAAAATGTGGGATTTTTTTAAAACAAGAGTATCAAAATTTTCTTTAAGTTCTGAAAACTTTTCTTTTTGAAGTTTTAGTTTTACCGCAATTTTACAACTTTCCTTGTATAGGGCATTGTAAGCATCTTGAAGATCTTCTTCATTTTCATGATCACTATTCAAATTTTCTTCACTAGTTGAATCATCATTATCTGAAAAAGTGAACTTGGCTTAGAGTCATAAGGGCTTTGACTCATCACCCGACTCAGTTTCAGAATCTTCTGAATCAGAAGAGGCTTCAGCGCAGGAAGATTCATCCCAAGTAGCCAACATATCTTTCTTTTTTAGGTTTGTCCTTTTTAGGACACTTGTTTGCTAAATGCCCATATTCATGGCAGTTATAACATTGGCTATTTTTTAAAGATTTCCAAGTTTTAGATTTAGATCTTTTCTTATCATTAGATTTTTGAAAATCAACCCTCTTTTTACTTTTAAAAATTTTGTAAAACTTTTTAGCTAAAAGGGCCATATCATCTTTAGAATTTTCTAAATTAGAATTACTACTGTTTTCTTGAGAAAAAACATTTAGAAGATTTAAGGGCAATGGATTTACTTTTAGGAGCTTTAATAGCTAACTCATAAGTCTATAAAGAGCCAACTAATCTTCTACCCTCATATTGTCTGTATCACGAAGTTCCTGGATCGCAGTCACCTTTAAATTGAACTGTTCAGGTAGTGAGCGTAGTATCTTTACACAGACTTTACTTTTTGAATTTTATCACCAAGACCCCGCATAGAGTTGGCAATGTCATTGAATCTAGTATAAAAGTCCATGAAAGTTTTACTTTCCTCCATACGTATTTCCTCAAATTTGGTAATGAGGATTTGGACTTTAGATTTCTTGACAATTTTTGTTCCCTCGTGTGTCATTTCTAAAATATTCCAAGCTTGCTTTGCAGTATCACAGGATATAATTCTTTTTAATTCATCCGGTGATAGTGTGCAAGTGATTGCATTTAGTGCTTTTGCATTGGCACTACTCTCACTTTTCTGAAGAGTAGTCCAAGAAAAATAAAGTGTAACCTTCATAGATTTGGATCCGTTGATACCAGTTACTTCAGTGGTAGGAGGGGTCCAATTAGTCACTGTGGCTTGCCACACACTCTCATCCATGGATTTTAAGAAAATTCTCATCTTGGCTTTCCAATAGGCATAAATGGAGCCATCAAATGGTGGAGGCCTAGTGACTGATAGGCTATCAAAATTTGATATCTTACAAAGCTCAAATCGATTAGCTCAGGAAATCAATCCAAAAAGTAATAATAATAAAAAACTAGCTATTAGGCTCTAATACCACTTGAAAAGGCCGAGCTATTAAGTCCTAGAGGGGGTGTGAATAGGACTATACCAAATTAAAAATATAACAATGAAATTTAAATAAATTAAATACAGATAGCAATAGACAATCCCACAATGCTGAATTTAAAGACAACCTTAACTGAACGAGTATTGAGAGGTTGATATAGATGTTGTTCTAAGGACAACCTTACACCATAAAAACCAAGGTTTTATAGATTCTATCATTTGTACTAAACAATTATACATTAATAAATACAAACTGAAACAGATAAATAAAAAATAAATAACATCAAAATCTATGCTATTACAACATTCCCACACTTGCAAAAAGAAATTACAACATTCTCCACAATGCAAAAAAAAAAAAAAAAAAAAAAAATTACAATCATCCAGAAAAAGAAATAAACAATCAATCTACAAGACCAGAAATTATAGTGGTTCACTTGTATGTATACCAACTATTTAGAAAAATAGCCACACAGCTACTCCACTCCTAATATCCTCACACAGTGGATATTAGCGTTCACTATGAAAATAGGTTTTTCCAAGTTCGCTTAAAACCCTTACAATCGTGTCTTTTAAGTGGGCTTACACAATTCAAAAACCCCACACTGAGTTTTCTGGATCACCTCAGACAAACCAAAATAGAGAGATTTTTCTGGCACAATCTCAATGTAACCAAAATACAGAAATTTACAATAATGTAAAATACCTGATATTCTCCTTTTAATGCAGCCCGGAAGAACCAAATCGGAGTAGAAATTCAATGTAGAAGTTCAATGTCCAAAGTCACTTAAGAAATGGTTCTAGGTTCTAAATTGATTTTAGATTTAAACCACATTAGGCTAGCTTGATTTGATTTTGATTTGAAGAAATGGGAATACTTCAATCCCTCTTTCAAATAAAATCGGAATGCGAAAATTTAAAATCAAATGCAAAGAAAGCTAATAAAAGAGAATATTAAATGAGCACAATATAGCTTAAAATAATGACTAACTTATCTCTCAAAGTGACGTATTGATTTAGCTTGAATTGGATGAAAAACTCTAAAATTTGTGCTCTATTTATAAATGAAGAAATCGCGTTCCCCACTGGTCCTGTGATCTGCACGACCGGTCATAGGACCAACCGATTTTTGAAATTTTGAGCGCGATAAGATAAAATCGTTTCACGACTGGTCGTAAGACCTTCACGACCGGTCGAGGGACCTCTAGGACTGGTCATGACCTATCCACACTAGTCGTGTGAAGCCAGATTTAGTTGTTGGACTTTGAGTCGAGACTGTAGGACTGGTCGAGAACGAATCGAGCACTGTTCACACGACCGGTCGAGCAGTCTCCAGGACTGGTCGAGGCTTAATAAAAAATTCTAAAATTTTGTAACCAACTTAGGACTGGTCGAGAAATTTCTTGGAGTAGTCGACCCAGTGCTAGGACTAGTCGAACATAGTCCAGGACTAGTCGAGAAACAGTCTATTCACTTATAAAATGACCTAATTGAATTATGTATTCAAAATGACCTACCCTAAGGTCAATCTATGGTCATTTATACCTTGTTAGTGATGAATGATCATTGAAACTTCTTTTCCTTCGGTTGATAGTTGATCTTTGAAGTTCACGAAGCTTATAATCATTACACATGATGAAGCTTGAACTTGAAACCTTTTGAAGCTTCAACGTGAAACTTGAATTTGTAACTTTAAGAAGCTTAAACTTGAAATATCTTGAATCTTGAACTTGAGATTCAAAGTAAAAGACTCTGTCTTGACTTGGAGCTTCTTGAACTATGAATCTTGAATTCACACTTGATGTTGTACTCGAACATGACCATGTAAACTTGCATTTCTTGAAGTAAAGATCTTTGTTCTTGAGATATGCATTGTCTTGAATATGTAGATGCGCTACATAAGACACAGATTCAAAAAGGTTTTGGCGCTACAAAATTTGACAATTATAGGAGCTAGGAACCATAGCATTTACAGAGTGTTCTCCTTTTGCAGGAGCTTTGCCTTTGTCTTTAACCATTGTTTCGTTGTAATCATATATTGGAAATATTAATGGAAGGATTAACAAATCTTAAAAGTATGCATATGGAGTTCCATATTTTTCAGATATAACAAGAGAAGCAGATGAAATATTTCAGCAAGAATTAAGTTATGCATATGCAACTTCAGATAAACTTATCTCCAAAATAAGCTTCCAACTACATAACAAACGGATGGAGTCCTCTGATTTTCTTGAAAAATCAGTTATTAAGGAAATGGATGATTGATGCATCAATATACCAAAAACAATTTCAACTGTAAAGTATAGTATATAAAAAGAAATCTAAAAAAAATTGATCATGATACACAGTTGATCTAGGAAAGTCCATCAGCAGTATCTTCTTGGGGGCATGACAGATGTGCTACAATCTGTTCCACTGACTGTTGGAGGGAGTGGACTTTTCTTCCATTGACTTCATCAACTCATCGAGTCTTGATTGTTCCTTCAAAATTTGTACGAGAGTATCATTCTGTGAAGTAGAAGCTGTAGGAACAAAGGTTGGTAGATGAGTATCTAGGCCTTCCTGTACTGTCTCATCCTCCTTGTCTGGAAATTCTTCTTCTATTGGATTATCAGTTTCATGGATAAAAGAGAGATTCATTTTCCTGATACCATGCATATTAATTTCTGGTGCTAATATCGACTCACCTTCAGGCACCTTGAACCAACATTGATGGGCCAACTTACACAGCAAATGTCCGAAAGGCATTACTGTGGAGTTAGACTTAAATCCTGAAACTATTTCATCATATATTAAAGTAGGCAAGCATAATGGTTCCCCTTTACCAATGTGATATAGTGTCTCCACCATGAATGGTGTAAGCTCGGTATGATTTCCGTATCTAGGATAGATGTTGGAAATACAAATCAGATGGATTATACAATAACCATGGGACATATTTGTGGCCCATAATGCATTTTTGTGATGCCAAGGTACATTCTTCCAATTGCATAAGAATTTAGTCCAGGTAACCCTTTGCTTCAGTGGGTAGGTTTAATTCAATGGGTTGTATGGAGGTCAATGGAATTCCTATAAGGGTTAAAATGCGAGATGGAGTGATTTTAACTATTTGACAATCACAGTCAACTTCAAAACCCTTAGATAGAGTGCAATGAGACAATAATGATTGGACTAAGGTTTCGCTAACTAGCCCTCCAAACGACAGAACTTGTAGCCATCCTTGTTGTGAAAGAATTTCCTGAACTTTAAAATTTTCAAGACATTTAACATCTACTCTTCTTTCACATACAATCCTTTTCTTTAAAAATCTAACAGCAATGGGACTAGCGGAGTCAGGATTTGAAGAGGACGAGGGTCTAGATGAATGGTTAGAAAATCGTCCATGCTTTAGAACGCAGAGTTTTTGCCTAGTTCTAGTTGAATCTTCTCTATCATGCTTTATCATGGATCATTTTCTTTAGGTGGTAATGACTCCATTTGGGGAAATGAAGTGGAATGACAATGACCTATCAAGAGAAGTCAAACCTAAGGCAAATTATCCTAATTTTGAGATGTAAAGAGAAAGCACTAGGAAATACCTTAGACTTTGCTGATTTTGGTGGCACCGCCCTTCAACCGAACTTGGGAAGAACCAAGAGAGGTGACAGTCTAAACAGAACTGAGTAGTGAGGGATTTAAGTAACTTGACGTGGTTCAATTTCGGTAGTACCAAAGGTAAGTTCGGTGGTACCGAAGTATCCCTTGAACTCAGAAGTGGCTATAATAGATTTTCCTAATATACATTATGTTGATGATATTATTAGGATGAAAACACAAAAAATGTTTAGAGGCCAAAAATCCTCAGATACGTCAATTTGGCCAATCATCAGGCTCAATCCTTTGATTTGACTCTAATGTTTATATGGGAGGCATGATCCTTAGATATGTCGATTTAGCTCAAGTGCACCACTGAGGTCACTTTTCAATATTCTTAAGGGATAATATAATGTGAGCCAGTAGACTGCTCATTTGGCTCTCATCCTTCATATTCATATGTTTTTCTTCTATTTTGTTCATTAGTTTTCGAATCACTGTAGTTGTAGATGCCATAAGTATTTTTAGTGACTTTTGGTCATCTTCACTTTCAGATTCACTATTTTCATAATTGGATTCATCTTTGTTATACCATGTGGCTGTCATAGCTTTTCCTTTTGACTTCTTGGATGGACACTCAGTGGATATATGTCCATATTTTTAGCAATTATAACATTGGAGTTCTTTGGACTTCCTAAAGGTTTTACCTATTTGGAGTTTATGGTTCAGTTGAACTCCTTTGTTATTGTATGATCTCCCACGGTTCTTGTTGAAGAATTTTTTGAACTGTTGAGCTAACAAAGCTACCTCCTTATTATCACGCCTCAAACCCGAAAACCAGGCTCACAAAATTCCCGATTGCCGAATCCGGCGCCGATGCCTCCGTAGAACCCCATTCTCGGCTCCCAACGCCCATCCGCCAGGTTCCGATCCTGGGATGCTACGAGGAGGATTTTCAACATCAATTTGATTTGTAATAAGCATAACCAACGGTATAACTCACAAACAATAACCAAAAACTCCATCACATTTCCACTATGATAAAACCTTATAAGTATAGTGCACATAAAGGAAAATACAATGATGATAGATAAAAACTCCAAGATGATCTATTACGCGCTCCTGCCTTAGCGCTGCTGCAATCCAACGTCACCTGCACGCAACGGTCATAAGCTTATGGAAAGCTTAGAGGGTGGTGAAAGTGTGTGCGCAATGTAGTATTACAATTATACAGTATCAGAGTAATGTAGAATATGCTGATAAATCCATGAATATTATTGGTTGTACCAAGGCCATGCAATACAAGGCACAAATGATGTCGGCCATACCAAGGCCATGCGATGCGGGATGTAATTCAAGCACATCAATCCTCATCTAAGTCCATAAGACAATACAGTTCAACTCTGGAATATCACCGGGATCTAGTACACTCTATACCAGATTGTAGCCCCATAACGCGTAACAGGGTGAGTGAAAGAGACCTCACTATCCGTCTGCCAATATTTGGCCCGACTCGTCGATAGCGGAACCATTCCTCGAGCTGGTCAAACTCAGTCTAGCTTTACCCCCTCCTCTCAGGCAGGTAAGGCCGTAACCGCTTCCAACCGACCACGACACAATGGAAAGTGAAGCCTTCTTGTAATCGGCACTCGGCGCTCATGTACCCACTCAGTCTAGACGTTGGAGCAACCTTCTGGTACCATAAGGGTTTAGGGAATTTCACCCAGGGATATCTATAGCACCCCATGTAGAATAAGATTTTTGGTGTCCAATCCTGCCAACCACGATACGCCTATGGAGGCTACGGCCCTGATGTTGCTAGGGCATACAGTTTACATGTCACACAATGCAAGATGCATGAATCACTCAATCCAGTCATACAACAATCATGCACGTATCGCGCGCTCATGTGGGCAACTCCCTTTACCAGGGACTCCCATAACAATCTGCCTAATGGCATGTACTGTGATCAATCACTCATCTCATCACAAGCATGCAGATGATGCGTATGGGCATGTATCATGATGTTATGTTGTCACATACTCATAATCGGCATATATAATTGGCATCACCCTCGTAATCGGCATCAATAATCAGCATATAAACAAGGTGGGGTCCATAGATGAACAGCCGATCAACCATAATATAAAGATCGACACTCAGCCATGGTTATATCAAATCCGATAGCACAGAGTCATCCGACTATATCGAATGGGGCCCACTGGTTTGGGTTAACCCACTAAGAGAATGATGAGAATGGGCCTAATAAGGCCTAAGGGAAGGTCACAATGAGGACATCTAACCATCATTGCTCATCAATGTGGACATCTAACCAACATTGCTCCCGAGAAGTGGCCCACATAAGGGATTCATACATAACGTAGCGGCCACACATACATCACATTGGGCCTCATTCATGGGCTTCACATATATCGCATTGGGCTTCATACAAGGGGCTTAAGTGTATCACAATGGGCCACGCTCACGGGCCCCAAATACATCACAATGAGCCTCGCTCATGGGCCTCACCCATTGGCCTCCAATCTATCGCAGTAGGTCATAAATGCATCACCATGGGCCTCATATACAACAAGTGGCCCACACTGCTTAGGCCTCGTATACATCAAATGGGCCACGCATCTGGGCCTAACAATACATACGGGCGGGCCCTGCCTATGGGCCAAAATACATCATGGTGGGCCTCATGTACAACAAGTGGGCCACACATATGGCCCTCAAGTGGGCTTGGACCACACAAAAATCATTTCAGTAGTTGAAGGTGTTGAAAGTGCCATGGATTGTCAATTAGTGAGAATGTTGAGTCAGCTAGACAAAGGAGCCCCATAGGAAAATTAATCAAGCATCTGCCACAACTGGATGTGTGCCCGAACTCGTCACAAGTATATCTTAGCCTCACATCCCATGTCCCAAAACACTAGGTAATTAAAACCCTTAAAATTGAATAGAACACTCTAGGGTTTTTTGTCAGGAAACTTCCTTCGATTTCAGGAAAATCTTTAAGTTTTCTACCTTTGTCGATTTATCGACAAGTGGTTCGATGAAATCGAACACTGTTGTCGATGTCCTCGAAGCTCACTCGATCTTATTGAAATGAGGACCTAAGATGTCCAACAACAACAAAGATATCTGGACTAAATTATCAATGAATCGATGGACTAATCGATATCATCGAAGTTTGAATCTCAAGTCCATCGAGCTGACTCGATAAAATCGACATCTGATCTGTTGTTTTCCAAAGTTCTGCTAAGGCAAGTAATGCAATTCTCGATATATCGAAGAACTTCTCGATATCCTCTGAATTCAAATTCCGATGATATCGAAAGACTTTCGATGATATCAGTTTGGAACACAAATCTATCTAGCAAGTTTTCAGGTTATTTTTCTTTGATCGAGGGACACTCGATAAAATCGATATTCAAATATCGATCATATCGAGGCATGGTCGATATCATCGAAAGTGGACAAAAACTGTCCAACAAACTTATAGGAAAATTCTTTGGAATTATCGATGAATCGACATTGCCCTCGATATCATTGATATTCAAATTCCGATGATATCCAGTGATGATCGATCATATCATATACCTGAAATATTTTAAAGGTAAGTGCTCTCTCATTTTCAAATGTCAAGGAATCGAACCTCGTGTCGATGAAATTGGAGTTCGAAATTCGAAAACATTGACGCTCGTTCGATTTCCTCGACCAGTTGGCAAAAGGTTTCAAAAGCGTTTGACAGATAAGTTCGTGTCATCGAGCGGCCAGTCGATTCCATCGAGAGTATATGATCGATGATATCGAACTCTGTCATAAATGTCACCATTTTATATCCGTTAGAACCTTTTGCCTATTTAATGAGAGCTTGCCCTTGGTTGTTGGCAGAGAAAATAGAGAGTGCTTTTGAGTGTTTATACCCATATCATATACCCAAAGCCTTTTCTCTCATGGGAGTTCATCATCCAATCCACCCTCATCATTGACATTCAATAAAGTGGATTGGGGAATGAACTTCCACATTCAAGGATCTTGCAGCTACTACCTTAATGGAAAATCATTAAGTTGGGATGTCTTAAATGCTTAGATGATTGGAATCTCTCTATCTCTCTTATAGGAAAACATTTAACAGAGTAGGATTCCATCATAACCTTGACCCAACCCGTAGCCATGTATTGGTACATCTTCTGAGTTGTGGATCAAGGAAGCTGAAGAGTCTTCTTCATCAAAGGAGGAGATCTTCAACATCGTGCTGAATGGAGCTCATCTACTTACCTGTAGGTCAGTAGAGTCTAGAGGACCCTTGTGATCATCCTTCTGTAGGATTGAGTATAAGGAGTTTCTCACCCCTTTCAAGCCCTTGCAGGAGGCATCTGACTGGAGTGTACGTGGTGGGTGCTTTGTGTTGACCCATGCTCTGTGGAGAGCATAAACTCTTAGGTCCTTGTGTAAGTCCTTAACTTGTGAGGTCTAAAACTCGGGTGCTTTGTGTTGACTATTGCTCATAAGATCATAAACTAGTGAGGTTCCTTGAGTGGATCTGTAATGCCCGAACTTTTTGATACTCAAGAACCAAAATTTCTCGAGCGTTACCAAGAAAGAAAAAGCTAAACGTATTTTAGAACGACACCAAAATCAAGGCATCTACCCTTGAGTTGGAAATAAGATCATGCATACGTTAAACCACACCAACAAACTAGTAGATAACTTCCCCTTTCATAACAATGTAGATATGACTTCTTTTATGAAAATTACCTAGAAACATGTGTACAATCATGTGGAACCATCGGATCTCCCAAAACTCCTAAATCAGAAACAATTACGAAAACGCCATCACCTTAAACCCAAACTCTAAGATCACGTGAATTGCCAGGATCCAAAACGTGTAATAAGCTAATGACAAGCACAATCAGGATAGATTAACCGTACACAACAAATTTCAGCCCTTAGATCATCATAGATGTGGTCTAAACGTAGGAAGGAGCCATGATCATGAGATCTGGGATCCCTTGATCATTAGATATGCACCAACTTTGGAACACGGCCCCTTAGATAAGAGAATGAACTAATGGACGGTGTGGATTTTCCTAGAGGACATCACTAGGGGTCCCACTTGCAGTGCACATGCACCGCACTCATACACTGGCGGAGCACCAGATTGAAGACACTCATACACCGGCGGAGCACCAGATTAAATCCCGCTCTAAGTGGGATTTCTCCCTCTGTTGCGCACACCGAACGGTAGGTCCGACTGGATGGAAGTGTGGCCCACCGTAGGTGATTGAAGGATTGATCCGGACCGTCCATCACGTCTGGACGGAAAATCCGACCACACAGCAACCGGTTTCCCAACCGGGAAATCCTGCACGCGCGCACGATCTGGTCCATAGCTAGGTCTGACCGAAGCTCTATTTCTCACCTCCTTCCGTGTTCGGGTATGCAATCTGGCACCGTTCGAGGATTTGGTGGGGCCCACTGCCAAGGCGATGAAGCAGATCTGGACCGTTCGTCGGACAGAATAGCCACGACCGGACCGAACCTCTAGAAAATCTAGCTGATCAGACAACAAACGATCGCCGTATTGCATTCGGTCTCCGCTGCGCAATAAGAAGATTTTGCAGAGGATTTCCAAGGCTCCCTGCGTAATAGTTACGCAGGGCAGCTGAGAACCGACGTAGGGACCTGGAAATTTCTCTCCTGATCTATAAAAGGGACTGCCGTCCGACCGTGGAAGAGAAAATCAAGGAAAGAAAGAGGGAGAGAGAGAGAGAGAGAGTCCGGCCAAGGGAGAGAGAGAAAAAGAAGGAAAGGAAAGAAGGAAGAACGAGGAGATCTTCCGATCCTTCCATCCTAATCCCTGATTTTCCAACAAATCTAGAAAGGTCACCTAGGATCGAGCTTAGCCGAGTTAACTCGGTAAGAAGACTCGGCTGAAGGCTAGGACCTGATCTAATTAATACTAATGATTATCATATGGATTCTCCTTCCCTTTTTCTTTCAAATCCAATTTCCTAAGACTTACTAAACCTAATTATATGCTAACATAAACAAATCCAAACCAAGTGAATTAAAGTAGAAGACGATTCCACGAACTAAGGTGAGGATTTCATCCTTTAAGCTTACATGAATTTAAGATGATATATTTATTTCGCCTTACATATCTTGTTGATATTTTATCGTGCCTATTACGTAACTTTGCCTTAATTGAATTTGTGTATTTTATACTACCCTTTTTGTTCCTTTTATCTGTTCTTAAATTATCATTACATTCTCTCTATTTTCATTTTAATATGTTATCATCAACTATTGGCCCTTTGAGATTATAGCATGATGCCAAATACAAGTGATTCCTCTAAATTTATGTGAGGCCATGGATACAAGCCTTGCCCTGCCTTGAGATGGCCCTGACACTCATCTCTTTATTTGAGTTGGCCCTAGCCACTCTTCTTGTTATTGAGTTGGCCCTTGCCACTCTTCTATCTATTGAGTTAGCCATTGCTACTCTTCCTTTGTTGAGTTGACCATTGTCACTCTTCTTTTTATCATGTCGACTTCGTGCCGTCTATCTTTGAGGCTTGCTATTCCAGAACCTCCATGATTCAGATTATATTCTTCATGATTTAGTTTATATTTTCTTGATGCAAGTACTATGTTGAGAATCCCTCCTTTAGCGATCGATTAAATATCGTGGACGTAATGCGCTTTCGGTAGCGGCCTAGGGTGACCCGTAATTCCATGTTCTTGGGTGAGAGTGCAACAACTGGTGTGTATAAATCGTTCTATCTGTGTGACACATCAGTTTAGGGAACTGGATGTCACTTAGTCGCTCCTTTTCCGGTTTTGGGGGAACTGGATGTCGCTCAGTCGTTCCTTTTCCAGTTTTTCTTGGGGAACTGGACGCTTTAGTCCCTCCTTTTTCAATTTTTTTTTGGGTTGGTTGTCGCTTTAGTCGCTCCAATCTAGGTTACGAGATTCACCTGGTCATGTGTAGTGTTCGTCTTGGGATAACCGCGTAAAGCCATGTTAAGCGTGGGACATGCCGATGAATATCCGTAGTATGGAATGCGGGTTGAGTCGGATAACTATAATCATATTCCACATTGTGGCGATTGCTAAGT
Organism: Magnolia officinalis; assembly: GCA_021015155.1. Taxonomy (NCBI): domain Eukaryota; kingdom Viridiplantae; phylum Streptophyta; class Magnoliopsida; order Magnoliales; family Magnoliaceae; genus Magnolia; species Magnolia officinalis. Next base: position 89,594,228 of record JAJHSJ010000001.1, read on the forward strand.
GTGATACATCGCATATACTTTGCTAGGCATGCATCTCATATAGATTGTTTGTGCATTGATATCTCTTGTAGTGTGGATTACTTGACGTATCAGAACATTTATCTTGCTTTCATGAATCTCTTGAATTATTTTTAATCTTAAAGGGTAACCTTCACTATGAGTAGGGCATTGACCCTCTCCCAACCATACAGATGATGTAGGTGACGTATAGGTCGAGGACCCAGAAGACCAGACTTCGACAGAAGAATTTGCTGAATAGGCTGGAAGAATCAGTTTATAGTTTATTTCTTTATAATTCTGCTACGTAACTCAGACTTTGTAATAAGCTCCCATTGTGTGAGCATTTGACTATTATTTGGATTATGGAATGATGAATTTAGTTATCTTTGTTCTTGTGATTGCTACCTTTTTTAGTGTAAATGGGATGTGATCTATAACAAGGGTGGAACGTGATCCGTAGAACATCCAAGTTTTACATCATTAACACCTGACTTTCTCAGGAACGAGTATAAACTCTGGCCGTGAAAATTCGGGATGTTACAGGATCCTTGGCCTGTGTGACCTAAAAGTCGGGTGCTGTGTGTTGACCCTTGCTCATGGGATCATAAAGTATATCGTGTAGACACGTTGTATCAGCCTAAGTGTAGGTTGTATTGGTTAGAGGTGAACTTGATTTAAAACCTCCGGTTTGAGGTGAACCTGTTGTGAAACCTCCGTTAGCGAGATCCGGTACACTCAAGGGTTGAGTGCGTCCACTGGAAGCGGAGTAGACAAGTAGTCAAATCACTATAAAAATGACTATGTTTGAGATTGTTATTGTCTTTCATTACCTGTGTGGTTTCCTTAAATGCTTTCATAATTGATTATCTGAGATCACATCTCACACACAGTCACATCCATCATAAATCGTAATTTGCATCTGGTGTATCTTTCAAATAGTTTTATGATTGGATCCTCTATTTGGCTTGGAAGCCATTGGAGTTACTCTGAAGAAATTCTGATGTATGCATATTTACTGAGGATAAGATTGATAGGATTTTAAATAATCAGAAAATATTAAAAAGTCCTATTCACTCCCCTCTAGGACATATTGGCATATTCTCAATTCAACTAAAGCGGTCGTTACCGCAATTTCAATTGGTATCAGAGCGGGTCTCTCTTAAGGACTTCACCGCTTAGAGAGTGATCTTGACTGAAGTTGGTAATATGGCCAAAGGAGAGGGCTCATCGGTCACTAGACCTCCAGTGTTTGATGGATCAAATTATACATACTGGAAGGCTAGAATACACTACTTTCTGAGATCTCTAGATCATGATGTTTGGGATATTGTGGAAAGGGGATATGTGCCACCAACTAATCAAATAGTACTTGAAAATGGCTCAACTATCACTAAACCAAGAGCCAAAGAAAAGTGGACAACATTTGATAAGAAAACCAAACCTCTGAGGCTAAAGCCATGAATGTTATCTATTGTGCTATGTCCCGAGAAGTTTTCAATCAAATCAATATGTGTGGGACAGCCAAAGAAGCATGGGATTTGTTAGAAACAACCCATGAAGGAACAAACACTGTGAAGAGATCCAAACTACAACTCCTAGCATCACAATTTGAAAGTCTCAGAATGGAAGAGCATGAGACCTTCATGGAGTTTTTCACAAAACTAAACATCATTTACAACTCCATGGGTGGATTAGGTGAGAAAGTTCCGGTCCCAAAAGTTTGTAGGAAAATACTAAGATCATTACCCGAATAGTTTAATCCTATAATAACAACCATTGAAGAGTGTAGAAACATAAATGAGATGAAAGTAGAAGAACTAGTTGATTCCCTACAAACATTTGAACTACACTTCAAACAAACCCCTAAATCCCAAACTACTGTCCTCAAAACTTCAAAAAATACAATAACTGAGCACATTGAAAGTGAAAGAGAAAATGAAGATGAGGAAGTGGCCTTATTCGTACAACAGTTCAGAAAGTTCTTTCAGAAAAATCGTGGCCGGCCATTTAAAGGAAGACAGGTGGACAACAAACACTCTACAAGTAGATCTAGTAGAAAGACAAAGGAACCACAATGTTATACCTGTCGTAAGTTTGGACACTTGTCCATTGAATGCCTAAATAGGAAAACGAAAGGAAAAGCAATGGCAGCCACATGGGATGACACAGAAGAGTCAAACTCGGAATGTAGCGACTCAGAGAGCGATGGAGACTAGAAATCTCTGAAAATTCTTATAGTCTCTACTGCCTCAATCACACCCATCGAAACTGAGAACGTTGAACAACCACAGACCACTGAATCATTCCCATCCGATAATGAGGAAACTGAGAAAGAAGAAGAAGAAAAGGATAAATTACAGGATGCTTACAATTAACTCTACATTTATAGCATCAACATACTTAAGAGACTCGGAATAACTAAAAACAAAAATAAATTGCTCCAAAAAGATTTAGATAAAACATTGGAAATTAATACACACCTAATTGGTGATTTACAGCAATACCACACAGATAATGATAGACTAGAAAGAATCAATATCTTCCTTAAATCCGAGTTTGAGAAACTAAACAAACAGGTTGAGCTATTGAAAGATAAAAACATGCTCCTTCAAAATGAAAATCACACACTTCGATTTGACCTAGAGAAATCCAGAAAATCTGTTGAAATAAACTATAAATTTTCCCAGAGTGGTGAGAAGTTAGAAAAACTGATAGGGATAGGAAGACAAGGAAAAGACAAGAGTGGCTTATGATATGATAAGTCTAAAACAAAATCTACAAATGCAGCATCGATAGCTGAAAAATATGTTGCTTCAGGAAGTAAAACTAAGCTTACTCCTATTTGTCAATTGTGTGGTGACTTTGGTCATTATAAGTTTGAATGCGTATTTCCTAGGAGGTCATAACCCAATTCTGATCAAAAGCATGAAGGTAAATTCAGACCAACCAGAAAACAAGATGTAAGGTGTCTGTTGCGCAACACACCAACAACGCTGTGAGCCTAGATCCAATCTCAGGCCTCACCCACAAACGATAAACAAGAAGAAATATAAACTAGAAACAGATCAAATCAATCCAAACAAACCACAAGACAAGATATACGTGGAAAAACCCCAATCTAGGGTAAAAAAAAAAACCACGAATGCAAACTTCCACTATGAAGAACAAAGATTACAAGGCAATATACTAACCTCTCCCTTGGAATAACATAGAAAACCCTTTGCCCATACCTTAGAATTATTTCCCCAATATTCCAATACACCTAGAAAAGCCCTAGGAACACCTATATATAGTTTAGGCAACTTCCCTTCCGCACCCTTGCGAAAGGCGACACCAAAATTCGCAGTCCGCATCAGATTCGGAAACGAATCTGCTTAACCTACAACTAGTCGAAGGGAAGCTACAACTAGTTGAAGCTACGAGTAGTCGAACAATTCCTACGACTAGTCGAAGGACCAGGATATGAAAAACAAGACTCGCTGGACTTTGAGTCGAGCCGGTCCACGACCGGTCGAGCAGGCCCCTACGACCAGTCAAACAATTCCTACGACTAGTCGAAGGCAGCCCCAGATGTGGCTCCACATCTCAACAGTGTCCACCTAGGAATATGGATAGAAGAAATAGACATCCATCACCACCTATAATGACTAACAGGATGAAGGAGTTATTGGATCAAGTGGCTGAATTAAACAAAAAAAAAAAAAAAAAAAACTAATGAATTTTTAAGACAAGGAAACGCGATTCAGTTGCCCAACTTGATTAAAGAAACAAAAACTACCACTATCCCTATAACAAAATGGGTAGTAAAAGAAAAGAAAAATTGCCTTGTTACTCACTCAAATCATATAACAGGCAATTATGCTAAGTGGTACCTTGATAGCAGTTGCTCAAGACACGTCACTAGTGACAAATCCCTTCTCTCAAACTATTCAAATCTTAATGATGGGATAGTCACATATGGAGACGGAAGCACTGCTAAGGTAATAGGACAGGGAATTATCAAATGTATAAATATGCTAAAAAACGAGAATGCCTTTTGTATAAAAGGATTAATGCATAATCTTTCGAGCATTTCCCAAATATGTGACAATGAGCATGTGGTTACATTCAGCAAGGAAGAATGCGAGTGATGCAGGGTTCTCGTACAAATAACCACTACTATGTCATTAAAGGAAAAGGAAGAGTTGATCCATATGCCTAGAAATATTTGAGCATGTCCAGGTCATGCATCGAGACCTGGATAGTTGTTGAAAAGCTGCAATTTTGCTGAACTTTTAATGATACATCTGAGGTCCCTCACCTCAATCTTTTTGTATATAAACATTTTGATGTTTATAATTTTGGAATGTACAATGCTTGTACAAAATTTTATTGTGTATATTGATTGATATAAAGATATACTATATTATACATGAAAGTTTGTCGAAATGCTGAAATATGAAAAATATACACCTTCGATATGTCTGTCGATAACTCATGTGGAAGCTCGATTAAATTGACCAAGGGTCGATATCATCGACGCCTCTTTGGAATGGGAAGAGTCTCATGATCGAGAATGTTATCAAAGATAGCTTCGATATCATCGAATAGGATCTATCGATATCATCAAAATAATGTTCGATGATATCGAAGTGGGCCGCCCGATAAAAGGTGGTAGAGCGGGAAACATTGCATTTCACCTCCAAATCATTTTTCCTTCTTCCCTACTCATTCCTCTTGGCATGTCTGCAATTAGGAAGCCCTAGACATTATTCAAATCCGGTAACACCCCTTCCATTCTCTCATTTCATCAAGATTCCATCTTGTACTTTTTGGGTATTTCTTGTTTTTCAAGCGAAGCTCTGTCCGTTTATCTCCAAATTCATCAAACTCTTTTCTGTGAGTACTAGAAAATGGGAAAGGACAAAGGGAAACTGTCCGGTCCTGGAGAATCGTCTGGATCCTCTAGCCAAAAAGTTCTTGCCCCGAGGGAAAGGGCAAGGGCTCCTGAACATGGGACTCCTACTCGCCAGTGCATAAGGCAGACATTGCGTGGTGGGTCCCAATCTGAAACACCGAGCCCTCCTCCTGCTAGGGTGAATTCGGCGTTGGCCAAATACATTGGGAGAAAACTCGTTCATGAAAGGAGGGTTAACAGGGAGTGTCTAAAACCATACAATCTAAAACCCCTGTTAGCCGTGATTGATTGGCTGTCGCTTCTCAATTTTGGTCGTCCATGTCACTACGAACGCACCTATAACTTTTTTACTTCAAGTCATTCACCAGTGGCTGATCCTCCATCCATTACGGTTTCGGTTGATGGTGATGATGTAGAAATTACTCCTGCAGCCATTGCAAACCTTCTTGGCCTTACTCTGTCACCCATCGGTCTCCTTGACATAGACCTTGAGAATGTTGAAACCCGGTCCATGGAAACTCGGTATCGTATTTTGCATAGTCGTGATATCTCCTGGTATCAAGGTAATGCACTAAAATCAAAGTTCATGGAACCTCGGTATCGTATTTTGCATGGGATCTTTGCCTCCAACATATATCTGAGAGGTACCAATCGTTTGGATCTCACTGAGTTCATGGCCATGGTAGTGTACTCCGTAGCTACAGGGATCAAAATCTGCCTTCCTACTCTAATTGTGCATCAGCTTGTCTATGCAATTCACACATCTCGGGATGTTCACTTGCCCTATCCTTGGATCATTCACACTGTGTGCAATGCGATTGGTCTTCTAACAACAAACGATCTGAAACTTCCCCATCAACACTTCAATAAGAACAACATAAGAAGGATGGATTTAAAGTTCCACAAATTTCCCGAAGACCAACCTGAGGTGGGGATTGCTGAAGAAGGAGAACATGATGAGGGGGTTGTTCACGCCGAAGGCGCTGGAATGGCTGAAGGTGACCCTATCGCATCCTAACTAGCTCCGTCCCCGTCCGACTCTAGCCATACAAAAAGGTTCAAGCTGCATCAGGATTGGATTGGAGCGATATAGCAAGAAGTCATTCAGTTGAAGGAGTCAACGAATGCACGGTTCACTGTCCTGGAACGTCTAGGGAATGGGGTGGAGCAGTCTGTCCAACAATTGGTCCATCTGATCACCTACCGTCACGACGACATAGCACCATCCTCCTCCGCTCCTCCGCCATAGTGTTGTCATCTGGGAGCTGTCACATACACCCTACTCTCATCTCTGCGTATAGGCATTGGTATCTTTTTAAATGGTCGACGCTCACATGAGTGTTTGTGATCGATTACTAACCTGCATAGTCTGACAAGTTTTTTTTTTTTTGATATGTATATGCCCATGGATGGGCTAGATACTTGTGTTTTTTTTTTGTGCCCATGGATAGGCTTGGTTTTTCTTTTGGTTTGAGATAGAGGTTATACTACTGCCAATCTTGGGTAGTACTTATTTTGGATATTTTGCTTTATGGCTGTTTATCATTCATCTATACTTACTGACATTCTTCTGTGGGCTGCTTCACATGATGTTTATCCCTGTTTTCCTATTTTCTCTGGTTTGTCTCAACTCTGGTTGTGATGCTTGATCTTTATCATTATTTCTGATCTATCTTTGTGTTTCTATTTGCTACATTTTGCTTTCATGATTTTATATTTTACTGTCATGATTATCTGTTGTTGTGTGGTGATCTTTATGTTATTATTATTGCTAACTTCAGTCAATATCTCCATTTGTTGCATATGTTATGTATATGGAGAAGTCATGAGAGAAAAAATCCTCCCATAAAATATGTGTATCATGCAGGTGGTCATGTGTATGCGTGGAAGGGTCAACTTCAGTCAATATCCATTGTTCTGATATCCTTTGCCAATGACTGACAAAAAGGGGGAGAAAAAATCCACACCCCGAAGAAAAATTGTGTGTATCTGCTTGTGGGTGGTGGTGCAGGTGTTAGGGGGAGCAGTTGCAAGAAGACAAGGGGAGATCACTGTTGAGGGGGAGCAGCTACTAAATGACTTTAGTCATCTATGTGTGTGAACTAGATAGCATTGTAAAATTGTGTAAAGTTCATGTACACACAATTTAGGGTGTGTGCCTAGAAGTTGCTCTAGGGTGTTTTGGTGTTTTGTCACGTAATTGACAAAGGGCGAGATTGAAAGTACCTTGGTTTGTCAATTAGCATGAATGTTGAGTCAGCTAGACAAAGGAGCCCCATAGGAAGATTAATCAAGCATCTGCGTCAACTGGATGTGTGCCCGAACTCGTCACAAGTATATCTTAGCCTCACATCCCATGTCCCAAAACACCAGGTAATTAAAACCCTTAAAATTGAATAGAACACTCTAGGGTTTTTTGTCAAAAAACTTCCTTCAATTTCAGGAAAATCTTTAAGTTTTCTACCTTTATCGATTTATCGACAAGTGGTTCGATGAAATTGAACACTGTTGTCGATGTCCTTGAAGCTCACTCGATCTTATCGAAATGAGGACCTAAGATGTCCAGCAACCATAAAGATATCTGGACTGAATTATTGATGGATCGATGGACTAATCGATATCATCGAAGTTTGAATCTCGAGTCCATCGAGCCGACTCGATAAAATCGACATCTAATCTGTTGTGTTCCAAAGTTCTGATAAGCCAAGTCATGTAATTCTCGATATATTGAAGAACTTCTCGACATCCTCTGAATTCAAATTTTGATGATATCGGAAGACTTTCGATGATATCGGTTTGGAACACAAATCTATCTAGCAAGTTTTCAGGTTGTTTTTCTTTGATCGAGGGACACTCGATAAAATCGATATTCAAATATCGATCATATCGAGGCATGGTCGATATCATCAAAAGTGGACAAAAACTGTCCAGCAAGCTTATAGGAAAATTCATTGGAATTATCGATGAATCGACATTGCCCTCGATATCATCGATATTCAAATTCTGATAATATCGAGTGATGATCGATCATATCACATACCTAAAATATTTTAAAGGTAAGTGCTCTCTCATTTTCAAATGTTGAGGAATCGAACCTCGTGTCAATGAAATCGGAGTTTGAAATCCGATAACATCGACACTCGTTCGATTTCCTCGACCAGTTGGTAAAGGTTTCAAAAGCGTTTGACAAATGAGTTCGTGTCATCGAGCGGCCAGTCGATTCCATCAAGAGTAAACGCTCGATGATATCGACCCTGCTTGATGATATCGAACTCTGTCATAAATGTCACTGTTTTATATCCGTTGGAACCTTTTACCTATTTAATGAGAGCTTGCCCTTGGTTGTTGGCAGAGAAAATAGAGAGTGCTTTTGAGTGTTTATACCCATATCATATACCCAAAGCCTTTTCTCTCATGGGAGTTCATCCTCCAATCCACCCTTATCATTGACATTCAATAAAGTAGATTGGGGAATGAACTTCCACATTCAAGGATCTTGCAACTACTACCTTAATGGCAAATCATTAAGTTGGGATGTCTTGAACGCTTAGATGATTGGAATCGCTCAATCTCTCTTATAGGAAAACATTTAATAGAGTAGGATTCCATCATAACTGAAAAGGCTGAGCTATATGTCCTAGAGGGGGGGGGGGGGTGGATAGGACTATGACAAATTAAAAAATAACAACGGAATTAAACAATAAGATAGTCAAATGAATTGCAAATAATTAGAGGAAGCAACAACCTCAAAATTTAGTATTGAGAGGTTGATACAAATGTTGTTCTAAGGACAACCTTACACCATAAAAACCAAGGGTTTATGGCAGGACAACCTTACTAGAACGGTTTGTGTATCAAAAACTCAAACTGAAGAGGAATAAAAAGGAAATAGCAAGTAAGGAAATCTACGCTAATGCAACATTCCCCACAATGTTGAAATGTAAAGATTACAACATTCACATCCACAAATACATCCCACAATCTTGAATTAAAAAGAATAAAGAAAGGAAACCACAAAACCACAAAACACAAAGAATTATAATGGTTCGCCTGTGTGTACACCAACTGTTAATCAACAGCCACATAGCTCCACTCTTAATATCCTCACACAGTGGATATTAGCGTTCACTATAAAAATAGGTTTTTTCAGGTTCACCTAAAACCCTCACAATTGTGTCTTTCAAGTGGGCTTACACAATTCAAAAAAATCCCACACTCTGAGTTTTCTAGATCACCTTAGATAACCAAAACTAAGAGATTTTTCTGGCTTAATCTCAAAGAAACCAAAACAAAGGAAATTACAAAACTGTAAAATACCTGGATATTCTCCTAGATTCAGCTCAGAAAAACCAAGTCAGATTAAAAGTTCAACGTAGAAGTTCAATGTCAAATACTCACTTATGAAATGGTTCTAGGTTCTAAATTGATTTTAGATTCAAAGTACCTTAAGCTAGGTTGATTTGATTTTGATTTCAAGAAATGGGAATACTTCAATCCCTCTTTCAAATAAAATTGGAATGTGGAAATTCAAAATTAAATGCAAAGAAAGCTATTAAAAAAAAATATTAAATGATCACAATAAAGCTTAAAATAACGACTGACTTATCTCTCAGAGTGACGTATTGTTTTAGCTTGAATTCAATGAAAATCTCTGAAATTCATCGTCTATTTATAAGTGAAGAAATTGCATTCACGACTGGTCCTGTGGACACTACACCTACTCGTAGGACCAACTGATTTTTGAAATTTTGAGCGCGATCGAATAAAGCCGTTCCACGACTGGTCGTAGGTATTCCACGACCGGTCAAGAGACCTTCACGACTGGTTGTGACCTACCCATGACTGGTCGTGCGGAACCTGGAATAGTTGCTGGACTTTGAGTCGTAGCTGCAGGATTGGTCGTGAACGAGTCGAACACTGTTCACACGACCGGTCGAGCAATCTCCAGGACTGGTCGTGGCTTAACAAAAAATTCCAAATTTTAACAACAAATTTAGGACTGGTCGTGAAATTTCTTAGACTAGTCGAGCCAGTGCTAGGACTAGTCGAACAAAGTCCAGGACTAGTCGAGAAACAGACCATTCACTTATAAATTGATATAATTGAATTATGTATTCAAAATGATCTACCCTAAGGTCAATCTAAGGTCATTCATACCTTTATTCATGAAGTATGAACATTGAAACTTCTTTTCCTTCAGTTGATAGTTGATCTTTGAAGTTCACGAAGCTTGTGATCATTACATGATGAAGCTTGAACTCGAAACCTTTTGAACCTTCAATTTGAATTTTGAATTTGTAACTTTAAGAAGCTTGAATTTGAAACCTCTTTAGTCTTGAGCTTGAGGTCCAAAGAAAAAGACTTTGTCTTGACTTGGAGCTTGATCTATGAATCTTGAACTTGTTATTGTACTTAAACATGACCATGTAAACTTGCATTTCTTGAAGTAAAAATCTTTGTTCTAGAGTGATGCACAGTCTTCATTATGTAAGAGTGCTATAAAAGACACAGATTCCAAGAGAGGTTTTGGCACTACAAAATTTGACAATAATAGGATCTGGAACCCATAGCGCTTACAATCTCCCCCTTTGTCAAATTTGTGGCAAAACACAAAACACACTCCATATAAACATAAGTGTTAGTGCTATTATATGATACCTCTTTGATTGTCAAATTTTGTGTGTCAAAACCTTGGTATGTTCTATGTCTTGGTGTGTTCTATGTTTAAGACAACCATGGACTCTTCAAGCGGCTTCAAGGTATATGTCGAAGATATAAAGAAGACATGGTATTCTTTATTCACGCAAAGGTTATTCAAGTTCAAGATACAAGCAGTGTTTGAAGGTGTGAAGCTCAAAAGCAAACTCAAGATAAATGTTGGTGTCAAGTTTTTGGACGACTCGTACTTCAGGCTTCAAGTACTAAAAGAATTATCATTCGTTGAATGAAGTAGAGTTCAATGTCCATACTTCATTATTCAGGTTGATTGACCATAGTCATTGGCCTTAGGGTAGGTCATTTTGGATACATAATACAACTGTGTTTAAACATGTTTTTGATCTGCTCTTAGACTAGTCCTGGGTCTGGTTCGACCAGTCCTAGCACTGGCTCGACCTGTCTAAGAATTTCCTAGGCCAGTCTTGGAATTGTTCAAATTTATCGGATTTTCTGGTTCGCTCACGACCAGTCTTGGAGTCTGCTCGACCGGTCGTGGGATATCCTCGACTCGAACCTCGACCAGTCGTGGAGCCTCGATTCAAACTCCAGCGACTAAATTCACAGTCGCTCGACCAGTCGAGAAGGGGTCTCGACCGGTCGTGGATGACCTTCGACCAGTCGTGGACTGCCTACGACCGGTCGAACATCGGTTTTCCTGATTCCGCGCAGAAATTCAAAAATTTGTTTCTTCTAAGACCAGTCGTGGGAACTCCTAGACCAGTCGAAGACGAATTTCTGTAGCTATAAATAGCACACGAATTTCAGAGTTTAATCATCGAAAAATCTATCAAAGCAAGGCTCCACTCTGAGATAAGTCGTGTTTAATTTTAAGCTAATTTGCGCTTCATTCTAATTCCTTTTATTAGCTTTTTGCATTTGATTTTATTCTAAATTCCAATCATATTTGAAAAGGGGAAATCATGTATTCCTTCTTCTTGGAATTAAAATCAAATAGAGCTAGCCCTTTGTGATTTCATTAAAATCAATTAGAACTTAGAACCTCAATAATTTGAGTATTGGACATTGAACTATCCTCTCTACTCTGATCGGTTCTTCCGGGCTACTGCAAAAGGATAAGATCCAGGTATTTTACAATTCCTGTAATTTCTATTTTGGTTTTGTATGAGATTTGCCAGAAAAATCTCTATGTGTATGGTTATCTGAGGAGAGCCAGAAAACTCAGATTGTGGGATTTTTTGAATTGTGTAAGCCCAAGTGATAAAGACACAATGTGAAGGTTTTTGGTGAACCTGTGAAAACCAGTTTTATTAGAGAACGCTAATATCCCCTGTGTGAGGATATTAGGAGTGGAGTAGCATTCTGTGTGGCTGTTTTAGAACAGTTGGTGAACACACAGGCGAACCACTATAACTTCTTGTCTTGTGGATTGAATGGTTATTTAATTCCTTATCTTTTATCATTCAGTTCTATTTTCCTTGTAAATGTGAATGTTGTAAGAGTTTGAAATTACAAGCAAGTGTGGGAATGTTGTAATAATTTAGTGATTTATTTCTACAATTTATTTCCAGCAATTCTCTCTATTGATTCAAGTTTTAAATTCCAAAATTGTTCCAGCAAGGTTGCCCTGCCATTTTTATGGTGTATGGCTGTCCCTAGAACAAGACATTTGTAAATTCAATTTATTCAGTGCAGTTTGTATTTATTTCTTTATTCCTCTTTGATTTGAGAATTTGATACAAAGACATTTCTAGACATAAGGTTGTCCTACCATAAACATTGGGTTTTTGGTGAAAGGTTGTCCTTAGAACAACGTTTGTATCAACCTCTCAAATTCAGTTGTTTGAGGTTGCATTTCATTTCTGCATTGCAATTTATTTAATTAGTTCATTGGCTATCATACTTTGTTTAATTCCGCTATTATAAGTTTTTATTTGGCATTGTCCTATTCACCCCCCCTCTAGGACATATAGCTTGGCCATTTCAAGTGGTATCAAAGCCTAATAGCTCGCTTTTATTTCTTTATATTTGGATTTATTTCCTGAGCTAACGATCTAAGCTATATATAATAATGTCAAATTTTGATAGCCTCTCAGTCACTAGGCCTCCACCATTTGATGGCTCCAACTATGCTTATTGGAAAGCCAGAATGAGGATCTTCCTCAAATCAATGGATGAGAGTGTGTGGCAAGCCACAGTGACTGAATGGAATCCTCCTGTCATGGAAGTAACTGGATTGATGGTTCTAAATCTATGAAAATTACACCATACTTTCAATGGACCACACTTCAGAAAAGTGAGAGTAGTGCTAATGCTAAAGCACTAAATGCAATTACTTGCGCACTATCACCGGATGAGTTCAAAAGAATCATATCCTGTGATACTGCAAAGCAAGCTTGGGATATTTTAGAAATGACACATGAGGGTACATCGATTGTCAAAAAATCTAAAGTCCAACTCCTCACAACTAAATTTGAAGAAATTCATATGGAGGAGAATGAAATGTTTATGGACTTCTATACTAGATTAAATGACATTGTAAACTCAATGTGGGGTCTTGGTGATAAAATCCCAGAAAGTAAAGTGTGTGCAAAATTCTACGCTCTCTTCCTGAACGGTTCAATTCTAAAGTAACCGCAATCCAGGAACTTCGTGACACGGACAAAATGAAGGTGGAAGAACTCGTTGGGTCTCTACAAACTTATGAATTAAATTTTAAAGCTCCTAAAGGAAAATCAATTGCTTTGAAATCTTCCAAAAATACGGTAGAAGATAAATCCGATTCTGAAGATGACTTAGCTCTTATTGCAAAAAGATTTTACAAAATTTTTAAAAGTAAGAAAAGAGTTGATTTTCAAAAATCAAATGATAAAAAGAAGTTTAGATCTAAAACTCGAAAATCTTTGAAAGACAGTCAGTGTTACAACTGTCATGAGTATGGGCATCTAGCAAACAAATGTCCTAATAAGGACAAACCCAAAAAGAAGGGTATGTTGGCTACATGGGATGAATCATCTGACTCTGAAGTTTCTTCTGAATCAGAAGATTCTGAAACCGAGTCGGGCAATGAGGTAAAAGCCCTTATGACTCTAGCCAAGTTTACCTTCTCTGATCACGATGATTCTACTAGTGAAGAAAATTTGGATAATGATCATGAGAATGAAGAAGATCTTCAAGATGCTTACAATGCCTTATACAAAGAGAGTTGTAAAATTGCTGTGAAGCTTAAACTTCAGAGAGAAAAATTTTCTAAACTTAGAGATTGTTTTGACTTGCTTGTTTTAGAAAAATCTCAAATATCAGATTATTTTGAAAAATCAAAAAGTGATTTAGAATTCAAAAACTCTCTGATTGTTGATTTAAAATCTGAAATTGAGAGACTAAAGAATGAAGTGTCTTCTCTTCTGAATTCAAAGGAAACTTGGAGGTATGCCCAAGGTGATTCTAAATTAGAAAAACTCCTATCCGGTTCAAAAAAATGTGGCGATAGATCCGGGTTGGGGTATGATAAAACAATACCTCATAAACAGAAGAATTCTCCACCTAAATTTGTGAAAGGAGAATCCTCTAATTCAAAAGAGAAAAACACTTCACAAGGTTTTGTCAAAACAACAAAAAATTTTCAAAAACCTAGAAGCAGCTATGTCAACTTCAAAAATCAGATGAAAAATCCTTTAGCTGAAAAAATAGTTGATTTACTCAAGGAACTTTTAAAATCTAACTCTGTAAGTCACTCTTACAAATATAAACAAAAGAAGACCAACTATGTTCCTAAACCTAAAACTGTTATGAAATGGGTTCCTAAAGTTGACTGCTTGGTTGCTCACACTGCTTTCAAAGCAACTAGCCTTTCAAAGTGGTACCTAGACAGTGGTTGCTCCAGGCATATGACTGGTGACAAAGCTCTTTTCACCGATCTACAAGATATGACTGATGGGTCAGTCACATTTGGTGATGGTAGCAATTGCAAAATTATTGGCCAAGGTACGGTTCAACTCTATAATCTACCCTTATTTAAGAATGTTTTATATGTTGAGGGTTTAAAACACAACTTGTTAAGCATATCTCAAATATGCGATAACAATCATAGTGTGAAGTTTTCCAATCAAGGTTGTGAGATTATAGACAAAAAGGGGTCTGTGATATTAACTGGTCTCAGAACTTCTGAAAACTGCTATATAGTGAGAAATGACAGCTCATCTAATCAAATGTGTTACATGGTCCATACCAATGAAACAGAATTATGGCATAAACGCCTTGGACATGTACACTACCGAATTTATATAGATTGAGCAAAGAAGAACTAATAAGAGGTCTACCAAAGATTCAAAAAGTAGATAAAATATGTGGTGAATGCCAGTATGGTAAACAAACTAGGAGATCTCACAAAAGGTGAACTCCAATACCACATCAAGACCACTCGAACTTCTCCACATGGATCTAATAGGACCAACTAGAACGGAAAGTCGAGGTGGTAAAAAATACATTCTGGTTATTGTAGACGATTACACCAGATTCACTTGGGTTTCATTTTTAAAGGACAAATCAGAAACCCTTGATGAAGTGAAAAAGATAATCAAACGGATCCAAACTGAAAAATGTTCTCAAGTAATAAGATCCGAAGTGATCATGGATCTGAATTTGAAAATAGCGGTTTTGAGAAATTCTGTAATGATCATGGAATATCACATGAATTCTCTGCACCTAAAACTCCACAGCAAAATGGCATTGTGGAAAGAAAAAATAGAGTTCTTCAAGAAATGGGAACTGTTATGCTAAATAGCATGAAGGTTTCTAAGAATTTATGGGCTGAGGCGATTAATACTGCTTGCTATATTATTAATCGTGTTTATACTTGCAAATCAAATAATAAAACGCCCTATGAAATGTGGTTTGACAAAAACCTACAGTCAAATATTTTCGCGTTTTTGGCAGTAAGTGTTATATTTTACGTGACCGGGAAAACTTGGGAAAATTTGATACTAAAAGTGATGAAGGATTATTCTTAGGATATTCATTAAACAGTCGTGCATATCGTGTACTGAACAAAAGGACCGGAGTTATTCAAGAGTCAATCAATGTGGTCATAGATGATCACTTAAATACTTCGGCCCCTAGTTCAGATAATGATGAAGTTCTCATAATTGAAAAACCAGAAACTTCATCAAGTGAATCTAATCATGATGTGAGGACTGTCAAAGATCATCCAACTACACAAATCCTTGGAAATCCTCTCACTGGTGTACGCACTCGTAGACAATTAGAAGATTTTTGTAATTACGTGTGTTTCACATCTCAGATAGAACCGGTTAATGTAAAAGAAGCTCTTTCTGATGAAAACTGGATAGTTGCGATGCAGGAAGAACTAATCAATTTGTTCGTAACGATGTCTGGTATCTTGTTCCAAGACCGAAATAAACATATTATTGGAACAAAATGGATTTTCAAAAATAAGTCTGATGAATTGGGAAATATTATTCGAAACAAGGCAAGACTGGTTGTGCAAGGGTACACTCAAATTGAAGGTATCGATTTTGAGGAAACTTTCGCTCCAGTTGCACGCCTTGAATCAATCAGATTATTTATATCCATTGCATGTTTTAAAAGTTTAAGATTTATCAAATGGATGTAAAGAGTGCTTTTCTTAATGGTGATTTACATGAAGAGGTTTATGTTGAACAACCTACAGGGTTTGAAGATCCTAAGTTTTCTAATCATGTTTATCGCCTTAAGAAAGCTCTCTATGGGTTGAAACAAGCTCCCAGAGCATGGTATGAAAAATTGACTAAGTTTTTACTGGGTCACAATTTTCAAATGGGTAGTGTTGATAAAACACTTTTTGTTAAAAAGCAGAACAATGATATTTTAATGGTTCAAATCTATGTTGATGATATAATTTATGGATCAACTTGTACTGACATGACTGTTGAGTTTGCAGATCTAATGAAATCTGAATTTGAGATGAGTATGGTCGGAGAATTAAACTATTTTCTAGGATTGCAAGTTAAACAGCAATCTGATGGAATTTTTATTTCTCAAACTAAATATGCTCTAAATTTAGTTAAGAAGTTCGGATTTGAAAATGGTAAGAATTTTGATACTCCTATGAGTACTTCTCTAAAGCTCTCAAAAGACTCTACAGGTAAAGATATAGATCCTAAACTATATCGAAGCATGATTGGTAGTTTACTGTATTTAACAGCAAGTAGACCTGATATTGCTTTTAGTGTTGGAATTTGTGCTAGATATCAGTCTAATCCTAAAGAATCTCATTTGACTGCTGTTAAACGCATTATTCGTTATGTTGCAAGTTCAGTTAATCTGGGTCTTTGGTATCCCTTTGATACTAGTGTTCAATTGGCTGGGTTCTCGGATGCTGATTGGGCTGGTAATATGGATGACAGAAAGTCAACCAGTGGTGGTTGCTTTTACATTGGAAATTGCATAGTTTCTTGGTTCAGCAAGAAACAGAGTTCCATTTCACTCTCAACTGCTGAGGCTGAATACATTGCTGCAGGAAATGCATGTACTCAGTTAGTCTGGATGAAACGCATGTTAAGTGATTATGGTATTGCACAAGACTCGATAGTTTTATATTGTGATAATTCAAGTGCAATTAATATTTCCAAAAATCCAATCCAGCATTCACGAACTAAGCATATTGACATTAGATTTCACTATATTCGTGAACTTGTTGAAGAAAAAGTAATTTGTTTAGAATATATTCCAACCGAGAAACAACTTGCTGACATTTTCACCAAACCACTCGATAAATGCAGGTTCAATAAATTGAAATTTGATCTCGGTATGTGTAATATAAGATGATTGATTATGCATTTTGTATATTATATTGTAAATATCTTCATAGTTTTTTATGAAATTTTTTTTAAAAAAAAAAATGCATGTTTTGGTCTTACACGACCAGTCGAGGATAGTCTCGACCAGTCGTGGTTCGACCGGTCGAGGACTAATCACGACCGGTCGTGTATCGCGCTGGTTCCTTTAATTGGGGAAAAAATCACTTTTTCCTCATTTCCCTCTTCTTCTCCAACGGGCTTAGCTTCGACCGGTCGTACCCATCTATGGGATTTCTCCAGGTTTGAGTATTTCTCTTGATTTTGTTGAAGAATCTTGAACATTGCTTCTTGTCTTCCTTGTTAGTGTTGATTATTTCATATTTCCTTCAAGGGTTTGGGGTTTTCTTCCTCATTTTCTGATTTGGTTGAAACCCATCTTGTTTTTCTTGAAATTTCTTCAATCTTTTCAAGAATATGGATGTTAGAGGTAAAAAGCGAACTAGTAGAGGTGCTTCTTCATCTAGGTCTAATGTTGTTTCTCGCCGTCATCTTAGAGATCCTAATGATGACCCTCCACAAGTTCGTGATTTTCGTACTAAGAAGGTTATTGTTGAGAAAGCAGTTAGTATTAATCATATTGCTCAATTTAATCTTGTTCCTCTCCTTCAATCTGTTGGTTGGGTTAACATTTTGAACTGGGGAGGGCCGGCATTTCAGTCAATTGCTCAGGCCATGGTTGCATGTATTACAGACTTTTCTCTTGAGGAATTAACTTTTATTGTTACTACAAGAGAAGGGCCTTTTACTGTGGATCGTCATTTGATTTCTGGCTTAATGGATATTCCAGTAATGATGATGGAATCCACCCTTCCACATTGGGTGATAAAGTTACTGAATCTGAGAAACGTCTATTTACTAGAGCCCTTTGTAATATGGATGCACCTTGGTCTGTCAATGGTACTGTTCTCAAATCCAGGTGGCTGTTGCCCAGATACAGAGTTCTTCATCGTATTTTTACGTCTAATGTGTATCCTCGGGCTGGTAACAAAACTGAGTTGACTCTTCTGATGGTTCGTATACTGTACTCAGTCATTAGTGGTGCCAATGTTTGCTTGCCTTCGTTGATCTGTTCTTCTATTATTCAGTTTCGGTCTCAGCCAGGTCATGGTGACATTCCATTTGGATATTTGTTAAATGTCTTAGCTACTCATATGTTGGTCACTATGCCTGTTGGTGAAGCTCCTATCCAACACCTTATTTTCAACAACTCCAACCTAAACAAAATGAAGTTGAGATTGGCCGCTGGTCAAGTTGATAATGTCGAAGGTGGTGGAGCTGCTGGAGTTGGAGATGCGAATGAAGGAGATGATCTTCCTGATGAGGATATCAACATGGATGATCTTTTTGATGATATTGAGTCTGCATCTGAAGATGATCCAGATTTTGTTCCTTCTGATTTCGATGCACGTCTAAGTGCATTAGAAGAAAAGGTAGAAAATATGCATGTTGGCCATAATGCACAATTTAAGAAAATGCATAAGTATTTGAGGCGCTTACAAAAAGGCCTTCATCATATTGATGCTACCATTCCTGCTCCTTCTTCAGGGTCTGATTAAAATTTTTTTTAACTATAGTTTGAACTGATTTCACTTTGAATTTCTCTTGGTACTGTTAACTTATAACTGTGACTTTGGTTTGTAATATCTTCTCCTAACACTTTTATGCACTTCTCTCTATTTTACTTCTTGAGCTTATGGATCTTCCTTTGTCATATTTTTGACAAAAGGGGGAGAAAAGAATGGTATATATAATGTGTGTGTGTGCATCATTCCTTAATGGGGAGTCTTATTGAGGGGGAGTGATTCATCTCTCATATTGTGTATGGTTGTCATGTGTTGACATGTGTTGACAACTGATTCATGATTCTTTTATATTATCTTTTTATATATGTTTTTTGTCACAAATTTGCCAAAGGGGGAGATTGTTAGTGCTATTATATGATACCTCTTTGATTGTCAAATTTTGTGTGTCAAAACCTTGGTATGTTCTATGTCTTGGTGTGTTCTATGTTTAAGACAACCATGGACTCTTCAAGCGGCTTCAAGGTATATTTCGAAGATATAAAGAAGATATATAAAGAAGATATAAAGAAGACACAGTATTCTTTATTCACGCAAAGGTTATTCAAGTTCAAGATACAAGCAGTGTTTGAAGGTGTGAAGCTCAAAAGCAAACTCAAGATAATGTGGTTGTCAAGTTTTGGACGACTCGTACTTCAGGCTTCAAGTACTAAAAGATTTATCATTCGTTGAATGAAGTAGAGTTCAATGTCCATACTTCATTATTCAGGTTTGATAGACCATAGTCATTGACCTTAGGGTAGGTCATTTTGGATACAATACAAATGTGTTTAAACATGTTTTTGATCTGCTCTTAGACTAGTCCTGGTCTGGTTCGACCAGTCCTAGCACTGGCTCGACCTGTCTAAGAATTTCCTAGGCCAGTCTTGGAATTGTTCAAATTTTATCGGATTTTCTGGTTCGCTCACGACCAGTCTTGGAGTCTGCTCGACCGGTCGTGGGATGTCCTCGACTCGAACCTCGACCAGTCGTGGAGCCTCGATTCAAACTCCAGCGACTAAATTCACTGTCGCTCGACCAGTCGAGAAGGGGTCTCGACCGGTCGTGGACGACCTTCGACCAGTCGTGGACTGCCTACGACCGGTCGAACATCGTTTTTCCTGATTCCGCGCAGAAATTCAAAAATCTGTTTCTTCTAAGACCAGTCGTGGGAACTCCTAGACCAGTCGAAGACGAATTTCTGTAGCTATAAATAGCACACGAATTTCAGAGTTTAATCATCGAAAAATCTATCAAAGCAAGGCTCCACTCTGAGATAAGTCGTGTTTAATTTTAAGCTAATTTGCGCTTCATTCTAATTCCTTTTGTTAGCTTTTTGCATTTGATTTTATTCTAAATTCCAATCATATTTGAAAAGGGGAAATCGTGTATTCCTTCTTCTTGGAATTAAAATCAAATAGAGCTAGCCCTTTGTGATTTCATTTAAAATCAATTAGAACTTAGAACCTCAATAATTTGAGTATTGGACATTGAACTATCATCTCTACTCTGATCGGTTTCTTCCGGGCTACTGCAAAAGGATAAGATCCAGGTATTCTACAATTCCTGTAATTTCTATTTTGGTTTTGTATGAGATTTGCCAGAAAAATCTCTATGTGTATGGTTATCTGAGGAGAGCCAGAAAACTCAGATTGTGGGGTTTTTTGAATTGTGTAAGCCCAAGTGATAAAGACACAATTGTGAAGGTTTTTGGTGAACCTGTGAAAACCAGTTTTATTAGAGAACGCTAATATCCCCTGTGTGAGGATATTAGGAGTGGAGTAGCATTCTGTGTGGCTGTTTGAGAACAGTTGGTGAACACACAGGCGAACCACTATAACTTCTTGTCTTGTGGATTGAATGGTTATTTAATTCCTTATCTTTTATCATTCAGTTCTATTTTCCTTGTGGATGTGAATGTTGTAACAGTTTGAAATTTCAAGCAAGTGTGGGAATGTTGTAATAATTTAGTGATTTATTTCTACAATTTATTTCCAGCAATTCTCTTTATTGATTCAAGCTTTAAATTCCAAAATTGTTCCAGCAAGGTTGCCCTGCCATTTTTATGGTGTATGGCTGTCCCTAGAACAAGACATTTGTAAAATCAATTTATTCAGTGCAGTTTGTATTTATTTCTTTATTCCTCTTTGATTTGAGAATTGATACAAAGACATTTCTAGACATAAGGTTGTCCTACCATAAACATTGGGTTTTTGGTGAAAGGTTGTCCTTAGAACAACGTTTGTATCAACCTCTCAAATTCAGTTGTTTGAGGTTGCATTTCATTTCTGCATTGCAATTTATTTAATTAGTTCATTGGCTATCATACTTTGTTTAATTCCGCTATTATAAGTTTTTATTTGGCATTGTCCTATTCACCCCCCCTCTAGGACATATAGCTTGGCCATTTCA
>JAJHSJ010000001.1:89615728-89725263 GCA_021015155.1 Magnolia officinalis
CCGAGAAGAAAAGCGGAAGAAAGCGTCAAAAGCGTTCGATCTTCAATTTTTGGAAGGATCCGGCTCGAATCCGACGGTTCCGCTCATATATCGCTCTCAAGAACTCCGTTCTTCTTCCAGCGAGGCCGATCCCAGCATCGGCGAGTGAAATGAAGGTTTCCAATCGGCACGCCTCTGTCCTGGCCTGAATTCGTGATCCGATGACGAAGATCTTTCCACCGGATCCCAACCCTGTAGATTGAAAGCAATCCGATCGGAAATCAAAGGACGCTGTTCTGAATCTGCGATTTTTCTTGGTCTGATTCGATTCCTCGACGGAGAAAACGAGTAACAGAGGAAAGGGATCGGCAATTTCTCTTTCTCATCGGTTTCCTAATAAACGCTGTGATTTGAAAGAAAGGTGGGAAAGACGAGAAGCTTCTTGTAACGGAAGCGGCGAATTTGATCGGACGAAGTCCGTTAGATTTTAACGGCGAAATCGCTCTTTCTCCATTACATTCCGATCGCTGCGTCGCCACTTTCCTTCGATTGGACATAACTTCAGACATTAACGGTGGACCCCATTTTCTTCATTCTCTCTCCCCACTGGTAACGGAATCTCTTAAGTTTCACGGGCGAACCGAATCCATACGGTCTTCCCCTTTCGGAAAAAAAATTGTATTTCTCAAAGAAGCAACACTTCATTTCTTGACATAACGGGTTCTGTCAAATCTAACGGCAGAGCCAGTCCGTTCCGTTTCCTCTCACCCATAAGAGATGGTATCCGGCACGTGCCGGCTCTACTGATCGCCATCTTCCGGTGCCGCCCACGGCCGGCCCCTGATCAGAGGCCTGAGGCGATGACGGCCCAGATCGTCCTTCGCCGGCCCACACTCCCCGTCGCTGCCAGCCACTCCTCGTAAAGGCCACATCGCCATCGTCATCTTCAACGGCGAGTGCGCGTTTCGCCGAGGTGGGCGGGCGGGACGGCAGCGGAGTTCGCTGCTGTCTGCTGCTGCTGTCCGTGCGGGCTCGTCAACCTCGTCGTCCTCGCCGTCGTCAAATTGCCGGCAGGACTGTGTCGGAAAGCCATGTTGAAGAAGAACCGGAAGAGGAAAAATCGGCCTCTTGCCACAGCAGCAGCAGCTGGAGCTTTCAAAGCGTTTCAATGAGATGGAGCTGCAGAAGCTGGAGAATATCGTAACGGCCGAAACGTGCCCGTTTAAATCGCCGTCGATGGTTGTGTTGGACATGGAAAAGAGGTGTGGGACCCAGCTGTATGGTACGGGCTTCTGGAGGAATCCATCGGAAAAGGAACAGTAACGGTAAAAACCGTCATATCGGCCTCTTTCTCCTTTTCTTCTCAGATATTTGCTATAATTGCCGTTATATGTTTGTATCGTTTCGGGTTTCGTTTTATGGGAGAAATGCTTTTCTTTTCTTTTCGATAAAAAAAAAAAAATTTCTTACTATGTACAGGCGAAGATCTTTGGTCAATGATAATCATTAATTCGTCTTTGCCTTGATGGAAGTGAAGAAAGGATGAAATGCAGGTAAGGTAGTCATCGGACTACTGAAACAAAATCGTGGTGCGCCTGCTGGGCCATGTGGATCCGTGGACCCCATTTCAAAAGATGGGCTCTGCCATTGGCATGTCTTACTCGTGTTGCGATCTACCTCTTGAACAGTTCTGATCAGAACCAGGTGCGTAGACCAAGTAGCGGGGTTTATCACACTGCTCGAACGTGGGTTAATGGAGCACGTCTAGAGCGTTCCGTATCTAATGTGGGACCCAGCATAGAGACATTGGGACCAAAAGAGCAGACTGACCAACAGCCAGTCATCTATGATAACAGAAGTTCTATGTATTTCTTTGCTCAGAGTACACGTGGCAAATTTGTCTGGTGTTCGGGACTGTTGTGCTGGTGGGCCACTACCTGGATGGCCCATTTCCCTAAAATCGTTGGATTGGACAGTGGCAGCCACCAGAGGAGAATCCCACAGAAAAGAAATGGGTAGAGCAGGCTCTGGATTCAATAATTGCAATTTTCGGCCCCACAGCCCATCATCGATGGCCCATTAGATAATTGTCCATCAACGAAAGTGTTTGCCACGTGTCATACCATTGAGTGACCTTAGAGTTGTTATTAATTGGTCTCAAATTTCTCAAATTTCGTAATCTGCTCGGATTCGGTAATGATGGTCGACGTCTCACGGACTTAGTACAACCCCGGAACCAGCAATGTGAGTGGGACCAGCCCGTGGCTCCGCCTTCATGTATGCATTGTATATGCACACCGTTCATCCGTTTTCCCAGCTTATTTTAGGGCATGGTCCTAAAAATGAAGCGGATGTAAATATCAGGTGAACCACACCACAGGAAACAGTTGTCATTGAAGGCCAACCATTAAAAACTTCGTAGGGTCCACTATTATGTTTATTTGCCATCCAACCTGTTGACAAGGTCACACGGACCTTGATGAAAAAAAAAAAAAAAAAAAAACACAAAATGAGCTTGATCCAAAACGTTTGGCCTGCAAAAAGTTTTTAGTGTTCTTCTGATGTGGACCACCTGAAATTTGTATATGCTTTGATTTTTTTGTATAATGGCATAAAGGCAAAACGGATAGAGGATATACAATTCATACATCGACGTGGGTCCCATGCTCAGGGTCCTACCCACATCACTGCTCCCGGGTTGCAGCTAAAGTGGCCTCAGGTACTGGCCGGTATGCGTTTCGTCCATCAATTTTTATTTTTTTTTAGCTCATTTTACGGCATGAGCCTAAAAATGAGGCTGATACAAATCTCAGGTGGACCCCACCACATGAAACAGTGGTGACTGAATGTCCACCAATAAAATCTTCCTAGGGCCTACTTCATTGTTAATTGTTTATTTGCCATTGAACTCTGATTAGGTCATACAGACGGATGCGGATTGCTTCCTACTCCCGCCCTCTCCGGCTAGGAATGGGCAAGAGCTTTGAGAAGCCACCATGATGTATGGGTTTTGTTCACACCATCCATCTGCTTTTCCGTGGAAATTTATGGAATGGGACCAAAAATAGGAAAATCCAAGGCTAAAGTGGACCGCACTACAGGCATCATGGCGATCATGCTTATCATTGAAACTTTCTTAGGGCCTGATATTTATTTACCATCTAACCTATTCATGAAGTTTAGATGAAGGGAAAACACAAATGTCAGCTCGATTCAAAACTTCTTTGCCCCGAAGGAGTCTTCAATGGTAAGATTTTAATCCTCATTGTGTGGTCCAACTATGTCTTTATCTGCTTCAGTTTTCAATGTATATCTTGAAATGATATGGATAAATAGATGGACGGTTGGATTATACCCATACATCACGGTCACCACAACCTGAGACATGGAGGAAGGTAAGACACGTAAACTAGATCCAAAACTTTTGTAACCCTCAGTAAGTTTTTAAAGGTTGGGCATTAACTAACCACTATTTCCACCCGAGATTTAGATACGCCTATTTTTTGCCTACTGGGTACTGGCCTAGAATAAGCCGGCAAATGAACGGCATGGATAAAACACATGCATCCTTATGGACCACAACACCGATCACTACCGACCTGGGTTTTCGAGGGGTCACTACAGAATCCATACATCACATTATGTCTCGTTTGAGAATGGTTCTCTTTCATTTGGGAGTCCGGATAATAAGAAGGATGAAATGTCGCTGGGAATTGAGTTAACATTCTTACCACATTGAAGGGTTCTTTTAGAATAGGTTGCTCTTTGCGGTGGCCACCGTATTGCATCCTTAGATTATTGATCTGGACCATTCATATTCTCGTTACTTCCATATAGAAGCAATGGTGATGATCCCACCTTTGAATTTTGAATTTTTAATATGAACCATTAAACATTCATCTTTATATGCAATCAACCGTTAACAAATGTTTCTTATGATGGCCAGGTTATCATAGAATCCAAAATGTGAATGGTTCAAAAAACACACTTAAATGCCTAAGTTTTGAGGTCTTGGTTTTGTAGGGCCTGATTGGCTATGTTGTCCAAAAAACACACTTAAATGCTCACAAATAAATCAGCCATCCAAGTTTTTTTTTTTTTCTTAGGTTGGCTGACTCCCTTAATTCTACAAACATGCATATTTTTGTGGGTTATTTGGATGACAGTAACTTTTTCGGACATAAATTGTTTACATATTATCTTATTTTATAAGTAAATTTTATTTATTTATTTATTTACGCCCATGAGAGAGAGAGAGAGATGAGATACAAGTCACTGACAAGTAAGTGGAATCTCTCTCCTTAGATACATTTGCGAGTGAGTGAAAAGTTACAACTAGGTGTGGCAATGGGTCAACTTCAACTGAGTAAGTCAGGTCAAGCAATTAGGTTCTAACTGTTGAGAAAAGTCTTAAATCTAAAAGGTTTTGAGGTCGTTCGACCGGTCGTGGGAAGCTTCGACTGGTCGTGGGAGGCGTTCGACCGGTCGTAGGTTCGAGCTCTGGCACGACTCAAAGTCCAGCGAGTTTTTGCTGTTTTTTACTGTAACTACGACTGGTTGAGGGTCAGCTACGACTGGTCAAAAGTGGGCTACGACCAGTCGAAGACTCGCTACGACTAGTCGTAGGTTACGCAGTTTGTTCCGCGATTTTGCGCGAAACTGCGGATTTGAGTCCTTTCGCAACTGGGATGCGGAAGGAAAGTTTCCTAAACTATAAATAGGTGTTCCTAGGGTTTTTCTAGGATATGGTAATGTATGCTAATGCTTCCTAAAGGGTTCTAGGGTTATCAAAGGGTGTAACAAGGGTGAGATTCGAGGTTGTTCGAATCGGGTAAGTCCTTTCTCTTTGTAATTGATGCTTTCATAGTGAAGATCTGTCGCTTTTTGCGGTGGTTTTTTCCCGCAAGGATTTTCCACGTTAAATCTGTGTGTTCTCTTGTGTGTGTGCTTGGTGTCATTGGATTACCATCATAGATCTAGATCTGTGTGATTCCGCAGGCCAAAAATCCCCAACACTAACCAGGGTAGATCCAACTCAAACTGAATCTATTTATTAAATGATTAAAAATATCAACCCAATTCATTTTATAAATAGATCAATCCAAACCCAACATGCTTAACTCATTTAATTAAAAATATAAAAATAAAAATATTTTATATAAACATACAAAGATATCAACAACATATTTAGGAATATTAACTAATATAAAATTAAACCCTTATGATAATCCAAATTACAACCAGCTTAATCAAATTTACGTCTATTTAAACTTATATTATGTTATAATATATAACACCCTGATCCATAGCTCAAGTGGTAGACTGAGTGAAGGATACCTCATTTCAACACTGAGATTTTGGTATTGATTCCTAGTGGGGGTGGCTAACGGTGAAGTGCGAACTGACAGTGGCGTGTACTAACAAGCTTTAAAAAAAAAAATTGTTATAATAAATAATACATTTAGCAAGGAGGCAAGGTGTAGACTAATCGTAATCAGCCACGCCATATAATTTTGAGTTGACAAAACACAACCCAGATCCAACCAAATGGAAAATGGATCAACCCAAACCCTAACTTTCTAAGTTGGTTTTAGGTTTTGGGTTGGCGGGTCAGGTCAAGTTTCAATTTTGCAGGTTGTAACCTAGAGGTGAAATTTGAGATGCTTAATTTACTTAATACCTAAAAATGACTAGTGATGAAACCACCACAGGTGCTGCGTACCGACCGACGCTGATGGAGAAAAGTTGATTTGGATACTTTGTTCCACCAAACAACATTTCACTTATAATAGATACTTGTAATCTTATGAGTATGCGGACAGACTAGCTAAGTTACAAAACTAGTGTGGCTTGCCGGTAATGTTGTTGTTGGTGAATAATCGAAAGAGGTTTGGTCTGTGGACCCATAGATTTGGATTTGGGAACATTTTATTGTTAGTCAATCAATGCCAAATTAGACCATGATTGTTCAATTTTAACCACTCGATCGCGAACCTTCCACTAGAAATTAGTGTGCATTGCATTCATTATGAATGTGATGTGTAGATTGGATTAGTCATTCGCAGTCATCGCGATCACACTTAATATTCTATCAGATTATTATTATTATTATTATTATTATGCGTGGGGTCCACAATCTATCTTACCAATTTCCTTAGTTACTAATATGGGCATGTAATTGTAATTTGCTCACTTAGGCTATTTGTTTAATTCCTACTTGGATGGGAACAGATGATACTATAGAAGCATTAGAAAGGGAATATGGTGGAGTCATCTCCCCCACAGGACACGTGGCAAGTATCAATCGGGACTGTCCATCTGATGGACCAAATGATGAATGGACCATGTGTTGAAAATTTCACCAATTAGACGATCATCACCTTTCGGCCCTGAATGTTGACTGCAAACTACAATTTTCTACCGCTCTTCCAGAATATTAGAAAAAACAGAAAATAGGAAAGGTCAGAAAAACCTTGGTGCTCCTGTAGTGCAACGATTGATACACAGGCACAATAAGATAGATATGGGGGCGGACCATGTGACAGTGCGGCCCTTACCATAGGGTCCAGTCCACCTTGATGTATGTATTCTATATCCACGCCATCCATCTATTGTTTTTTTTTTCCAAATTATTTTAGGGCATGAGCCCAAAAATGAAATATATCCAAATCTCAGGTGGATCGTACCATAATAAAGAGGGGCAATCGACCATTAAATACTTCTCGTGGGACACAAAAGTTTCGTATCAAGTGATATTTATTTATTTTTTTCCTTCATTTAAATTCGTGTGACCTTATCAACAGGTTGGACGGCAAATAAACATTATAAAAACATAACGGTGGGCCCTAGGAAGTTTTGAATGGTGGGGCATTCAATCAATACTATTTCCTATGGTATGGTCCACATGAGATTTGGATCCGTTTCATTTTTGGGCTCATGCTCTAAAATGATCTAGCAAAATGGACGATGTGAATATAGAATACATATATCAAGGTGGGCTCCATGTTAAGGGCTAAAATGACACATGGTGGATCCACGGGCTATGCGCAGAAGTTTGACCGAACTACATAATAAAAGTTAAGACCAAATAGAATTATGAATTTATGCCTATTTAAACACAATTGCTTAGTTAAAATAATTTTCAATTAAACTAAGCATAAGAATCAATTCTAAGGCTTCTAAGCCAATAAATGGTCTAATCACATAGACTACAAATGATCCAACATGCTAAGCAACTAGTACTCTATAAACAAGATAGTGTACATATGCGTGTGAGATGTGCTGACTATCAAATCTTAACAATCATTTAATCATGCTGATGGGGACATCATGCACACGCCCCCTCTACGCACGTATTCGAGGAAGAGGCGGGCCCCACTTTCGATTTGAATCGACGACGACATCTTTGGAGGACCCCATAATTAGGGGACTGCATTATGGAGCATTGGAGTGGACCCGATCATCACATAGATCTTACCATCAGATCTCATGATCGTGACCCACTACTTTAGATGATTAGGATTTTGAGTTTTGATTATTTTTATTATTAGAAACATCATGAACAACTTTGATTGCTTATATTAGTTATTGTATTTATTTTAGTTTTGGTATTAGTGCGCGCACATGGTGTAAGGGTAGTTTTGTCTTTTTTGGATTTAGGGTTTTCTTATAAATAAAGCAATCTCATGTATGGACTCTCATGATATTATGAATAAAAAAAAAATTCTGTGTTTCATACTCTCTCACACATTGAGTTGAATGATCAAATTAGGTGTGAAGCCCTCCCTTCTTCGAAGGGTTAACTACTGTGGCGCGAAGCCACACCCACTTTAAATCATCACAATCTTCTTCCACATCTCATCCATCATCCTTAACTCCCCATCCACCATCATATTTACCAATTTTCGCATCAAAATCCTCTCTTACAGCTGCATAAGAAGGTTTTCAGATTCTGGCGCAGCTACGAGGTTGAAACTTCGGCGGAGTACTAAGTATAAACCATCTGCCAGATCGAAGTGATTTTTTGTAAAAAACAACTCACCCCTGACCGATCCTAACCTAGGAGTCCTTTCCCGATTTTGTGGGCCTCACACACGTACGACGTCCAGTAACACATGTGCATCTAGGCCAACCTGTTGTCTAGCGTGCGTGACCCATCCCAAGTCATCTTTTCCTCTCTATTTTTTCCTCTTTTTTTTCTTTTTTTTTTTTTTTTTTTTTTTTTTTTTTTTTTTTTTTTTGGCTTAAAACCTCCCATAGGATCCCCCATTAATCCTCTACCTAAACCCCCTTAGATCTACCTCTAATATTCACTCTTAAACATGATCAACATGTGGTACAACAGAATTGTTAAATTAGTCCCTGTACCCTCAAATACCT
This sequence comes from Magnolia officinalis, assembly GCA_021015155.1. Classification (NCBI taxonomy): domain Eukaryota; kingdom Viridiplantae; phylum Streptophyta; class Magnoliopsida; order Magnoliales; family Magnoliaceae; genus Magnolia; species Magnolia officinalis. Next base: position 89,624,087 of record JAJHSJ010000001.1, read on the forward strand.
AGACCGATCCCTAACCGTCATCTAGAAAACCTCATAATCCAAATTTCATAACCCAAAAGGGTCCCGAATCTCAATTTTCCCCCAATTTTCAAATCCTAGATTTTCTCCTAAATTGAAACTTAGTAAATCGCCTGAATTGGGAACAATCATATGCAAGATTAATGTGTGATTCTTACACTCCTTTGGGCTTGTTTGGCTTATAATTTTATTTGATCCAGCCCTAATGGTTGTGTAGGCTTAGACTCTCATAGATTTTCCTTCCTGAATGTTTGATAGTATATAAAATGTGGAATTTTGTGACTGTTTAATATTGACATAATCACAAACTTGATTTCTTGCACTCCATGATTAGTTTCATGTCCTGTGTTGAGTGTGAAATATTGATATTTCTACCTATTTATATCTTGATTTTATAAACATGATAGTGCTTAATCGATTTAATTATGTATGTTTTCATGTGCAAGGTGATTTCGAGAGCTTAATGTGAAATTAATGCCAAAAGAAAGATTTATGCTCAAAAGATTACTAAATGAAGATTTGGAGATTTGGAAGTCATTAATAAAGAATTCACATGCCAAAATCCAATAAAACCAAGTAAGGAATGAAGAAAATTAAAGATTTGAAGTGAATAAAAGGAATCCTGAAATTGTCCTGAAAACAAAATATATTCCTGAAATTGTCCTAAAAAGCATATTCTGAAACTCAGAGTATATTTTGGGAAACTGCGTAGAGTGCTAAATTTGAGGCGGTTTAAACCTTGGGTCTATTTTGAGAAACTGCGCAGAGTGCGTAAATTTGATGTGGTTTCTAAATTTTTCCAACTCAGTGCGAAAGTTGGAGTTCCACAAATATAAATAGGACTCCCTAGGATGCTCCAAAGCATCTTCTAGGGTTTGGAAAGGTCTCAAGGAGCATAACACAAGGGTGGAGTAGGCGCCAAAGAGTTTTTTTTTCTTCCTAGTTTATTTTCATGTTTTGTTTAAAAGATTTGGTTTCAATCATGTCTATGGTTGGCTAAACCTCTTAGCTGGGCTAAGAGGTGAAGCTTGTAGCATATTGGGATGTTTATTTTTTTTATTTTTTTGTTCTTATTCTTATTAAACCTCATTGATATCTAGTTTGATATTAAAGGAATATTTTCAGTTTTCTATGTTTTATTGTAACTCAAATTACAATAGATGATGTGATAGCTTTGGATGTCTTCTTTTCCTGTTTTAAGATAGTGAGATTGGTAAATCCCATTATTCACCATCGTCTCTTGGGCATGGTAAGGTGATGGAATCCCTTACAATTTTCACAATTCTCCTTTATTGAGAATTAGGTCAATGAAAAGTTTTGATTTGATTTAAATTGCTTTATCTTCTAATTGGATAGGATAGGGCTCCAATTCCAATAATGTTTATTGAATCAAGAAAGGTAGCATCTTAATAGCTACAAGTGGATCCTTGGCACCCTAGTTCCTACCTTTAATTGATAGTTTAAATATTATTCACAATTACTCTCTTTTATTTCAGAATTTAGATTTAGATCTTCTTCTAGTTCTAGTTCTAGTTCTTTTCAGAATACGTACAAGTTTAGTCCCTGTGGATTCGACCTCGTTCTCACGAGTTATTACTATATCGCAACCCTACACTTGGGGTTGTGAACATGTCCTGCATCAATGCATATATACAATTCATCACTCAATCACATAAGCATAATTAAACAAGTGCTTCAGTTTCCCTACTCCACTCCTAGTGGATGCAATCAATGCATGAGTTTACAGAATTTTACTATTGAGTTTTTAAATCAAGTTCACCTCTAACCTTTACAAACCTACACAAGGACTTAGCATACACTCTCAGCGGAGGCTCCCACAAGAGACTTTAATTGATTTTCTTGACTAACCAAAACCTAAGTCTTAATCCAAGGACTTGCATTTGTTCCCGCCGGAGGCTCCCACGAAGACTAACAAGTACACACTTATGTCTGGTGGCCTACACAAGGACTTATACACATACTCACCTGTGTCGTTGATGAAATGGTCCCACAGAAGAACTGACGCGATTTTAGGTTACAAACTATACACTCAATCCTACACGAAAAATGAGTGTGCAGTCTCTTATAATTTGACAACTTGTTAGATTAAACCCCTTTTGATGCATCGATCTTGAGTCACTTCTTCACACTCTCCCATGCTTGAATCTACTCCTCAATTGCTCCCCGATTGTTGATGGTGATATGTTACCAATGCTTCAGCTCCTACGGTTGTTTGTCTTACATATGAAGTGTCAATGAGGTGACCAAGGCAAGGAAGAATGGGTGAATCTCTTACAACTCATGAGAATATTGTAATCCTAGATGATTCACCTAGAATGGTCTTCTAGAGAATTTAAACAAGTATATAATTATAGGCATAGTATCTAATCTCTAGAAAGGTGAGAGTTCATCCATATCTTTGAATAGGAAAATGAAATGCTCAATAGAGTGAAGGATCATAAGAAAATTGGCATGAAACTCTTTTGATAGTGGTCTAAGATGTTTGGTATGAGTGGAAAAACACCTAGCCTGTATTTGCACTAAACTCCTCACGTTTGTCCAAAGATTTGAAGCAATATTTATAAAAAAGTGCTCCAATGGATCTCCAATGACTAGGCTTAAGCAATCGAGCTTGGCTCTCGATCAATCGAGGTAGGCGAAAAATGGTATAGTAAACTTATTGGACTGTTTTGATCATGTTCGATCGAACGAGCTTGATCGCTCGAGAGGAATTGAAGATTCCTCGATTGAGCTCATGCTGCTTTGAGCACTCAAAACTAAAGCACATTTAGGCCGGATGCTTGCTGGACATTTTGGCCGTGTTCGGTCGATCGTCTTCACTCGATCGATCAAGCTTCACTCGAGCACATCCTTGAGTAATCTGGTTTGAGTTGTTTTCTAGTAGCTTGGACCTTTTATACCATATTTTATCATGTTTTAATAAGGCTCCTAAGGCTAAGGGATGATTACATAAGGTTTACCTATTAAGGTTAAGATCATCTAAAAGTTTATGATTGTTTTTGGTCAAGGTCACCAATGCACCTCATTTACCCGTTATTTATTCCTTGATGCTCAACATCTTCTTGTATCTTCGGTCTTTAGCTTTCAAGGGCTCAACCAACTACATGACACATGAACTCACATGATTGACAAACAAGATGCACAAATCAGTGCATTAACAAGGGTTGCAACTAATCCCCTCCCATAAAAAAGTATGCAAATGAAATAGAAGCAACTAAATTAAACTGACCAAATTGTAGGCCCCAATTTAGATGGATTACAGAATTAAGATTTTAACTAATATGACGATCAAACATCCTAATTTTGGTTCATTCAGCATGTGGGCCCACCTTCAAAATGAGCCATTAATCATGTGAGCCCGCCTTAGAAAATTTGTAAGAAAATAGAAAAAAGTAAGATGGAATCATTAAAAAAGTAAAACAACAAACTTGTCCTAAATCAACCAAAATGCCTACCTTCTTAATCCAAATAAGCTTTAAAAAACAAAAAGTAATATCTTCATCACTTGTTTTTTAAGATTTTTTTTTTTTTTTTTTTTTTTTTTTTTTTTTTTTGTGAATTTTTGTGAATTTCTTTTTTAAAAAATTTGTAATAAAATTAGAGCTTTATCAAACTGTTTATTTTTAAAATAAAAGCTAATATTTTTAGAGTTAACAAATAAACTCTTATTAATAGAGATGCCAAATAGCCCTTTACTACTAGGTTAATTAGCCCACCTGGATTCGGCAATCAAGTATCCATGAATCGGATAGGATTGTTCAACCAATCAAATTTGGAAGGATAACCTATTTACAATTGATCACATAGGTTAGAATATGATTTTATTTGAGTTAATGTGTGCCAACTGTACAACGCTTGTGTATCAGGTACACACTCTCTCAGAGCATCAATTTGTAGACACCCCACCCGGCTAGTATCTTGAGAAGAAGCTAAGACAATCCGAGAACCATGATCATATCTTAATCCCAACTCATATCCTAATCCGAACCAAACCCTAAACCCAGCCTAACCCTAGCCTAAACCCTAATCTGAACCCCAAAACATCGTCAAAGCCAAAGCGTAGTACAAAAAACACACATATTTGAGCCCAAAAGCCCGAAAGAAGACTTCTGGAGGAGCTAGAGCACCAAACAAAGCCCATTGACTAAAGCCCGAACTAACCCAAGCCCGGACGGTAGTCGGACTACCGTGGCCGGTAACTGACTGCCGCTCCAGAAACGGATAGATGTCTCCTCCGAGCAGTAGCTGTCTCTCGTCCTAAAGTCAACTTTCATATGGATTTACCCCCAGCCCACCTTATTTACCATTTTACCAACCTCCAAGAGCCAATGAGAGCATGCTACATCGCATTCCTCTCTCCTCAACCAATCCCAAACTGTCATGTCAGCTTTTACCCCTCTCGAACTCAGCAATTACCACAATACCACCAGAAAAGGCTATAGATAGCCCTATCCTCTTTACATTTCACACACAAAGAAGGAGAATAACTTCTCATTTTCAAAATCCTAGTGAGAGAGAGAGAGAAGGAGCTCCCAAGCCTCCAAGATCAGAATTTTCAGCTATCCCTTAGCCTCCTCCCAATCTTCTTAACCCCACAAGTCTAGCCCGTGTTGATCATGGTGCAATCCATGTCTTCGCCTACTGAAGATCAAACCAAAGATCTTTTCATTTTGTTTATATACAAGCATTCATCATAACATCTCTTCCCTTCTCAACCCCCTGCTTCTCTAGATCGCTTGTGAACATATGCTCTGTGACTTGCCGTATATCGAATCCTGTCATATCAGAAATTCCTAGTGATCTAGTCCATTTTTCTTTACTTTTGCATAAGCATCATCACATCCACCTTTTATACATATTTGTATGATCCGTGGCTTGTCGAAATCTAGGATCTTGCTGCATCAGAAATCCGCATGTGCCTAGTCTTATTCTGACTACATCATTCATCCCTTGAGATTTTCTTAACACACCAAGTAGAGACTGTACATTCGTACGGGCAGAGAGGGTGCCTAACACCTTCCCTCTTTGTAACCGAGGTCCCTTACTCGGAATCCTGGATTGCAGACCAGGAGTCAATATAAGATAGGAGAATCTTCGGATTTCTCCAACCTTGCATATTCCATGGGTTCTAGCTGACCGCGAAATTTTGAGATTAAGTGGCTAGTGGCGACTCCAAACCGACAATCAAGATTATATACCCTACAACATACAACACGCACGGAAAAGAATTTGGGAGTATAACCTATCTACAATTGATCAGACAGGTTGGAATATGGTTTATTTGAGTTAAGTGTACCAAGTGTACAATGCCTGTATATCAGGTACACACTCTTCCAGAGCATCAAATACTCCTTATTGGCAACGTACCAACCTGCAATTTGGACCACCCATCAGATCAAGTGGACCAAAAATGCGAAATCTATTATTGGTAATAAAGCCAACATGCTATGTATGGCCCAGTAGTTGTACCTTTCCTGTACTCGATCACATGACGATGTTGAGAGCTGCAAGTACGATTGGATGCTGCCTGCAGTGTAAAAAAAAGAAATAAAGAAAGAAAAAAATAAAAGGCGTATGTGACAAAAGAAAAGAAACGAAGAACTGATGGGTGTACTCAGCTCGAGTGTACTTTATTAGTGTACTCGGCTACTTGCATCACACATGGAACTGAGAGGCACGTGTGACAGATTGAAGATCATGATCCAATGTCTCAAAAATCATGCTGATAGATCACCTGGTGGGCCACGCATGTACAAATGGATCAAATTGTTGGTATACTTGTAACCCAACTGATGATCAGATGGGCCTGATTTTCAGAAACTGAGGTTTAATTGATGAGTGGTTCTGATCACACAGATATGTGGCTTGTTTCTGAAGTGAATCGAGTACACTTGCATTCTTGAATGAGAAAAACTTAGATACTCTGGCAGAGTGTGGTGAATGATATGCAGGCACTTAAATTGCAAATTAAAGTATCCAAACTTTGGTAGCCAGTGTATATATATCATGGACAAAAAATTAAGATTATTGGATTCTCTGATTTTCGGATTGGTGGACATCAAATGGACCTTTTAAAAAAAGAAAAATATTGAACGGTCATATCTCCACAAGAAAGTGTCCATGAATCAGAGGTTAGGATTATTTAACCATTCTGATATTGGGATAGTGATTCGGTGACAGTGGGCTTCACAATCTAGTCAGTTTAACTTGAGATATTATTGCCAAATATACAATTTCTGAACACCGGCGTATCAAGCATCATACACTACCTGAGTATCATATAACTCTTCTTCAAATGAAGAGGATTGTCTCACGGGTTTCTTGCTAGAATATCCACTTTACCTGCCTCTGCAGCACTTACACGCAGGCAGTAGGTTGTGCAACAACAAAGCTCTTTAGGGCACCCTATGTAGTCCACGTGACATCTGTTCCATCCATCAGGTGGTCAACATCATTTTCGACCTATGGCCCAAAAAAGTCAGTAGGATGCAAAACTAAGGTGGGCCACATCACAGGGAACGGTGTAAAATCAAAACTAAAACCACCAAATTCACATGGCGTGGACCACCTGAGTTTTTGATAAGCATAGTAACTTCATCTTGATGGAGTGCACCAGACGCATGGATTGGATGGCACATTAGACAAGATGATGGCCCCCACAAACAACAGGCATCTTCATCCCCACCGTTCCCATGGTGGACCCGGATGAGTTTTGGTCCAAGGGAATAATTGTGAGAGTTTAACCCCATAGATAAAATTGATGTCACATACACAACATGGTGGGCCTACAGAGGTTAGGACTGTAGGCAAGAGGATACTGTCCACTCGGGTGGCAATGGGTCTACTCCAGTGGGTTCGGATTTAGAGCATGGTAAGGATGGGTTTAATCCATTCCCAACTCACTTAACCCATTTAATTAAAAATATAAATAAATAAATATAATAATTATTTTATATAAAAATATATAGAAAGTTTAAAAATCTTAATTAATATAAAATCAAACTTTTACTATAATTGTAATTACAACTATCATAAATAATTTTTTTTTTCTTAACATATAATGTATGTGTAATGCATGTATGTTAGCATGATAGTCCATACTTAACGATAATGCAAGGAGTGGATCATATTCATGACCTGTCGAGTCTGGCAACAAGCCCAAACTCAACTGTTTAATTTTATATTGATAAAACACAACCAGAACCCAACTCATATAGGAAATGAGATGACCATAGCCTTAAAATCAAGGTCAAGTTAGCTGGTTAGGGTAAATTTTATCATGTTAACTATAATATGTAGAATTGAAAGGATCAAATAGTGTATTGGATATGTGGATCCAGAAATTTAAACTAAAATTCGTACTTGGTTTAGATGCCATCTCTGAAATTTAGTTGCTGGGATCTTTCATACCTTACACCCTTCAAAGAAGCACTAAGATGGGAAATCTACTTCAAACGTGTGTAGGATTAGGGACCCAAACTTTTTTATATAGTGTTGAGGGTTGAAGAGTTTAAAATCCATCGAAACTCCTCTCCCTTATGCTCCACATGAATTTGACAATCCTAGTCCAACTAAAACGTTGTGCATGTGACACAGCTATAGCACACCATCCCTACACTATTCTAAATTAATCACAACTTAAGTAGGGTCCACCGGTATGCCCGATCACATTATCCAACCCTTAGTGAGATCTAGACCATTGATAAATTAGGCCCACCTTATAGAAATTCTTGCATTCTCCCACTAGACCACATTGATCAATATCCAGAATTTATTTTGAAAACATGTTTTATAATTTTGAACAAAATATTTAAATGGTTAACCAATGCAATTGTTGGATAATACAGGCAATGCTTTTACAATTTGGTCCATTAAGACTATTAGTATTGGATCGCGATAGCTATCATAATATTTAATCTTGAAAAAGTAAGACTAAATATGGTCATGAATACTACCAGCTGGTATGAGGATTACAAAGCAATGTAATCATGTATCTATCCTTAAGAGATCCTAGAGCTTTCACATGTCTCCAACAAGACAAGATTTAGTTCCGCTTACTTGAAATAAATTGCGCATACTTTAAAGAGAAGTAGAAACAAACTTTATATCATAATCATCAAAATTTTATAAATGAGATCTCTATATTTGTCTGTGCAAAATGGATCACACTCAACTCCCATTAATTGAATACATCCGTAGGATCGATAACTCCTGTGGATGTTACATTCTCTTGAAATAGCGTGATAGGGAGCTCTTTAAAAAGTGAATTTTTAATTATCTGCGTAGTGCTAATGAACTTCACAGAAGCTAGACGATTTTGTACTCTTTCCTTAATAACAAGATACTCGATGTCGATATACCTCAACCTTTATGAATACTTGTTGTTAATTGAGAATGAAATTCCAACTTATTTATCACAAAAGATTCTCAACGGTTTCAGGATATGCTTCAATACTCACAAACTTAAGAAGAAATATTGTAACCATAATATCCAATTTAATGCTTTATGACAAGCAATAAACTTAACTTCCATAGTGGAAGAGGTTGTTGTCAACTTTATTATGCTCTTTCATTATTCAGCCCCACCATCCATCATAAAGATGTAGCCTGAGATAGACTTCTTAATGTCAACACAACCAACAAAATCTACATCAGTGTATCCAACCTACTCTAAGTGGTTGGACCTTCTGGAAATAATAGTGTTATTATTTGCCTTTATGTTGATGACATGCTATTTATGTAACTAATATTAAATTATTTAGTGCGACTAAGAAATTCTTATCATATAAATTTGACATGAAAGATTTAGGAAAGACTGGTGTAATTTTAGGTATTGAAGTAATTAGGAAAGATGGTGGCTTTGTATTATCCTAATCTCATTATATTGAGAAACTATTGAGAAAGTTTGACTATTTTCACTATTTACCTCTCAGTACACCTTATAATTACAGTGTGACTCTCATGAAAAATACAAATAATAATATGTCTCAATTGGAATATTTCACGATAATTGGTAGCCTCATGTATTTGACAAACTGCACTAGACCAGATATAACTTTTGCAATAAGAAGACTAAGTAGATATACACATAACCTTGGAAAAGAGCATTGGAATGCCCTATCTAGGATTTTGAGATACCTAAAAGTTAGTATGGCCTATGATTTACATTATAATAGTTATTCTACTATATTAGATGATACAGTGGTGCTAATTGGATCACTGATTCAAATGAAATAAAATTCACTAGCGGATATGTCTTCACTTTGAGTGGAGGTGTAGTCTCTTAGAAGTCTACCAAGCAGACATGTATCTCTCAGTCAACTATAGAATCCGAGTTTATTGTCTTAGAAAATGCTAGATTATAAGCCGAGTGGCTTAAAAATCTTTTAGCTGTTATATCTTTGTGGTTTAAAGCTAGTATCGACCATGTCTAGTCATTGTGATTGTCAAATAGCTATAACAAAAGCAAAGACTAAAAATATATAACGGAAAGAGCAAGAATATAGACTCAGACACAACACGATGAAACACATGTTGTATGATAGAGTCATATATATTGACTTTATGAGGTCAAAAAAGAATCTGCCTGATCCTCTTACCAAAGGACAATTTAAAAGATTAATCAATGATATATCGAAGGGAATGAGATAAACCTAATATATGAGCTACTGATGTTGATAACCCAATCTATACAAGTAGAGATCACATGAGATAAGTTCTATGGATAAACAACATGACACAAGGTAAACGATTACGCTGATATAAATGAGCCCTTTATATGGTGTAGCAGTGCGAGTAACAATGTAGAAGGATTAGTTTTTTGGAACTCCTAATGGATACATAGCCATATATTTAGTGGTGTATACAGTTGTTACATACACTTGATGGAATTCACTTATATGGGTGTGGAGGTGTAAGCCACTTCCAATAAAAATCTAGGTAAATAATCTAGAGCACTGATAAAATTCAAGTAATGGTGTATAGTTGAAAAGTATCGAACCATGGAATCACTTACAAAGGAAATGTTATGTGAGTGACATGTACTTGAGATTTACATAAAAGGATTTAGGTTCAAAACTATAGTGTCACCTGATTCCCGTAAACATATCTTGCTTACTCTAATATCGGTTCAAGTATATGATGACACAGGCACCATTACAAATCTATTATATATTAACCCAAAAGTTTTTTTTTTTTTTTTATTTTTTTTTTTAATTTGAAACATGTGGGGGAATGTTGTGTTTTGATTCAAAATTTATTTTTATTTTTTTAAAAGAATTTCAAATATTTTAGTTTCTCTCTAAATTAAAAATTTCTATTGCTTTTAAGTTGTGAGTTTAATCCCACATCGAATTTGCTCAAGAAAGTTTTCAAGTATATAAAGGCTTTTTGCCTTAGGGCTTGAGCCCCATTCAGGGGGCATACAAATTTGGTCCTACGGGGGCTATGTTAATATATCTAATTTATGTCATTGACCGCACAGCACGGGCATGCCGAGCCGAGCAGAGCCCGAGTCCGAGTTCATGTGCGTGTGCATGACGGGATGAGGGTAGGTCGGGCCGGGTCGGGCCACGAGTGCAGGCGTGGGTGTGTATGGGTACTTGTAGGACTTTATATTGTGCGAGAGTGTATTCACACTTGCACTTTTTCATTTTGAAAAAGAGAGATGTGGTTGGTCGGTTGATCGCAACTGTTGGGTTTAAATCCAACAGACCAAACCCTTTCGAAAGGGGCTTAATGCCCACTTTGGGGTCTATATAAAGATTTTCATTCCATTTTTAAAAAACGATGAAAATATTTATGCTCTCTAGTGAAAAACTCTCTTTGTTCCTTTTTCTGTTTTACGAGTTTTGATTGTTGAGTTTGTCACTGAGTTAACTCAGCACTTTCGGGTTAAACTGCAAGTGGTTCGAGCTCGCATATAGTGAGTGCACTGCTGGGACCGGGTCATAGTTGTTGTATCGTGGAGTTCGATTTTTCTGAAAATATGTTGCACTTGGGACACTGTCCAAGGGGAGCAAGTTTGATTTCAAGTCGAGTGACTCACGTCACGCCTTAACTAAACTCTATAAGTCTTTTATCCCATTTCTTTTAATTTCTTTTTGGTTATCGATTTTAAATAGTCAATTTAATTCAACCAAATATTCTATCATCTCATACATCAAAACAATAAAGATTTTGATTATCGAAAGGGTTTTAACTTCCATTTTTCTAGCTCATTTTATGACATGAAACAAAAAAAAAAAATGCAATGCATTTAAAAATCAAGTGGTCCACATGAGCAGAAATAGTGAGGATTGAATGACTATCGTTGAACCATTCATATGGCCACAAAACTTTTGTACCAAGATAAGTATTGCGTTTTCAATTCATTCGCAGTGGGAAAGACTTTATAAAAAATTTGGACGGCATATAAACATCAAGGTAGCCTCCAAAAAGATTTCAATGGTAGGCATTTTCTTTCCCCAATGTTTCCTCTCATATGGCTTCCCTTAGTTTAAAATTCGCCTTTTTTTTTTCCTCATGTCCAAAATAAAGTTAGCAAAATGAATGAAATGTAGATTTATATATATATAAATTATAACAATAACATCACGGTGCGCCCACCTAGCTTCCTACTCCCAACACAGAAGGAGGGAATCCAGTCCATTGAAAGGTATATGCTTCCCATTTTAGGGTATATGTTTTCCCAATTCATATTTCAAGAAGATGATTGTACAACTTCTTATTCTTCGTTCTCTTCCTTACTTTGTAAATCCCTTAAGAGATAAGATAATCATATATTAAGTTATAAATAGAATTGGAATAGGATATATATATATATATATATATATCTATATGATATATATATATAATCAGATATATATATATATATAGATATATATATATATATATATATATAAAGTAATGCTCTAACACAGAACTAGTTGTACGGTCCAAACTAGTTGTCTAATTTAAACATAAATTAATGTTAATAAATATTGTCACTTATTGGCTTGGATAGGCCCCACCACAGTGTTAATATGAAACCACCCCATTCATCCGATGATTCACCCCATGATAGGCCCATAGCTAAAATTCAGCTCCATCCATGGTTCTGGTGGACCACACGACTGAAAAACACGTAAAAGCTTATCCTCTAAATTGTCTCCCATATATGCCGCAAGTGAATCATGTATGGGCCTAATATTTTGGGCATTAGGCCTAACTTTTAGTGTGACATCTAATGGTTGGAGTGGATTCCAAGGCTCATTAGAGTGGGCCCCGTAATAATCAAGGGTGGATGCCTCTCTCAATTGTTGCCATTGGCATGGCCACTTCATTCACAAATTAACCATGATTTTTTTCTTTTCAGTGGGACCAATACGAAATTACACATTTAATGATTGAAGTGATTCTTACACATATATCATAGAGGGCACCTTTAAAAGATGAAATGTTGAAGTCTGTCGGGCACTTATTGGTTCTAAGAATAGTCTTACGTTACCAAGAATAGACAGGGAGTGGATCAGGTGTTATCCGGGTAACATGGTGGTGGGTGCATCCTTGACCTTGGGGCCAACTTGATATATATATGTTGTATATTCATGCCATCCATCAGTTTTTACAAATCATTTTAGCGAATGGTCCAAAAAATGAAGCAGATCCAAGTATCAAGTGAGCCCCACCGTAGGAAATAGTGGACATTCAACGGAAAAGGCAAATACCAGCTTGATCGAAAACTTTTGTAGTCTCAATAAGTTTTTAATGGTCAATTACTACTCTTTCCTGTCGTGTAGTCCACTTCAGATTTGAATTTACTTTTTATTTTTTTTAATTTTTTTTTGGACAATAAGCTAAAGTGAGCTGAAAAAATTTATGGCTGGCATGTGTATACATCACATATATCAAGGTGGGTCCATGGTCAGGAAAACACCCACTGCAGTGTTACCCGACCAGTGACTTGTAAGTAAGTAACAATCCTGGCGTGGCAAATTCTGTGGGCCCCAATATGATACATGTATTGTATCCACATCACCCATCCAATTTTCCAGATCATTTTAGGGAAATGTAACAAAAGATGAGGCAGATCCAAAGCTCAAGTGGACCATACCACAACAGGCTGCGGAATAATAACGCCCATCATTAAAACCTTCCTGGGCCTAGAATGTTGTTTATTTGCCATCCAACTTATTCACGGGATCATGCAAACCCGGATGAAGGGAAAAACATCAAATATCAGCTTGATCCAGAACTTCTATCACCATAACAAGTTTTCAATGGTGATGTTTAATCCCTGATGCTTTATGGGCGTGGTTCACTTGAGCTTTGGATTTGCTTCATTTTTGGGCTTGGTGTGGGATATATACACATGCATCATGGTGGTCCACGTAGCTTTGCTAGGGTAACACAAATTTGGCTGTGTGTCCTCCCAACAATCATAGTCTTTCTTGAAATCAACACAAACCCTTCATCTTTTGACATGGCCCACGGAATATATACTTGAGATCCACTCTGATCATTAGATGTGTAACTTCAAGTTAGGCTAAGGGCTAAAAAATTAGCTGATCCATAATTCAAGTAGACCATACAAAGAGAAGCAATTTGGAGGATGTGCTTTTCCCATATACTGATTTTAATCGTGTGGTCCACATTAACCATAGATGAGGTTGATTTTCGGTCCCTAGGTCTTACATGGGTCGACTCATCTGATGGTTGGTGTGGATTTCACATTAACTCCATAGTGTGTAATGCCCTGAATTTCGGGGGCCGAGTAGGTACTTGGTTCCCGAATTCTCGAGTGCCACTTATGCCCTACTGGGTTTCAAACTATGCATAATTTGTGTATTTTATAGGCAATAGAGAATTTAAGTGGACTATTCAACATAAATCAAGACTAAAATAGTAAACTCATGTGCAGCTAGCATGGAGTAAGCAGATTCGTCAAAAAGATAATGTAAGTGAACGTGAGGGACTGTGTCCCACAAAATATACACATAATCCAAAAAAATACAAAACCCTACCCTGGGCCTCATCGCTAATCCTAAGGCGGTCTATGGGGACCCGCCGAAGATCTGGAAGTATGACCGCTCTCCTCCTGTCCACGCTTGCTTCATCAAGCGCATCGAACTCCGTTAATCCCTGCATCTAAGACAGGTTCTGGTTGGTGTTTTAAAAAACACCCGTCCCAGAGTGAGAGTGAGTGATCAACTCAATGGGTTCCATTAGCAATAAGTCACGCAAGTTATCAATTTCATAGGAGAAATTAACGAAAAGTATATCGACACAAAGTTCTTAGCTATTCTTTTTAATGCACATACATGTTATTATGATATGATGCATGCCCTCGCCATCCAACACTCCCTCAAGCGACACCATCTTACGTTCACATGCCCAACACTCCCTCAATGCGACCTCGACTGCCGAGTCGCTAACCTAACTAATGCGATGTGATGTAAATATGTTAGCCAAGTATTTAATTACGTTCATTCATCCAATAGTTTGGGGAAACTGAGACACCCTAATGGAGTCAATGCCCTATCCCAATCGCGGGGCTTAGGCAGTCGTAGCGGCCTTGTGCCCGCGATCATTGATCCTTTTGGGTTCGTCACTCCCAGATAACACATACGAAGGCGAATTGTAAGCTGAATCACTCGCGGTCAGTATGGGGAGGCTCATCACCCCAGCATAGGTCGACAACTCGAGCATAGTGTCCCATTCCATCATGCCCGACTCACAACGCGAGTTTGTCCCTGGATTTGTCGCGATCACTACGGGGAGGCTCGTCACCCCAGCGTAGGCCGACAACTCGAGTATAGTGTCCCATTCCACCATGCCCGGCTCCCGAGACTTGTGAATCGCATCATACTTATTACCAATGGACACTACATGGGCGTAAGGTGTCTCAAGTTCAAACAGGCGCGATCATACATGGTTAACAAGCATGATTAGTCAGTTAGTAAGCCAGTTTGTTCAATTCAGGTGAACTGTTGTCACGCCCAAAAACTGGAAATTGGCTCACAAAATTTTCGATCGCCGAATCCGATGCCAACAGCTTCCGTATTACCCCATTCTCGGCTCCCAGCGCCCATATGCTAGATTCCGATCCTGGGATCCTACAAGGAGGATTTTCCAACGTATATTTATCTCGTGAGAAGCATAACCACAAGTTTACCCAAATCACAAAGGCAACATCATCATCACATATCTACTAATATAAACATTTGAATACAGTGCTGAAAGGAAAATATACATATATTGGAAATCAATGCTCCAGAAGACCGCTGCATACTCCAAGCTCAATACTGCTGCAACCTAACGCCACTTACACGCATTTATCGTGCATAAGCTTATACAAAGCTTAGAGGGTGGTGTAAGTATGCGCGTAAGGTAAGTGTCAAGTATGCAATATCAGAGTAATGCGAAAACATGCTAGTAAGTCCATAATACCATCAATCTTATTCAGACTATGTAGTGCAAAAACATAATAAACCAATATCATATACTGAGGAAGCAATGTAAATCAGTTATGCAATGCGGAGACATAGTAAGCCAAATACCATATGCCGCAGATGTAATGCAATATGAGGTGCGAATAAAATGACCAAACTAGAGTGTGAAGTCGGGATGATAGTACGTAGTATCACAAGCTACGGGGTCCACCACAAGGGACTTCTATCCAAACTAGTCCCATACCTAAATTTGGATATATAGACTCAATGTGGTAAACTCCTGATCTCAAGTTGGTCACGCGCCTCAACTGAAATCCTTGCCATTGCAAAGGTACACATAACAATTAGTTGTGCACCACCAGCCCAAGTGGATAGTGAATGAATGAATCAAAAAAATGATGAGTATACAACTCCTGCTCAATAAGTCCACATATCAGTACTGTACATCTCTGGGATCATCACCGGGGTCTAGTACACTCTACATGCGATCGTCACCCACTGGACGCGCAACCATGAAAGTGGAAGAGACCTCACTATCCGTCTGGCCAGTAATCAGCCAATATCTACCCGACACGTCGATAGCGAACCCATTTACGAGTTGGCCAAACTCAGCCTAGCTATGCCCCTACCCTCGGTCGGGTAAAGCCACACCCCCTTCCAACCGACCACGACACAGTGAGGGACGCGACCTACTGGTATTCGGCACTCTTGCGCTCATGTATCCACTTGGTCTAGACATTGGAGCGTCTCCTGGCCAATGAGGTTTAGAGATTTTCACCAGGGACATCTATGACACCCTATGTAGAAAAAGAGTTCTGGTGTCCCATTTGGCCATCCACGATATGCCTGTGGAGGCCACGACCTTAATGTCGCTAGGGCATACAGTAGTCATATCCCAAAATGCGAGATGTATGAGTCACACAGTCCAATCATACATCAATCCTATGCATATTGTGCGTTCATGTGGGACGACTCTGCCTATCAGGGAGTCCTATGAACAACTTGCCTTGCAGCATATGCAATAGTCATCCACATCTCATAACAAACATGCAGATGATGCGTATGGGCATGTATCATGATGTTATGCTATCGCATACTCATAATCGGTATCGATAACTGGCATCGATAATCGGCATCAATAATCGGCCTCGATAATCGGCCTCAATAATCGGCCTAACAAAAGGGCCTAAGGGAAGGTTACAATGTGGACATTTAACCAACATTGCTCCCAAGGATTGGTTCACATAGAGCCAAGTGTACAGTGGGCCTAATATACATCAAGTGGGCCGCATCAATGGGCCTCACTCATGGGCCTAATATACATCACAAGGGCCTAATATACATCACCATGGGCCTCACTCATGGGCCTAATATACATCAAGTGGGCCGCATCAATGGGCCACGCCAATGGGCCTCATATACATCAAGTGGGCCGCATCAATGGGCTGCGCCAATGGGCTTTATATACATCAAGTGGGCCGCACCAATGGGCCTCATATACCTCAAGTGCGCCACATCACATGGGTCGCACCAATCTACACCATTCATCTATTATAAGAGGTTATTAGAGCATCACCCAAATGAACCATAATGGAAGATCACCTAGACCATACCACAAATGGCAGCGGAGATGATGATCTAAAAAAAATTGTCTGGTCCACACCATAACATTGATTTTCCATCCAAACTATTCATACGGTCAGAAGGACCTGAATTAAGAGGAAGCAAATTTCATATTGATCCAAACTCCTGTGACCCCAAAAGGGTTTCAATGGTAGACGTTCAATCCTCCGTTGATTTTTGCTGTGTGGTCCACCTAATGGACGGTTATGATTTAATACAAACATCATAGGTGGGGTTCACGATCACGTCCAGACAACTGGACGACTTGGATTAAACAGATGAACGGTTCGGGTATAACACATACCTCATGATCAAACCCTACAAAACTTTCTGACTTCAATACAGCAGCTATATAGCTACGTGTGGGAGCCAATAAAGGGACGGTTGGATATACACATGCCTCATGTAGGACCCACTGTCCAGAGGTCTGGATGGTGTGGATTTGAAGCACATACATCATGGTAGTTCACACGTGTGGATCTAGACATGCATCAAGATGCGTCCCACATGGATGGAGTCCACCGTCAAACGAAGATGTGGATTAATAGATACATCACGGTTGGACTGACATGGCACCGTCTAGATGGACGGTGTTGATGTGTAGGTGGGTCCCACAGAATTTGCTGACGTCAATCAGCTATGTAGCTAGTGCGAGACACACCAACCAATCCGCATCTATCTCTCACATAGATGGACGGCTGGATATACGGTTACATCACAGTGGAGTCCCATCGTCCAGATGGATGGTGAGGACAGAACACATATCATGATGGGCCCACCGTCCCATTTGGATGGTGGAGCTGAAACACATACATCGGCGGGCCCCACCTATCCAGATGGACAGATGGTGTATATAAGACACATATATCATGTGTGGGGTCCACACATCCCAAACAAAAATGGACGGATGGTCTAAATATGACCCATACCTCATGATCAGACCCAGAATTTGCTGATGTCAGCAGCAGGTGGATCTCACAGATGGACGGTACACAATGCATACATCTAGTGGGCCCCACCTCCACACCTGCAACACGTGTGGAGTGGGTCCCACATGGGTGGTTGGAATATAATACATACTTCATGTCAAACTTCAAAACAACAACGTGTATAGCTGGTGGAGGTACTCCGGCATCCATCCTCATCGAACGTCCAAGTGGACGGTGTGGATGAACATGCACCAAGGTGGGTCCACACGTGTGGGACCCACCAGATGGATAGTTGGTATATGTGATTTTCTGATCGTCCAGGCCTATGGACGGCCTAGATGAGGCATTGCATCAATGTAGGCTCCACCGTCTAGGATCTGGATGGTGGTCGGCATGGGTGAAACATATACAACAGGTGGGGTCTACGTACACATGGTCCACTTGATCAAGTATATATTTGTATTTTCTTAACGTCCAGGCCTAGATAAAACACATATCATGGTGGTCCCATGATCTGGACAGTGGAGATCAAATCCATACGTCATGGTGGGGCTTACGGCTTGTACGGCGTGGATCAAGTGGGCCACACCCATCACAAGAGAGAGAGAGAGAGAGAGAGAGAGAGAGAGAGGAGAGAGAGCGAGAGAGAGAGAGAGAGAGAGAGAGACGGTGAGATAAAGGGACCCTACCACTATGGGCCCCTCTTTGTTTACAACCACATACATGAAAATGGGTCCCATCACAAATGGGCCTTACATCAAATATCAAGATCTAAGGCTATGAACACCCACTGATTCTGCTTCATCTAGGCTCCATGGACTCCTTAGCTCCTAGGCTTCAACTTTGATGGAGGATGATGAAGATTGAAGGGCTAGGATGAGAGATGAGAGGGGTAGAAAGTGGGCCACACCATAACTTATCCATGGGAAGCTTGGACGTCCTCTCCTTGGGAGTTGCTTGGGAGAATGAGTGGAGAATGAGAGAGAGGGGATGTAAGGAGAGAAGGATGAGTTGTTGTAAGGAAGGTTGACTTAGGGGATGGGAGAGAGAGGGGTATCATGCTTTGTTGGTAAGAAAGGCATGAGTGATGTACTTGATTGATTGATGAGATATTTGGTAGAGATTCTCTCAGAATTCGCAATGCGTGGCGTTTTCCTCGAAGTAAACATGGGCCCACAACACCTAGCATGGGTATCGCATCGGCGCGCGAGACGCAGCGTTGGAACCTCGGCGACGGCACGATCGCTAAGATACAAGTTTCAGGTCGAGTCGACTCAGATATATGGGATGCGACTTAGGGTCACACGCAAACGCCGATTACAGGTTGTGGGTCACCGGAATTCGACCGGGAGGACCGCAGGAGTTTAAGAAACGGTACGGTCTAGGATACGGGTCTTACAACTGTGGAACACCTGACATTGGGTACGAGCATCTCACGTAGTCCAACTACTGCCGGCTATCTGTATTCGACCTAAATTGTTCAGATTGGTCGTTAGGTGGCCCAACCGGTGGGGCTGCCTTACGAGCCTTGTAGTTCCACTGGCTAACCCAGAAAGGAATCTAAATTACTTAACATTTTAAAGAAGATAATGAACCGCTCATAGTTTTAAAAAAATTCAGGCATGCACGTAATCAAGATTTAGATTGCTTGGCATCATAGAGAATATTATGATCTTCTCCTAATTACAGGAAGTTTAGACATGCATGTGTATAGGGTTTAAATTTCTTAATAACATAAAAAGATCATAAATTACTCCTATTTGCATAAAATTCAGACATGCATGTAAACAACAACGAACATTTGAGCCAAATTAAATGTATAGAAGACATGCAACACAATTTCCCCAAATTGTTTCAAATTTGGGGATGATCCAATTTCAATTTCACATGATAAGAAGGGAAAGCAAGGAAAGAAGGCAATATTCAAATGACTTAGCCTATTTGGCATTGGATTAAGCATCAATTTCTCTAAACATGCTTAGGAAGATTGCAAAGAAGTAACTACTAACGGATTCCTTATGAATCACTCATGCAAAACAAATTCAAACAAACACAATCATTAACTTCAGCTTAGGTTCGATAATTGGCCACCTAAGGATAATGGTCCGCACCTAGGAATACTTTGACGACTTATGGAGCCGCTCCTAAGGTTTTGGTTCCACGAGTTGGCATATCAGAGCCCTGCGCCGATAGAATTTGCATGTTAGAGTGCATGCAAGTAGCCTAAGATGCTGAAATTTGGGAAAGGGGCTAGATGGTTACCTTTCTATCACCGGTGGGTCGTTCTCTATGCTGGGGCGTGGTTGCGGGGTCCATTATGGGCAGCGGCAAGGGAGATTTTCCCCAAATCAGCTTCCCCAAGGAGCTCCTTCCTCCATTCTCCCCACTCTCTCTCTCCCTTACAACAGAAAAATTCGTATGGGAGTGAGGGAGTGTGATTTTTGGGCTTAAATAGTCCAAAAATTGTGTCCAAATGGCCCTGGGGGGCCCTTTTTCTAACATGCATGCCCCTAGCTAGTGGGCTGAATTTTGATCCCTAGGGCATTCCAGTGGCCCCCTGGCCCATCTGTGCCATGGGGCAAGTGCCCCATTGTTGGATGAGTGATTGGTCCGAATTTGGCGGCAAACGATGACTTAATTTACCGCGGGGGCCCTATTTACGATCGACGGTCGTCGGTGATCGATCGGGACGACAATTATATGGATATGAGCAGGGAAATATCTTAACTCATGCCTCAAGTTTGGTTGCGATCTAACGGTCAGAAAGCCATAACTTCACCATTTTAATGGTGGGGCCAACACACTTAAGTTTCAGGTTTCAAGTCCCAGAGAGTCGCGCCTTTCAAGCTCTACCTTCACGGTCCAAGTTATGCGGTTCGGGGCATCGTTTGGGCCCACCATCCACGATAGCGTCAAGCCCAGTGAGACAGACATTATTCTATAATTTTGGAACTAGTGACCCACTAACGAGCAGTCTAGAGCTTGTTTGGATAATCGTGGCATTTCTGGAATGAATTGGATAGGGGGATTTTTTGTGTACAATGGTTAAGGTCTAGATTAACTAAGTTCATAGTGTGGCCTATACGCAATTAGCCAAAATGGCGATTCGGTCATAATCACTCTAAATCATCGGTTCTTAGGCTAAGCGAATAATTAGGTTGACTTGGTTCGTTAGTTAAGTTCCGTCCCATAACTGGCTCGGCTTTAGGTAGATCTTTAATTTAGTTACGGTTGTTTTGATTAGTCAGTGATAGGTTGGTTAGATTTGGGCCCTAGATAAACAATTACGAGGCTAGACTTGAGCTTTAAGTGATCAGGCAAATTCGTTGGCTTCATACGGTTGGTTAATCAAATTTGTGCGGTTCTTTACCGGTATCATTTACGTATAGGCTCACCTCGAGCGTCAAGAATCAGTAAGTGACGACGTGGGCTAGTTATAAAAAAAATAAAAAATTAAGGATTTTCGGCAATCCAAAATAGCGAAAATTCAGGATGTTACACCGTGCGTCCCATTCAAGCCATAAGTCCTTTCACTCTTTAAAACAACTTTCATGATAACAATATTTATTACCATTAATTAGTCAACTGTATGGTCCAACTAGTTGTGCATGAGCATTTCTATTATATGTATAGTTTAAACCATGAGTGGGTTCTGTTGGTATATTTGGTTGAATTAAATAGACTATTTAAAATCGAAAACCAAAAAGAAAATAAAAATTTGATATAGAAAACTTATAGATTTGAGTTGAGGTGTGACATGAGTCACTCAGCTTGAAATCGAATTTGCTCCTCTTGGACAACGTCCCAAGTGCAACAGGTTTCCAGAGCAATCAACCTCCAAGATACAAAGACTATGACCTAGTCCCGGTGGTACGCGGGCTTGAACCACTTGCAGTTTAACCTGAAAGTGCTGAGTTGACTCAGCGACGAACTAAGCAATCAAAAATTTGTAAACCAGAATACAGAGAGAGTTTTATAAGAGGAGAAATGATTTTTTACTGTATAGAAAAATGAATCAGAAGTCCTTATATAGACTCCAAAGTGGTACATTAAGCACCCTTTCGAAAGAGTTTGGTCTGTTAGGTTTAAACCCAACAGGTGTGACCAACCGAACGGTTTAAAACGAAAATGTGTAAGTGCGAGTATACTCGCAAATAAAGTCCCGGAGTACCCATACACACACCCACAGAGTACACTCACACTCGCACCAGCGCCCAGCCTGTCCCGTCCTGTCCCGTCGCGTCACACACCCGTACGTGCACATAGACACAGACATGGACACAGACACGGACATGGACACACGTGTGGTCAATGGCATACATTAGAGCTATAAGCATAGAGCCCCCCCCAATAAGAGCAAATTCACATGCCCCCTGAATGGAGCTCAAGCCCCAAAGCAGAAAACCTATCTTATATACAAGAAGATTTTCTTTGATAAATCCGATGTTGGACAAAATTCACAACTCAAAAGCATTAGAAATTTTAAATATGGAGGGAAACCAAAATATTTGAAATTCCAATTTTAATATAAAATTTGAAACAAAATACAACAATCGCCCAAATGTTTCAAAATAAAAAGTCTTTCGGGTTAAAGTGTAATAGTCGTGCAATGGTGTCGGTGTCACCATAGACTTAAACCGATATTAGAGTAAGCAAGACAAGTTTAAAGGAATCAGGTGACACCATAGTCTTGAACCTAAATTCTTTTAATGTAAATCGCAAGTATATGCCACTCATACAACTCTTTCTCTGTAAGTGATTCTACGATTCAGTGCTTTTCAGCCATACACCATCACCTGAATTTCATGAGTGCTCTAGAGAATTCGCTTAAATTCCTATAGGAAGCGGCCTCCACCTCCACACCCATATAGGTGAATTCCATCAAGTGTATGCAACAACTGTATACACCACCAAATATATGGCTATGGATCCATTAAAAGTTATAAAAAAAACTCATCATTCTGCGTTACTGTTCGAACTGCTACACCATAGAAGGGGCTCATATATCTCAATGTTGTTGTTTACCCATTGAACTTATCTCATGGGATCTCTACTTGTATAGGTTGGGTTGCCGACATAGGCAGCTCATATATTACGCTTAGCCCCATTCCCTTCGATGTATCATTGACTAATATTTTAGATAGTCCTTTGGTCAGAGGACCTGCTAGATTATTTTCTAACCTCGCAAAGTCAATAGATATTGTAAGTGCTTATAATTAAAGCACATATTAGTTTGTCAAATTTCATAGTCCGGTTATGATCGCAAGCTCGACTGAATATAAGTTATCAACTCGATCAAGTACTTGGAAAGAAGATTCAATATCTCAATACAAGATCAAAGCAATGCTTCGAAGTTCAGAACATTTTGTATGAGTCAACTTACAGGTGATATAAACTTAGTTGGACCATAGGTTGGTGTATTTCACTCATGCATATCTTGAAACACATTTTATGTTAAATACACTCTCGTTAGGCCAGCGCAAACTCTGGTTCAGCCAGCCTAACTACTTGGACCAATCATGCAACATTTGAATAAAAATAAGATCTCATAAGATCAAAATTTGCTATAGGTTTGGCCAGCCCAAGGTGGGTCTCGGCTAGCTGAACCTAACTTCGGCTAGCCCAAGGAAGTTCGTTCAAGTTTCCAACAATGGAACAATTTCGGAATCCAAGCTACTTAGGTCAGCCGAACTTAAGCTTAGGCCCGCCGAACTGGGTGTTCGGCCAGTCGAACCTGGGCGTAGGCCAGCCAAAGTTTGAAAGATTTTATCCCACGATTTTCAGATTCTGATTGGAATGTAATCTTTGAAGTTGGGCCAGTCGAACTGAATCTTATGCAAGCCGAATTACACAGATCCTTGGCTATAAGTAGAGGCTTTCTCTTACATTCTAGATCATGAAAATTCATATACTTTTACTATGTTGTAAAGAAAGATATCTGAAGCCTCTTTAAGCTATTTGTGTTGTAATTCATATTTTATTATTAGCTTATTCTATTCTCCTTTCAAAGTTAGTTTTAATTGTTTTGATAAGAGTAATCTATACTCTACTTTGAGAAGAAGGAGAATTGAATCTGTAACAATAGGGTTTCATTCATTTAATTGAAAAACTATTAGATCCCTTTGTATATCTTTAGGTTGAACTCATACATCAGCTTCGTCATGATCCCAAGAAGGAGATAGATACACTCAAGCTATAGCTACGACTTCGACTTGCCAAATCGAAGATAAGTACTGTTTGTTTTTAATTACTTCGGCTTTAGATTTTTTCTGAGATAGCCCAAAAATCTCGGCGAGTTTGTTTGTGGTGATTCCGTAAAATCACAAAGCGGGTTTGTTTTAGTGACCCCATAAAATCATAAAGTGGGTTTGATTGTGATAGCCTGTGAAAATCGCAATAACTATATAAGGTTGTTAAGGTGACCCTGGAAAACCTTGAAATAGTGAAAAGCTAAAATTGCGAGGATAGTAATTTGGGAGTGAAGTAGGTTGCATTGAGCCACCGAACCACTATAACTCTTTTGTGCATGTAGTGATTGGATATTATTATTTGTGTTATTGTGTTTTATTTATTCATTGCCAATTAGTTTGAGTTTTAAATTTCAAAGACACCGTGACATAGGGTTGTCCTACCTAAATCTTTTAGGTGAAAGGTTGTCCTGCGAATTATTTGGAATCAAGGATTTAATACTTTGCAGTTTGTATTTAATTGATTCATTATTCCGCATTGTATCAAATTATTTGCCATTATCCTACCCCCCCCCCCCCCCCACCCCCCCCCCCCCCCCCCCCCCTCTAGGCATCTATAACTCGTCCTTTCAAGTGGTATCAGAGCAAGGTTGCTCTTATTTGGATTAATTTCCTAGAGCTAGACCAAAGCTATTAAATGTCAAATTTCGATAGTCTATCCATTTCCAGGCCACCGCCCTTTGATGGCTCGAACTATACTTACTGTAAAGCTAGAATGAGAATCTTCCTCAAATCTATTGATGAAAGTGTGTGGCAAGTTACCATGACCCAATGGGTCCCTCCAATGTTGGAATTAGTGGGTGAAGATGGATCCAAGTTCATGAAAGTTCAAGTTTTTAATCAATGGACTCCAAGTTAGAAAAAGCGAAAGTAGTGTCAATGCAAAAGCACTTAATGCTATCACTTGTGCTCTATGTTTCGACAAGAAACGAAATGCATTTGAATTGGGGAATTATCTCACTCAATAATGACAAAAGAAAGAACTAAGAGAATAATCATCAAATTTATTCATTCAGAGTTCTTTACATCCTTTTAATGCTCTAATTTTGAGATAGAATTTCTAAAAAATACAAAAGTGCAAGTATTGAATAGGCTCAAATATAAATGTTGGCAGTATTTCGTCTAATATCAGTCTTGTCTCCAGGGGAGATGAGTTGTACGGGCTTTCCGTGTACTTCATCCCTCATTGACATGGTAAAGGAGTGTCTGGATCACTTTGAAACACTTGGAATGGTCTAAGGACATGAGAAAATGCAATATAGTGTTGCGTCAAAGAGTACTTGCGCAATTCCTCCATGAGTTGCGCGGGCCGATGAGTTGCCCGGGCCCGCGCAACTCACAAGGAGTGGTGCGGCTCGGCCTTCTACACTGTGCACTCCCTCTCCTTTTCTCCATCTCCAATACCTGTCAGAGGCATTGGTCTTCCGAACATCCAATCCTGTAAATGAGGGGGGTAGGGGGTATTTATAGGCTTTCGCGCGTGTAAGCCCTCGAATCCCGTGCCATGAACCCCACTTCGCATCACCTGCTCAACATCTCTTGCGAAGGGTAGCGCAGCCCAGTGCAATTGCGGTGAGTTGGGCGGACCCACGCAACTCGGTTCCTGTGCAACTCATCTCCTGCTCCTTTTTTTCTTGCTCCCTTTTTAAATGTTCTTCTTTTCTTTTCCAATCAAATTTTATGCTCCAATAGATGCCCCCTTGATCCGAAGTTTGACTTCTTATCAAGTCAACTTGAAGGATCAAAACCATCTATCATCGAATCGAGTTGCGTGAACCCGTGCAACTCCCTTTCAATGGTCTCATACGACCCTGGCCAAGTCCTGGAGTGTCTATAAATTTCGAACCTTTGTTCATTTCTTCACTTTAAAATTTTTACTCCAACCTGAATTCCATTTCCGCACAAGTCACCCGCGTAAGTCACTCGTGCAACTCGCCTGCAATTAATACCGAAACCCCTGTTCCGAAACTATGCTGAATTCTCTTCTGCCCTTAAAATTTTTAGCTCTTTTCAAAACCCATCATCTGCATCCTCTTCTAGAAGAAAGAATCATCCATCTTCATTAGGGTCCAAACAGTCTTTCCTTCATTCTTGGAAATATGTAGAGATGAACGAAGAAACTTTGGAACTTCACAACCCCTTTACCAACAAACTGACCTTTATTCCTATCAACTTGTGGCGTCACTGGTTAATTCTTCACAGTGAACCATTCGATCGATGAAATATCTTTGTCTCCGTGGACAATTGGATCATGAAAGAACTAAGAATTCTGACAGGCTATCTGGAAAAGAATGAGCCCCATCAAAGAGTTGGCAGGATCCATAAAATGAGATTTTTACGTCCATGTCATGATCCTCAGCAGCCTTTCCCTGCCCACTATTTTGAGACAGCTTAACAACTCTTCTTCTCCGAAAGATTGCCGTAGAACACTAAAAAATTCTCTGCAATAGGACTCCTATCTCTTCGTGATTTCTACAGTGCCTGGGCTCGAACTATCGTTTGAAAGCATACCACCGTTCTGGAACAAATCAACCTCTCTGATGCAATCATAGCTACGTCAGAGCATTTTCATGGAGATGCTGCTATCTTCAGAGGCTTCCTCAACCATTGGTCTCCAATCACCAACTCATTTCATCTTCCTTCAGGAGAAATGAGTATCACCTTATGGGATCTTCTTCGCATAGCTAGTCTTCCCATTATGGGCAATATCTTTGATGCCTATGTACCCTCTAATGGAGAACTCGCTCTAGCTTTTGTAGGAAACAACAAATCTGAAATTTTGAAGACCACTCTTAAACTCTTCAGTGCACTGGCCAACTTCCCTTAACCTGATCGCATTATTTCTCTCGAATGGCTAGCTTGCTTTTCTAAAAAATTGTGATATATTTTCTACTTTCTTCCTTCACAACTTCAATCTTGTACGATCTAATTTTAATGATTATTTCTTCACCCTGACAACTTTGCAGTCCATAATCACCAAGAACTTAAGACCATTCGCAAGAATACTGGGAGCACTATTAAATACAGTTCCTCCTGCGAACTGGTTGCCTTCTTAGCCTACTGGCTAAGTGTAGTGATATTCCCAGATTCCGAGCAGACAAACATTATTAGGTCATCCTTCTTCGTGATAACAGGTGCAATGGCGGAAGGCCAAAAATACTCACTGGCTCCCCCAGTCCTGTGTTCCTTGTACCGTGCTTTCGGGGATGTCGTCTCTGGTTCCAAAGATCCTTCCTCCGAATCTTTTGTTGTCTATGCTCCATGACATTTCTTTGTGGGTTAGCTAAGAGTATATTTTCCTTGGACATTTGCTGATTCCAATAGAGCATATTTACATCCTGATCGACTCCCTCTCCAACATTATCAATTGAGAGAGATGATCAAGAAGTTGAACGGCTGTGTCACCAGAAAAATAGAGAGTAATGATCCTATTGACTTCTATCAATTCCCTTTCGCTAGCTATTTTGACGACGTGACAGTTGTTGATGACGATTTTGTTTCATTTGGCGAACATTTATTTCTTGTCTCCATCAGGTCCAGCACCCTTCCTTGGAGAGAAGGCGATATATTCTAGCGCGAATCATATTATCCTAACAGGTTTACTTGTCAGTTTGGGTTTGATCAACCAGAGACTCTCGACATCGTTACCAGAGCAATGAGAAGTTATGGCATCGGATCGTATAATTGGGCTTTAATATGGAAGCAGCTCTTGATCGTTCGCACCGTATCGCACTTCATAATTCCTGGCTATGATTACCCTTTCAGTGCTTCTTATTGCTGGATGCGATGGTGGGTTCATTAGTATTATTTAGTAAAACATTGTTACTAGTTGATCATGATGTATGGATTCTCCCTCCTCGCCTAAGGAGTTTCCAGAGAGACCAAGGCATTGGCTATTTCGAAGAGGTAGATCGCGCCCCTTCCTCAGGTCAACTTTGCATGAAAATTTCTTCTACAGAGCACATCTTTGAAATGGAATCAGATGATACCCTTGAGGGATGGGGTAGCCTTTTGTACGTCTTTGAAGAATACTTATGAATCTTCAGATTTTCCAGAAGAGAATAATGATACTTCACAATTCTATCCTCCTCCCTTGCAAATTTTAAGAGATAGTACTCGTGTAACATCAGAAAGATGAGAGACAGAAAAACGTCATCATTCTCCTTAAAAGGACAAACATATCATCATTGAAGATTCATCATCTTCAGAATAGAGAATAGCAAATGTTCTGATCAAACTTGACATTATTGTATTTGAACAGGAAATATAACATTTTGCCTTTCTTGCATTTATCTCTAATAGCGCATTTCTATATGAGACGTATGAACATACGCATCTTCAGAATTATATGCTGATTCAAGATTCATAATATTTCTAAGTTTGAGCAATTTTCGTAAGCATATTGATAGACACATGCTAATCAAAGTGACAATCTATTTATAATTGTTAGCATAGCATCGCCTATGTGTCATTTTAAAATGGGCGAAACTAAGTTTCGGTTCCAGTTAGTTGCACATACTGTTTAAGCTCGTAAGTAGTTAGAGCAATCATAGTTTAGACTCATAAGTAGTTGGAGTTGGTCTTATATGAATGGCCGCTGTAACTCTCTAGAGTTCACGTGGCTTATCGCGACCGGTGAGTTCACGAACCACGATCCATCAGAAGGGCCCAGAGAAGCTACCAGGGCAATGAACTAATAGGATTTACGCACAGGGTTGGCCACAGTAACTCTCTAGAGTTCACGGGGCGTACAAGGCTACCATCGATACCAAATCCAAGGTCGCTAGTCCATCAATGAGGGGTCATCTTGCTTCATAGACCTGTCCTCACACGTTACTACTAAATTCAAATTAGGGATCTGGAGAGTCGTCTTGCTTAAGAGACTCGTTTTTCCTTCGTCTACAAGGTTAGACCCATTGACGAGGGGGTGCTCTCTAGCCGCCCACGTGATGCTGCCTGAAGCTGGCATGGGTGCGCGTGATGCTCTTTCTGGGCTTTTTAAGGCCACAGGCGATACTGATACCCATATAGTTCTGCCATATCACTATCGCCCATAATGATAAGCCTTATGCGTGTTCGGCTTCATAGCGGTGTCTTTCTCGCTATCATATGTAATAAGTCGCCATTGTTGTCGCGATTCTTGTACTTAACTTTATAAGCTTATTCTGCCACCTGTAAATGATGAATTGGCCTTGCTGAAATAATAAATCGAAATTAATATACCGCATTTGCTGATGATATGAAACAAAATTTTATAGTTAAGATAGTATATCAGCCTGGCGGTGCTATTGATTTCGATAAATTTAAATGGCCTCGTGCTAGCAAGATAATGATAGTAATAACTGCTTTGGCGATTCGGCGATAATTATTGCCGCATCGGCGAATTGCTTTTGGTGATTTGCGTTTGGCGATAATCATTGGCGATAATCATTAATGTATTGGCGATTTACATTTGACGATATGCATTTGGCGATTTGGCGATAATCCTTGGCGATAATCATTGCCGCATTGGTGATTTGCATTTGGCAATATGCGTTTGGCGATTTGGCGATAATCACTGGCGATTTGCATTGACTCACTTGGATTTGATATGCTTTGAAGGCCTATATTTCATTAGTATTCAAAGAGAAATACAATGTTAGAAAGAAATATAGAGTTCTGCCTTTGTATGCTTTTGTCTACCCCCTTTTGATTGAGAAGAATTATGTCGCGAATCTTATAAATCAAAACTGCTTATACATTCAGGGATGATATATTTTTATGAAACGGGCATTGACCGGTATACTTATGCCTCGCCCATCTTGATCTATCACCTGGTAGGCCACATTGGAGTATACTTCTGATATTATATATGGGTCATCCCATTTAGGGTCAAACTTGCCCGCAGTCTTACGAGTGATCACTATCGGTCTTTTCAGCATCAATACCATATCGTCTCTTTTGAAGGAGCGATGCTTGACCTTTCTGTCAAAAGCATCAGAGATTCTTACTTGATATAATTGTAATCTTGTAACATCCTGAAAATTGAGGGTCGAGTAGTAACTCAACTCTCGAGTTCCAGAACATCACTTATGTAACATAGAGAATGATGATTAAATGTTGTCTACATTAGTGTATTGAACATGAGTGAGATTAAGCCAAAACAACATATCATACTCCAGAGACAGTTAAATTGCAAGCGGAAGACTGTGGTAGATATATATAATATATAATATATAAAACTGTGGTGAGTCTCCAGAGTGTGATAATATTACCAGGTTAATAAATTTCAATTACATTTCTAAAATATACCAAGTGTGTAAGTGTAATGTCTTCTATCCCAAGTACCATAGCTCCGTCAATACAATAACAGGTCTTCATAAACTTATCAAAGAGCTACAAGTAGGAGAACTCCTACTCCACCTCAAAGTAGTCCGGCTTTGCTTCATAAGCATCGCCATCACCTGAAACTCAACAAATCTGGTTGGTGTGTACAACACCATCCCGTAACGTGGGAGTGAGTGATTAACTCAGTGGAACAATAAAATCATTATCATGTTATCAACTCAGTCATGCAGTAATGATAAAGCAGTACAATCAAACACTCCTAAATACTCTTATTAATGCAAGTATGAATGCAGTCATGATGTATGCCCTCACCACACCCTCCCTCGTGCGACACCATCTTACGTTCGCGGCATGCTTTCATCCTTCAGTGCTCCACATCTTCCAGGCACATGCAATGCATGATGAGCATGATTACCGAGTATTTATTAGTCCATTTCAAACAGCAGGATTGAGAAACTAAGGTACCTCCCTTGTATCATTCCCAAACATGATCCATTCTAGGGTCGTCAGTCCTAGTTAATCTCAAACGATGGTGTGTTTTCTAGGTCACTGCAAAGGATGCCAGGGTTGTTACGCACAAAGGTTACACCACTCCCCCATCACCCTTTTAACGGTTCATCACTATACAGATACAGGCCTAGTTCATACTCTATACACTGCGGCAAAACTCGTCGCCTCACCGCAATTCAGAGTATGCTCGAGGTCACTACAAAGGGCTGTCAGGGCTGGTACACGGAATCGTTGCACCACTCCCCCATCACCTTATCAATGTAGGCCGACAGCACGAATATAGTGTCCCATACCACCATAATCAGCTCACGAGTCTGGTTGCTCACTGGTCACTACGGGGAGGCATGTGGACCCAGCGTAGGCCGACAGCTCGACAACGGTGTCCCATACCACCATGCCCGGCTCATGAGTCTTAGCGGATCGAGGTACCATGGTTAAAAGAGATTTCACTGGTAAGTTTAGTACCCTAGGTTCAAGCAGTGGTGACCAAACATGGTGAACATACATTAGACAGATCGGGTTACTTAACGAGCTCGGCTAGCTCGAGCGCACAACAAGTTGAACGATATGAAGCGCATAAGCACTTCGTGTGGCCAACCACTATCGCCAACCGAAGTACGACTCGGGTTCGTTGAACACATCACACGTGGCAAATGAATCTCAGCTACGCATTTATTTTCGTTACCGATTGCCTGGACTATAATCATAGCCCCAATCACATTCAATTGCAGATAGTTAAAGCAGTAATGAATCAAGATTCAAATCATACAACCCAAGTCTGATATTATCCGTTTAGGGTTGCCAGGACTGTTGCACGCACTCGTTGCTCTACTCCCCCATCACCCATGACCGATCATACAACATAAACATGAATTTAAACATATGCATTACATAGATAAAATCATACAATCAATTGAGCATGTTATGTAGCACAACACAAGCATGAGTTTGTACATATTCAATTCCTAATCACACAGCTATCCAAGGAAATCATACACATAGTTAAAGGAGTTGAGAATCATATCTCAACACCCTTATACATTACAATTTACTAACTACTACTCATTCAGACATTTCAACAAACACTTTAAAATACATACATCAACATACATGACATATGTTGATCACATAGGCATTAGGCCAAATCCTTTCACTAGGGAGTTGCCCCAATCATAACACGAGTACACCCACGACGGATAGTCATGGAAAGTAGGAATCCAAGTTCCATATTCATTTGAACATTTTCACAAACACTTGGGCTACACATTTCAACATATATAGCGTATAGTGGTCGTGGCGTGATTCAGGGCAAATCCTTTCATCAAAGGGGTATCGCCAATACAACAATCATATATCCATGACAATTAGTCATGGTGAGCACGAATGAGAATCCTATACTCATTCGGTCATTTTCACAAATAGTTAGAATACACTATTTTAACATACATAGTGTATATTAGCAAAAACAGGTATTAGGGCGAGTCCTTTCGCCAAACAAGTATTTTATCCATATATAGTATATTCATACAACAAATAACCATGGCAAACACATTTTCAAAATTTATACGTATACGGTACTTTCTACAAATACCTAGAGTATGTAAAATTTCATATTCTTCATCTTTAACCGAAACAGAAAACGGACAACACTTTGTACATGTGCAATTGCATGCAGATCATGAATCTATCATTATCTGACATTGAAAGCATTGAAAACCATAACCTATATACCTAAAGTCCGCACCTTTTGTCGTAGAATCGTAACGAAGTCGATAGGTTTACTAAGCTTTTGTATATGACAGTTTGGCAACCTATAGAACGAAATAGGTTAGCTATTTCATAACCTACAACTATCAAACCCCAAAACAGATTAGGGTTAGGGTTTCTTACCTAGAAACGGAGCCGGAATCGCCGGGAAAGCGATTAGAATGGAGTGGTTACGCACGTATAGCGGCAGGGTAGAGCGGCAGGAAGATTCTCCCACTGCTCCCACACTTTCTCTCTCTTTTTTCTCTTCTCTCTCTAGAGCTTCTCTCAAATTCGTATGGCTGTAATGAGAGAGGGTTTAAGGTCCTTATATAGCCTAAAAACTCACCGAAATAGACTCCAGGTCAAAGTATACTTAGTTTATAACTAAAGCGGACCTGTTCCAGCTCAACGGAGGACTTCTGGCGGGCCTCCTTGAGCCAAAGGTCGGACTTAAGCTCACTAACACTGGATCTAGGTGGAGTTAAGTTTTCGTTTCAGTGGGATTCCCAGATCACGCGTGGCGGACCAGTTTCAGTTCAACGGTCAGCGGATCTCGATCGGAGATTCCGAGTACATGGATATGTGTATGAAATTTCTCCTGATCCGAGGGTATAATTTAGTCTGATTCTGATGGTCTGGTTACTTAAAATTGATTCGCAAGCAAGATGTGCCAGATTACTATTTGAGATATTTTATTTTGAATTAATTTCACATTTCTCACACTCTTTACTCCGAGTTCAAGCGAATAGTGCTGGGACACTATCTGGATTTGATTTCCGAGATGGTTGTCAAGCCCAACGAGGCGGTCCTAATTCCTTAACTTCGTGTTCATCGAACTTCCGACGTGCGGTCCAGATCTGATACGGAGTTTTGAGATGCTCCCGAGAGCAGCCGGGTAATGAGATTGATCCTAGATTTTAGGGTACCCTAGCGTCAATGATTCTACAAGTTTTAGGTCTTGCAGATCATATTTAAAGTGATTGGTGCTAATTTCACAGGTACTCTAATTTAACACTAGCTAATTCTCGCCTAATTTCTAAAGGATTTAGTCCTGTATGATTTTTGTCTGAGGTGGTACTTAGTCCTTTGTAGTAATGTTTAGCTTAAGTATTATTCTTCATCACCTAAACTTTAAGATAGTGATTAATGTGAAAGTACTTAGAAGGGTTTAAAGAACGAGGTGGTGAAAGGTGAGATTTGTGAAGGAAATGGGTTCAAAAGTGGTTTTAGACTTTGGGATTTGAGTTTTGACAAGTTAATAAGGTGTTAGGATCGACCCATTGCCTAAGGACGTCTAATCCCAGGTTGGAAAAAATACGGGCTGTTACAAATCGTTGTTGGGCTGCTAATCACTTTTCATCTAAAAAATCCAATTCTGCCAACCTAATCTTGGCGTTTTCATCATCAGTAATCGATTGATGTACTGCTATTCTGAGCGATGCAACTTGCGTTTCAATGGGGACAACAACTTCAACTCCATAAACCAAAAAATATGCGTTGCTTTCGTAGTAGTACGATGAGTAGTTCGATAGGCCCATAGGGCTTCTTACAACTTCTCATCCCAATCGCGCTTATTTTCTGCAACTGTTTTCTTAATATCTTCACAATCGTCTTATTGAATGCTTCAGCTAACCCATTAGCCGATGGATAGTAGGGTGTCGAGAATGAATGCTGGATATCAAACTTTTGACATAATTTCTCCATTCCTCTGTTCTTAAATGGAGTCCCGTTATTAGTGATGATCTTCTTCGGAATATCATAGCGGTATATTATTCCATGCCGTATGAAACTCATGACATCTTTTTCTTTGACATTTCTTAATGCGATAGCTTCGGTCCACTTTGAGAAATAATCTGTGGCTGCCAAAATGTATTATTTTCCTTTGGATGACGATGGATTTATTGGACCGATAACATCGAGCCCCCAACTTGCGAAGGGCCAAGAAGTCATTGACTTATGTAAGTCTTCAGGAGGTACATGTATGACATCGTCATGTATCTGACATTCATGACACCGCTGTGCGTAATCAATTGCATCTTTGAACATTGTAGGCCAATAATACCCCATTCAGTGTACTCAATGGAACAAATTTCTGCCGACCTGATGAGCCCTGCATTCCCTTGAATGTGCTTCTTACAATATCCGATTCACCTCTTTCATATCCAAGCATCTCAACAACACCTCGTTATAGGACTTCTTGTAAAGCTCTTCGTTACACATAATAAATTTCTTCGCCCTTTGCTTTATTTGCACCTTTTGCGCCAGATCCTACGACAAAATATCATATTTGAGATAATCCACAAAAGGCTGACGCCAATCATCAATTGAAATCTCTAAAAATAACACGGGCAATGCTTCAGAGACTTCAGCATCTTCAGTAGGAGGCAAAAACCTTCTTTTTTCGATTGTTACTTGAAGAGGGCTTCAATTAGGACAAGCCAAAGTTGCAGCCAAGCTATCTAAGACATCTGCCCTTCCGTTCTCTGATCTCGGTATATGTCTGATTTCAACATCCTGAAATTGCTCCAACAATTGTTGCGCTTGATGATAATACGGGAGGAGCTCTTGCTTCCTTATTTCGAATTCTGTAGTAAGCTAGTTTATCACTAGCTTAGAATCGCCAAAAATTCATAACACTTTTATCTTCATTTCCTGGGCTATTTTCATCCCTATAATGAGAGCTTGATATTCAACTTCATTATTAGTGCATGTTGTGCCTAATGTAAAGGAATATGGCAGCAAGTTGCCTTGCAAACTGATAAATATCACCTCGGCCCCTATTCTTGAAGTTATAAAAAAGCCGTCAAAGTACATTTGCCACAAACCAGGCCATTCTGTCATCATTACCTGTTCATCCGACACGTAATCACTGATCATTTCATTATCCGGTACAGGGTGGGCCACCAAGAAATCCGCCACTGCTTGTCCATTTACTACTTTCGTCGGTTTATAAGTGATCATGTATTCTAACAATAAGAGCATCCATTTAGCCAGTCTCCCTGATAGCATTGGCCTTGTTATCAAGAACTTCAGGGGATCCGCTCGCGAGATCAAGATTATATCATAGGAGAGATAGTAATGCCTTAATTTCTGTACTGCGAAGATTAGAGCTAAGCACACTTTCTCAATGGGCGAATAGTTGCATTCAGCTCTTATCAGAGTTCTGCTCAGATAATACAGCGTAATCTCCTTCCCTTGCTCATTTGTTTAAGCTAACAAGGCTCCTAATTAATTTTCTGCTGCATAAATATAAAGGATGAGGGGTCTACCTTTCATAGGAGCCGCTAGTACCGACGGCTATTTCAGCAATTATTTGATGGAATCAAATGCGTTTTGACACGATTGGTCCCATACAAATTTTGTCCCTTTCTTCATTAGATGGGAAAATGTCTGACATCTTCCTGTAAGATTAGAGATAAAGTGACGAATATATGCCAACTTTCCCTGCAAACTCTTCAACTCTTTTAGTGTTTTTGGAGGTGGCATTTCTTGAATAGCTCTGATCTTTCTCGGATTGATTTCAATTCCCCTGTGCCTAACAATAAAACTGAGGAACTTTCTCGAGGAAACACCGAACGTGCATTTAGACAGATTCATCCTCAGTTGCTTCTTTCTGAGCCAACGAAATACTGAAACCAGATGTTCATAATGTTCCTCATGGTCATTTGACCTGACCACTAAATCATCCATGTAACATTCGACATGCATTGTAACGCCCTGAAAATCGGGGGTCGAGTATAAACTCAACTCCCGAGTTCCAGAACATCACTTATGCAACAAAATGAATGATGATTGAATGTTGACTGTATTCGTGCATTGAACATGAGTGAGATTAAGCCAAAGCAGCATATCATACTCCAGAGACAGTTAAATTTGCAAGCGGAAGACTGTGATAGATAGATAAAATATATAAACTACGATGAGTCTCCAGAGTGTGATAAGATTACCAGGTTAAATAAATACAAGTGCAGTTTTAAAATATACCAAATGTGAGGAAGTGTAATGCCTCCTATCCCATGTACCATAGCCCCGTCAATACAATATCAGGTCTTCATCGACCTGCCAGAGAGATACAGATAGGAGAATTCCTCCTATCATCATAGAAGTAGTCCGGCTCTGCTTCACAAGCATCGCCACCACCTGAAACTCAACAAATCTGGTTGGTGTGTACAACACCGTCCCGTAACGTGGGAGTGAGTGATCAACTCAGTGGAACAGTAAAGCATAGGTTAACATGTTATCAATTCAATCAAGCAGTAATGATAAAGCAGTACAAATCAAACAATTCTAACTACTCTTATTAATGTAAGAATGAAATGACATGATGCTGTATGCCTTTGCCAAACCACCCTCAAGCGACATCATCTTACGTTCGCGAATGCTTACTCCCTCAGTGCGCCACATCTACAAAGCACATGCGGTGCGATGATGCTCATGATTACCAAGTTTTTATTAGTCCATTTCAAACAGCAGTATTGGGAAACTAAGGTACCTCCCTTGTATCATTCCCAAACATGATCCATTCTAGGGTCGTCAATCCTAGTTATTCTCATACGATGTTATGGTTTGAGAAACGTAGTGAAGGCATCGCAAAGGGCTCATCACCCGTCAGCGCGGATACAGATCTCACCGTATGCGGCTCAATTGCTGGCCGTCAGCTCGAGTACAGGTCTCACCGTACTCGGCTCAATCACTAGCCGTCAGCTCAAGTACAGGTCTCACCGTACTCGGCTCAACTCACACTCTAGTTGCTGTGAAAGACTCGTGGCCAATCACAGACCCTTGGAGTGTACTCGATGATACCACGGAGGACTCGTCGCCCGTTAGCACGAGCACAGATCTCACCGTACTCGGCTCTCGCCGAAGTATCGACAGCTCGAATACAGTGTCCCATACCACCATATTCGGCTCACGAGTTGATTGCGCAATGGTCACTACGGGGAGGCACATGGCCCCAGCGTAGGCCGACAGCTCGACCACGGTGTCCCATACCACCATGCCCGGCTCATGCGACTTAGCGGATCTAGGTACCATGGTTAAACGGGGATCGCCACTGGTAAGTTTGGTACCCTAGGTTCAAGCAGTAGCGACCAAACAGGGTGAACATGCATAAGGCAGATCGGGTTACTTGATGAGCTCGACTAGCACGATCGCCCGTTGAGCTGCACGACATGAAGTGCATAAACAACTTCGTGTGGCCTAGCCACTGCCGACAGGCAAAGCACGACTCGAGTTCGTCGAACACATCCCACGTGGCAAATGAATCTCAGCCACGAGTTCAATCTCGTTACCGATTGCCTGGACTACAATCATAGCCCCAAACACAATCAATTACAGAGATATAAAGCAGTAATGGATCAGGATTCAAATCATACAATCAGTCTGGTATTATCCGTTTAGGGCTGCCAGGGCTGTTGCACGCACTCGTTGCTCCGCTCCCCCATCACCCATGACGGATCATACAACGTAGATATAAATTTAAGCATATACATTACATAGTTAAAATCATAAAGCAGTTGAGCATGTTATGAATCACAACACAAGCATGAGTTTGTACATGTTCAATTCCTAATCACACAACTATCAAAGGAGATCATACACATAGTTAAAAGAGGTTGAGAATCATATCCCAACACCCTTATACTTTACAATTTGCTAACTACTACTCATTCAGCATTTCAAGAAACACTTAAACAAACATACATCAACATACACGACATATGTCGATCACATAGGCATTAGGCCAAATCCTTTCACTAGGGAGTTGCCCCAATCATAACACGCGTACACCCACGACGGATAGTCATGGCAAGCAGGAATCCGAGTTCCATATTCACTCAGTCATTTCCACAAACACTTGGGCCACACATTTTAGCATGTATAGTGTATTTTGGCCGTGGCGTGACTTAGGGCAAATCCTTTCGTCAAAGGGGGGTATCGCCAATACATCAATCATGAATCCATGACAATTAGTCATGGCGAGCACGAATGAGAATTCTATACTCATTCAGCCATTTCCACAAACACTTAGAATACACTATTACAACATACATGGTGTATGTTAGTAAACATGTATTAGGGTTATCCTTTAGCCAAGCTAGTATTTTATCCATGTATAGCATAATCATACATCAAATAATCATGACTATTGCATTTCCAAAAATTACACATATACGGTACTTCTAGAATACACAATTTCAACATACATGACATTTACA
This sequence comes from Magnolia officinalis, assembly GCA_021015155.1. NCBI lineage: Eukaryota > Viridiplantae > Streptophyta > Magnoliopsida > Magnoliales > Magnoliaceae > Magnolia > Magnolia officinalis. The sequence goes on from JAJHSJ010000001.1 coordinate 89,663,161, forward strand.
CATGGACATATATATTTGCGATTCCTTTCGCCAAACTAACATTTTATCCACATATTATATAATCAAACATTAAATAAACATGTCAAATGTTTTTCTCAAAAAAAATACGTATACGGTATTTCTACGTATATCTAGAGTATGTGAAATTCCATATTCTACAACGTTAATCGAAACAGGAAACGGAAAGCACTTTGTACATGTGCATTTACACGCAGATCATGAATCTATCATTATCTGACATTGAAAGCGTTGAAAAACGTAACTTATGCATTTAAAGTCCTCACCTTTTGTCGTAGAATCGTAATGGAGTTGATAAGTTTGCTAAGCTTCCGTATACGGCAACTAGGCGACCTATAGAACGAAATAGGTTAGCTACTTCACAACCTACAACAGTCTAAACCCCAAAACAGATTAGGGTTAGGGTTTCTTACCTAGAAACGACGCCGGAAATGCCGGAAAAGCGTCAAGAAGGATGCGGTGGAGCATGGATAGCAGCAGGGAAGGACGGCAGGGAGATTCTCCCACATCTCCCACACTTTCTCTCTCTTTTCCCTCTCTCAAATTCCAAATTCGTATGGCTGCCATGAGAGAGGGTTTAAGGTCCTTATATAGCCTCAAAACTCACCGAAATAGACTCCTGTTCGAAGGTTACTGCTAATATAGGTAATTCGTCACTTTTCCAGCTCAAAAGAGAGGTTCTGGTGGCCCTCCTTGAGCCAAACGTCAGACTTAAGCTCACCATCTATTGATCTACGTTCTATTAAGTTTTCATTTCAGTGGGATTTCCAGATCACGCGTGGCGGACCAGTTTCAGTTCAACGGTCAGTGGGCCATGATCCGAAATTCCAAGTACATGTAAATGTTCCTGAAATTTTTCCTGATCCGAGGGTGTAATTTGGTCTGATTCTGACGGTCAGGTTGCTTAATACTGATGCGCAAGCAAAAGGTGCCAGATCACTATTCCAGATATTTATTTTGGAAAGGGAATAGTGTTTTTCACACACCCTCGCTCCGGATCGAAATAAATGACCGTGGGACATCGGTCGGAGCTGATTTTTGAGATGATTGTCAAGCCCAGTGGGGCGGTCCTAGTTCCTTAGCTTTGAGTTAATCGGACTCCCGATGTACGATCTAAACCTAATACGAAGTTTCGTTTCATTCCCGAGAGCAGACGGGAAATGAGTTCGGTTCTAAACTTTAGGGTAACCTAGAGTCACATGTTTTACAAGTTTTGGGTCTTGCAGATCGTATTTAAAGCGATCCCAACGGATTTCATGGCTAATCGAGTTTGCACTTAGTTAACTTTGTTAAATTTCTAAAGGATTTAATCCTAATTATTTTCTGGTTGAGATGGTACTTAGGCCTTTGTAGTTTGTATATAAAGTGATCCAAGTTTTACTACTTAGCTAGTTTAAGTTAGTGTCTAGGGCGAAAGTGCTTTGAAAAAATTGAAAGCACAAGGTAGTAAAGGGGTGGGATTTGTGAAGGAAATGGGTTCAGAAGCGATTTTAGACTGTGGGGTTCAGTTCTGACGAAATAATAAGGTGTTAGGAGCAACCCATTGCCTAAGGACATCTAATCCCAGGTTGGTAAAAATCTGGGATGTTACATGCATGTGCATCATGTTTTAGAATATATTCTGCATTGCCCTCTGATATGTCGCGCCAACATTCTTGAGACCAAACGACATGACCTTATAACAATAAATTCCTAGCGACGCTCTGAATGTCGTGGCTTCCTTATCTTCCAGGGTCATTCTTATTTGGTTATACCCAGCATAACCATCCATAAAGGACATAACGACGTACTTAGTCTTACTGTCAATTAACAACTAAGTAATTGGCTGTGGGAAATTATCCTTCGGACATGCTTCCTTCAAGTCCCTAAAGTCAACGCATACTCTAATTTGTCCGCTTTTCTTTTTTACTGGGTCAATGTTTGATATCCATTTAGGATACTTAACTTCTCTGATAAATCCAACTTTAACTAGCTTATTCACTTCTTCTTCAATCAAGGGAATCAAATCCAGGTGGAATATAATAGTCTCTGTGCTTGTTTAATTGGTCTCTTGTCTCTATAAATATTTAATCGATGCAGCGCTACTGATGGTTCCAGTCCTGACATTTCTACGTATGTCCAAGCAAACACATCTTTGTTATCTTTCAACAGTTTAATATACTGGTTAGTTTCTTGCTCAGGGAGACTGGCGCTTATGAATGTATTTTGGGGTTCTTCTTCGTCCCTAAGTTTATTTCTCGCAAGCTATCGATCCCCCCCCCACCCCGTCTTCTATCAGATTCGGAGCCACCTCATGATGCTTGATCATTTCAGTTTTTGCCTCGTCTACTGATTCTACAGCATTCATGTTTACTGAATATTCTCCTCGCAACCCGCGGAACTTCTCTCATTTTTCCACATTAATTCCGATCGGGGTCAAGATACCTTTTCCACTGTTCAACCCAGTTGGCTCTTCGCAATCGAAGCCCATGTTCTTCATTATCTTTTTGCTAACAGAGCTGTATCTTTCCAGATCTTTAGGTGTCAATTTTGTGGGGTTCATTTTATTATCTATCCTTTCTTCTATCTCTGCCTCTGAGACTATGTAAAATTCAATAGGCTTGGGGTTTTTCATACTCGCTTCAACTTGGAACCTCTTAGGATAACTGGGAATGTTTTTTTCCTTTCTGCATGTGGTAGTGGCATCGTATAGTTTGACTGCAGAATTTCCAATTGCTTAGGCGATAATAATGTCAGTGGAGCTGCCCCGGTCGTCTCAGATGTCTTGGCACGAAATAAAACTTCTGCTTCACATTCTCTTTCTCAGATAACTCTATTTTGGCGACTTCATTCTGTAATATGCTTGTTTCACCTTTTGCTATTTAATTCTCATTGCTTTCCTTTTTATTCCTTGCAGCAAACTTGTCATAATAACCAACATCAGCGAAGAAAGTCTCTGCTTCTGACTACGACTTTGCATCAGCCATCACTTTTTATTGAGTCCCATCTTTACTGTACTTGAAGCATTGATGGAGAGTTGATGGTATGATGCCATATTGATGCATCCAGGGTCTTCCTAAGAAGAGATTATAGGTCGTTACTGCGTTGATGACGTGACAAACAACGTCTGCCGTTAGTTCCCCTATCTCCAATGTAATGTGATTTTGCCGAGCGCTTGTTGTCCGTCTTGATTAAACCCCCTTAAATCATCAACCCACTAGGGCGCAAATGAGAACGACGATATCTCAATTCGTTTAGCATCATTAATGGTAGCAAGTTCACCGCGGATCCATTATCCAATATTATTTCTTTTATCTGCTTACCACCGACACGACCCACAAGCATCAGCGGTCTGCTATGTTCTTCACCATAAATTAGATCATCATCGGAGAAAGAAATGATTGGCATGCAATTATTTCACTCTTCGTGCTCCATCTCTGTGAGCAATACTTTTCTGACATCGTTATCAGATAGAGCTTGAATTAGACTGTTTTGAGAATCTTCTGATAGTCGAAACGTATCGTACACACTCAGTTGAGCTGGTATGCCTTTCAAATGACTCACCACATCGTATGTTACCTTCTCAACCTTGTTCTTTTCCTTTTCTCTAATACTGTCATGGCATTCTTCAAATGTTTCTTTTCTTGTTACCTCGGTGTTCTGTTTATGAAGACTTTTTATCCTTTTACCCGAGCGTAACGTGACTACTACGGATTTGCCCGTCCACCTCAGCGAATGACCATCATCCATTTCTCCTACCCTTTTATTCTTTTACCAATGGTTTCTTGAAGGATATATACACTCGTCATCAATTTATTGCTCTTGCGTCTATCAACAACTAATAATAAAACTTAATTAGTGTTTATTCGCAAATGTATTCTATCCCGGAGATGAAGGAAGGATGTTCCTGCTGAGAGTCGCCATTTTTGCGCCTTATAGGACGCTAAATAATGATGGAATTCTCTAAATCATTCTTAAGTCAATATTAAGCAAGATAAAGTTCCCTAGCAGAGTCGCCATTTTGTTTCAACAAGAAACGAAATGCATTTGATTTGGGGAATTATCTCACTCAATAATGACAAAAAAAAAAGAACTAACAGAATAATCATCGAATTTATTCATTCTGAGTTCTTTACATCCTTTTGATCCTTTGATTCCGAGATAAAATTTCTAGAAAATACAAAAGTGTAAGTATTGAATAGGCTCAAATATAAATTTTGGCAGCATTCCGGTTCATATCAGTCATGTCTCCGGGGGAAATGAGTTGTACGGGCTTTCCGTGCACTTCGTCTCTCATTGACATGGTAGAGGAGTGCCTGGATCACTTTGAAACACTTGGAATGGCCTAAGGACTTGAGAAAATGCAGCATAGTGTTGCCTCAAAGAGTACCCGCGCAACTCCTCCATGAGTTGCGCGGGCCCGAGCAACTCACAAGGAGTGGCGCGGCCCGACCTTCTGCACTCTGCACTCCCTCTCCTTCTCTTCATCTCCAATACCTGTCAGAGGCACTGGTCTTCCGAACATTCGATCCTTCAAATGAGGGGGTAAGGGGGTATTTATAGGCTTCCGTACGTGTAGGCCCTCAAATCTCGTGTCGTGGACCCCACTTCGTATCACCTGCTCAATATCTCTTGCGAAGGGTAGCGCGGCCCAGCGCAATTGTGGCAAATTGTGCGGACCCGCACAACTCGGGTCCTGTGCAACTCATCTCCTACTCCCTTTTTAAATGTTCTTCTTTTTTTCTTTCCTTTTCCAATCAAATTTTATGCTCCAACACTCTATCACTAGACGAGTTCAAAAGAATCATCTCGTGTGATACAACAAAACAAACTTGAGATATACTTAAAATGACACATGAAGGAACTAACATTGTCAAGAAATCTAAGATTCAAATCCTTACAACAAGGTTTGAAGAAATCCATATGGAAGAAAACAAATCATTCATGGATTTCTTCACTAAACTAAATGACATTGTTAATTCTATGTGGGGTCTTGGAGAAAAAGTCCCTGAAAGCAAAGTGTGTGCAAAAATCCTACGATCACTTCCTGACCGGTTCAATTCTAAAGTCACTGCTATACAAGAATTGAGGGACACTGATACAATGAAGGTAAAGGAATTAGTGGGATCTCTACAAACCTATGAGTTGAATTTCAAAATTCCTAAAAGTAAATCCATAGCCCTAAAATCCCTAAAATCCAAATCAAAAGATTTAGATAATGATGAAAATGAGGATGACATGGCTATGCCTGCTAAAAAGTTTTATAAGATTTTAAAAAATAAAAATAGATATGCATTTCAAAAACCAATTGACAAAAGAAAAGGAAATTGGAAATCTAAATCTAAAGACTCCCAATGTTTCAATTGTTTTGAATATGGGCATCTAGCTGCAAAATGTCCTAAGAAGGATAAATTTAAAAGAAGAGGCATGTTCGCCACATGGGATGAATCGTCTAAATCTAAATCCGATTCAGAAACTGACGAATCAGATCATGAAACTGAAAATAATCAAAAGGCGTTTATGACCATAACTAGACTTACTTCCTCAAATAAATATGAATCATCTGATTATGAAATGCCAAGAAGTGATGTTGAAAATGAAGAAGACCTTAACTTATGATGCTTTATATAAAGAAAGTTGTAGGATTACAACAAAATTAAAAATTCAAAAGGATAAATTTACATATTTAAAATTAGAACTTAAAAAATCTATTTTGGAGAAATCACATTTTTCTGATTGTTTTGAGAAAACCAAACTTGAACTCATTTTAAAAACTCTGAAATTGAAGATCTCAAAACTGAAAATAAAATTTACAATGAGAAATTACTTCTTTAAAAAATTCTAAAGAGACCTGGATATATACCCATGGTGACCGGAGACTTGAAAATCTATTATCTGCATTTCGTCGAAGTAACAACAAATTTGGTTTGGGTTATATCAAGAGTCGTTCAGAAAAATATAAAAATACTGTTCTTATATTTGTTAAAAGTGGATCTTCAAAATTTAAAGAAGAAACTACAAAGGAAATAAAGAAAAAACCTCTTTATCCAAAAACTAAGTCCAACTATCAAAAGAAAAATTATAATCCCTCTCTTGTAGATAAGATAGTGGACTTACTTAAGGAGCTTTTGAAATCCAACTCTAGAACTATGAGAGTAAGTGAGAATAAGAAAAATTATTGCTCTAAAACTACTCATATGATCAGAGATCCTCCTAAACCCAAAACCATATTGAAATGGGTTCCAAAAAATAAGCGTCTTGTCATCCACATAGCTTTCAAAGCTAGTAGCCATTCAAAATGGTACCTGGACAGTGGATGCTCTAGACATATGACAGGTGATAAGGCAATACTTTCAGACATCAATCACATTGATGGATGCACAGTAACATTTGGAGATGGCAGCGATTGCAAAATTAGTGGAAGAGGTAATGTAAAACTTTCCATTCTTCTTGTTTTTAAATGTTTTATATATTGAAGGTTTGAAACACAATCTGCTAAGCATATCTCAAATCTGTGATAATAATCATGGTATTAAAATTTCTGATCACGGATGTGAAATACTTAATAATCAAGGTCATATAATATTAAATGGTCGAAGAACCTCTGAAAATTGCTATATAATTGATGAATCTTGTTCCACAAGTAACTTACTATATGGTCTAAATAGATGAAAATGAATTGTGGCATCAACGTCTTGGACATGTGAACTTTAGAGATCTATACAAACTTAGCAAGAGAGATCATCTTCGAGGCGTACCCAAGTTGAAAAAGTTGGAAAAGAAAGTATGTGGTGCCTGTCAAATAGGCAAACAAATCAGGAGTAGTCACAAAAAGTAGCCACATCTAGACCCTTCGAATTACTCCATATGGACCTTGTTAGACCAATCCGAACAGAGAGTAGAGGAGGTAAAAAATACTTTCTAGTTGTAGTTGATGACTACACGAGATATTCATGGGTAGCCTTCTTAAGAGAAAAGTCGGATGCTTTTGGCGAAGTCAAAAAGTTATTTAAACGCATCCAGACATAAAAATAACTGCCTGTGAAAAAGATAAGAAGTGATCATGGAACAGAGTTTCAAAACAACAATTTTGAGAAGTTTTGTGATGATCATGGAATATTACATGAATTCTCTACTCCTAAAACTCCTCAACAAAATGGTATAACTGAACAGAAAAATAGAGTTCTACAAGAAATGGGGACTGTTGTGCTTAATATTAAAAAATTAGCAAAAAATTTATGGGCTGAAGCTGTTAACACTGCATGTTATATTATTAATCGAGTATATGTAAGAGCGGGTTTAAATAAAATGGCTTATGAACTCTAGTCTAACAAAAACCATTAGTAAAATATTTTCATACTTTCAGAAGCAAATGTTTCATTTTACGAGATAGGGAACATTTGGAAAATTTTGAAGCAAAAAGTAACGAATGTATTTTTCTAGGGTATGCTCTGAACAGTAGAGCATATTGCGTCCTAAATAAAAGGATTGGAGTGATACAAGAATCCATAAATGTTGTAATTGATGATCAAACTATCACCCCAGCTGATAAACACGATGATGAGGTTGTTATATATAATCAATCAGAACCTTCATCCAAATCAGATACAACTGAGAATAGACTAGTCAAAGACCATCCGACTAATCAAATTCTTGGTAACCCTTCTTGGTAACCCTCACATTGGTGTTCAAACCAGAAGATAAGTTGAAAACATTTGTAATCATGTATACCTCACTTCCCAGATAGAACCATCAAATGTAAATGAAGCCTAAGCTGATGAAAATTGAATTTTAGCTATGCAAGATGAATTAAATCAATTTGTCAGGAATGATGTTTGGTATCTAGTACTTAGACCATCTGACAAACATGTAATTGGAACTAAATGGATATTTAAAAATAAATCTGATGAATTTGGGAATATCTTAAGAAACAAAGCGAGATTAGTTGTACAAGGGTATACCCAAATTGAAGGAGTCGACTATGATGAAACTTCTACTCCAGTCGCTCGTCTCGAATCAATCAGACTATTTATCTCCATTGCATGTCATAAAAACTTTAAAATTCATCAAATGAATGTTAAAAGTGCTTTCTTAAATGCCGATCTAAATAAAGAAGTTTATGTAGAACAACCTAAAGGTTTCGAAGATCCTAAACTTTCTAACAACGTATACCATCTTAGAAAGGCTCTGTATGGATTAAAACAAGCTCCTAGAGTGTGGTATGAAAAATTAACAAAATTTCTTCTCAGTTAAAATTTTAAAATGGGTAGTGTTGATAAAACCCTATTCATCAAAAGAATTAATGAAGAGCTATTGATTGTTTAAATATATGTAGATGATATTATTTATGGATCAATAAAAGCTAACCTTTCTTCTAAGCTTGCAAAGTCTATGAAATCAGAATTTGAGATGAGCATGGTGGGAGAACTGAACTGAACTATTTGAATTTCAGTCTATGAAACAACTTGAAGATGGAATTTTCATATCTCAAACCAAGTATGCAATAAACTTAGTTAAGAAATTTGGGTTTGAGAATTATAAAAACTTTGCTACTCTCATGGCTACAATACTCAAATTATCTAAAGATGACTAAGGTAAAAGCATTGATCCTCATCTTTACCGTAGTATGATTGGTAGTCTCTTATATTTAACAGCTAGCAGGCCTAATATCTCTTTCAGTGTGGGCGTATGTGCCAGATATCAATCTAACCCTAAAGAATCTCATCTGGCTGCAGTAAAAAGAATGATTAAATATGTTGCCAATACTATTAATTTGAGTTTATGGTATCCCCATGATACGTCTTTACAAATTGTTGGATATACTGATGTTGGTTGGGCAGGTAATGTGGATGATAGAAATTCCACAAGTGGTGAATGTTTTTACATCAGAAACTATCTTATTTCTTTGATGAGTAAGAAGTAAAACTCAGTATCTTTGTCCACTGCTGAAGCTGAATATATTACGGCAGAAAATACATGCACGCAATTAATGTGAATGAAAAGAATGTTAGCAGACTATGATATTGATCAAGAAGCAATGCATTTATACTGTGATAATACCAGTGCAATAAATATATCCAAAAATCGTATTCAACATTCTCGCACTAAGCACATTGATATTCGATATCACTATATTAGAGAATTAGTTGAAAGCAAGTCAGTTATGCTTGAATATATTAATACCGAAAAACAACTTGCAAATATTTTGACAAAACCTCTTGATAATGTCAGATTTTTGAATTTAAAAAATGATATTGGTTTATGTACTGTTTCTTAATTGATTATTCTATATTGAAATTTGTTATTTTATGTTATTGTTTTAATAGAATAATGTGCATTCACGTCAAATTTTTTTAAAATTTTATATAAAATATTTTTTTCGGCCAACCTTGAGTTGACCGCCTGGTTTGGCCAACTAAGGACGTGAACGGGCTAGCTGAACCATGCGCAAATGAGTTATATTGGGTATTTTTTTCAAAACCCTCATTCTATTCTCATCTTCTTTAGTTAGCCCATGGATTCATTTGGCCAACCTATCACTCTATTGTCCTTGTAAGTAATTAATTTTGAATTTTCTTCTAGATTTAAGTTCCTTGTTATGCATTATTGTAGATTTCATCATCTTTCTTGAATCTAGAATTCTATTTTGTTGGGTTTTTAATAGAAATCAGATCTAGATCGTTTGTTGGTATTTCTTTTACAAATCTAGTCATTTTCTATCATGGCATCTCGTTCTAAGCGTACTGTACGAGGCCCTCAAACTGGTTTTTCCTCTCGATCTGCTAATCGGGTTGTGCACTCTATCCATTTACCTGAAAATAATCCAGAAAATGTACGAGATTTTCGTACCCATAACATTGCCATTGAACGTACCGTTAATGCAAATCATATTGCCTGATTCGGTCTTGTAGAAATTCTGTCCACGGTATAATGGGATAAGATTTTTGCGTGGGGTGGTGCGACCTATCGGTCTATCGCAAGAGGGTTGTATGCATCTATAAATACTACGTCTTTAGATGAATTAACAATTTCCATTTAGTTTGTGGAAGACACAGTTACTATTAACCCCTCCATCATATCATCAATCTTAGGTATCGATATGGCAGAAGAGGGAATCTCTATTCCATCGATCTTTAAAGATATGTACTAAACGGAAAGAGAATCTCTCGCTAGGGAGTTATGCGGTTTTAATGTAACCTGGTGTAACCATAACTCGCTCCTCACCTACAATCTTCTTCCAAAACACCGTGTCTTACATCGTATTTTTACTTCGAGTGTTTATCCTTGTCGTGGGAATAAGACAGATCTTTCTCCCTATATGATGCGTATCCTTTATTCGATTATTTCTGGTATCCATATCTGTCTTCCATCTTTGATTACTTATCAGATTATCGATCACTGTCTTCATCCTGGTCATGACTCTATTCCTTTTGTATATCTCATGACTTGCATTGCATTGCGATATAATGTTCAAATCCTTGTAACTGAAGCACCGGAGTCTCAACTCCCATTTAGTAATGCTAATATCAATATGATGCAACTTGAGCTAAGACCTGAGGAGCAAGGACATCAGGAAGGTGTTCCTAAAGAAGATGTGAACATGGATGATATCTTTGCAAATTTGGAAGAAACTGATGATACCGATGACTCTGATTTCTGGCCCTCAAAGTTCTCAGAGAGGTTGGATAATTTAGAGAAGAAGGTGGATGACCTGCATGTTTCTCAGAAACAATAGATGAAGTACATGAAAAGTACTTTCATCGCTTCAACAGGAGTCTGAGGATTAATGATCCTGACATGCCAACACCATCCTTCTCTAGTTCTGACTGATTTTCTTAAACTTTCGATTTGTAATAACTTGATATATTTTTTACTTTTGCTAACATACATATGGATATGACATTATGCTATGCTTATTTTATGCTACTAAATCCTTATGTTATTTGCTCCTTATATCCATTATGCTTCATTGGTTGATTTTTCCTTTGTCAACTTCTAACAAAAAGGGAGAGAAATATTATATTTTTGTGATACGGATATAAGATCATCATTTCTCTCACAAATATGAGCACGCACATATTTGCTTGCACTCTATGAACTATATTTTTGCAGATGTTGACTAAGTGCTCAGGGGGAGTGATATAGATGCATGATCTCAGGGGGAGTAACAAGATTACTAGTGTTGACACAAAAGATTTGTGTTGTTTGAGATGTTGTAATATGTTGTGTTGAGTTGTATTTGAGTTTTGTCAAGAATTGGACAAAGGGGGAGATTGTAAGTGCTTATAATTAAAGCACATATTAGTTTATCAAATTTCGTAGTCCAGTTACGATCGCAAGCTGACTGAAGACAAGTTATCAACTCGATCAAGTACCTAGAAAGAAGATTCAACATCTCAATGCAAGATCAAAACAATTGTTCGAAGTTCAGAACACTTCATATGAGTCAACCTACAGGTGGTATAAACCTAGTTGGACCATAGATTAGGTGTATTTCACTCATGCATATCTTGAAACACATTTTATGTTAAATAACTCTAGTTAGGCCAGCCCAAAGTCTGGTTCGGCCAGCCTAATTACTTAGACCAATCATGCTACATTCAGAAAAAAACAGATCTCATAAGATCAAAATTTACGGTAGGTTCTGCCAGCCCAAGATGGGTCTCGGCCAGCCCAAGGAAGTTGGGTCAAGTTTCCAGCAATGGAACGATTTCAGAATCCAAGCTACGTAGGCCATCCGAACTCGGTGTTCGGCTAACCGAACATAGGCTTAGGCCAGCCGAAGTTTGAAAGATTTTATCCCATGATTTTCAGATTCTGATTGGAACGTAATCTTTGGAGTTGGGCTAGTCAAACTGAATCTTATGTCAGCCGAACTACACAGATCCTTGGTTATAAATAGAGGCTTTCTCTTACATTCTAAATAATGAAAATTTATATACTTTTACTGTGTTGTAAAGAAAGATCTCTCAAGTCTTTAAGCTATTTGTGTTGTAATTCATATTTTATTATTAACTTATTTTATTCTCCTTTTCAAAGTTAGTTTTAATTGTTTTGATAAGAGTAATCTATACTCTACTTTGAGAAGAAAGAGAATTGAATCTGCAGTAATAGGGTTTCATTTATTTAATTGAAAAACTATTAGATCCCTTTGTATCTCTTTGGGTTGAACTCATATATCAGCTTTATCATGATCCCAAGAAGGAGATCATTGCACTCAAGCTACAGCTACGACTTCGACTCACCAAATCGAAGATAAGTACTGTTTGTTTTTAATTACTTCGGCTTTGGGTTTTTCTGAGATAGCTTGGAAATCTTAGAGGGTTTGTTTGTGGTGATCCCGTAAAATCAAAAGGTGGGTTTGTTTGTGGTGACCCCGTAAAATCACAAAGTGGGTTTGATTGTGATAGCCCATGAAAATCACAATAACTATATAAGGTTGTTAAGGTGACCCTGAAAAACCTTAAAATAGTGGAAAGCCAAAATTGCGATGGTAGTAATTTTGGGAGTGGAGTAGGTTGCATTGAGGCACTGAACCAATATAACTCTTTTGTGCATTGTAGTTATTGGATATTACTATTTATCTTATTGTGCTTTATTTATTCACTGCAATTAGTGTAAGGTCCATATCCTAGTCCGTACTGTTCCCTAGACTACCCTGATCCTCTCCGTTGAATTCCGACAACCCGCGACCTATAATCGGCACTTGCGCGCAACCCTAACTCGCATCCCATAGATCTGATTCGACTCGACTCAAGACTTATACCAGTACAACCGCACCGTCACCACGGTTCCAATGCCCCATTTTGCACATCGATGTGATACCTAGGCTAGGAATTGTGGGCTCGCGTATATTTCGAGGAAATGCCACACATTACGAATCCTGAGAGAATCTTTACCCAAACATCACATCAATCAAGTACAAGTCAAGTACAACCCATACCTAGCCCATCCCTCTCTTACCAAAAAGGCATGAACCCATCTCTCTCTCACCCAAAAGTCAATCAAGCCCATACCCTCCATATCATTTTTTCTTACAACACTCATTCCTCTCTCCAATCTCTCACCCATTCCATCTTATTTCTCAAGAAACCATGAGAGAAAAAAATCTTAAGGAGAGAAAAGAATCTACGTGTGTGACCCACTTTCCTACACTCAAATCTCACCATCCAACCCTTCAATCTTCATCATCCTCCATCAAAGAGAGAGCTTAGGAGCCAAGGAGCTTAGCATTCCAAGGAGCCAAGAAGATTAACGATCAGTGGGTGTTTTTGTAGGATTAGATTGTATTTTGATGATGGGCCAAGTGAGGCCTACCGATTAATGGTATGGATCTCACTTTGGACCTTAGGTGTGGCCGATGGCACACCATGGTTCATATCATCATCCCATGATGGGGCCATTCTCCATGGACCCCATCATGATGTTTATTTTCCCATTTGTGAGAAGTTCATCTAGACCTTACATTTTTTGTGGAGAATGGATCTCCACCGTTGATTTTTATGATTTAGGGCCCACATGATTTGGGACCCATTTTAATGTATGTATTGTATTTACATGGCCCACATAGGGAGGGCTGATAGTGGCGGAGCCTCTCTCTCCCTCTGTCATCTCTCTCCTCTCTCTCTCTCTCTCTCTCTCTCTCTCTCTCTCTCCTCTCTCTCTCTCTCTCTCCCTCCCTCTCTCTCTCTCTCTCTTCTCTCTCTCTCTCTCTCTCTCTCTCTCTCTCTCTCTCTCTCTCTCTCTTTTTCCCTGTTGTGGCCCACCTTGATGAATGGATTAGATCCACACGTCCGATCATGAGGCCCACCTTGTTACTTCCCATTTTTTAGCAGACCCTAGATGTAGGAAATCACAAATATCAGTTTAATCCACTAGGTGGGTCAGGACCCACTGTGATGTATGCATTTCATTCATACCGTCCATCAGAGGAGGCTGTTGGACTGATGTCCAATTGCTGTGGAACCCATGTGGTATGTGTTATCCCCACATTGTTCATCTATGGGACCCACCTGCAGCATGTGTGGGGACCACCACGACGCAAGTGTTTTCTCCAGGCCACCCATCCAGGGCCTGGATGCTGGAGCATTTCAACAAAAATATAAAATATAAATATATTAATATATAATATTATATTGTGGTGGGCCCCATATGGACCCACCTGCCATGGTAATGGATTGGCTGGAGTACCTTACAGCAACTATATAGCTGTTGTATTGACGTCAGCAAGTTCTGTGGGTTTGATCACAAGGTATGTGTGATATCCACACTACCCATCCACCATCCAATGGTCTGGACGGTGGGACCCACCTTTAATGTATGTGTTTCATACACGCCATCCGTCCGTGGATCCCATCCACGTGGCCCACCATCATGTGATGTATGATCCACACCGTCCACCTATATGGACCCCACATGATGTATGAGTCTTATCCACACTGTCCGTCCGTTGCTGGACGTGGGACCCACCTATGATGTATGTATTTTGTAGCCACGTCGTCCAGTCTACTAGGATGTGAGGCCCACTCGATGCATGTGTTGTACATCTATGATGTTCATCAGGTGGGGCCAGTTTGGGAGGTGCAGGCTCACCTACTGGGTGGCCCATTGAGATGTATTTGAGGCCCAAGTGGTGCAGCCCATTGTGATGAATTCGAGGCCCAGATGGTGAGGCCCAATGCGATGTATTTAAGGCCCATGAGTGAGGCCCATTATGATGTGTATGAGGCCCAGGTATGAGGCCCATTTTGATGTATTTGAGGCCCATGGATGTGGCCCATTGTGATGTATTTGAGGCCCATGGGATGTGGCCATTGTGATGTATTTGAGGCCCATGGACGTGACCCATTGTGATGTTTTTAAGGCCATGGATGAGGCCCAATGTGATGTATTTAAGGCCTATGGATAAGGTCCATTGTGATGTATTTGAGGCCCATGGAAGAGGCCCATTGTGATGTATTTGAGGCCCTTAAGCTAGGCCCATTGAGATGTATGTGAGGCCCTTGTGTTGAGGCCCATTGTGATGTTGAAGGCCCTTATGTGATGCCCAATGTGACGTATATGAGGCCCTTGTGTGAGGCACGTTGTGGTGCATATGAGGCCTATGTGATGAGGCCCAATTGTGATGTGTGATTCCACCATGATGCATGTAATGATGTTTATGATGCCCATCCATCTCCTAGTTAGTATGGGGACCATGGACCCCCATTATAGGGTAGGTTCTAAATGGGTCATGCCTTGGGAGCAGTGATGGTTTAATGTCCAAATTGTAAGAGCAATGGTGGTTAAATGCCCACATTGTAATACTCCCTAGGGCCCATTGATTAGGCCCATTCTCATCTCCTCTTAGCGGACTAACCCAAACTGTTGGGCCCCCACCTATGTTAGTGATACCCACTGGGCTAACCCAAATCGTTGGACCCCCATTAATAATGGAGTTTTCCACCATGCCCTGTAGGATTTACCAAACCCAGGAGCCCACATTATGTTCATACCAGGCCTTCCATAGAAAGGTGGCCCATCTAGATGCATGTTTTGCCTAAGTTTAGTGACCATACCCAAGGCCCACTTAAGTGTTGAGCGGGCTACCCAATCTGCTTGGAAGGACACATAGTACTAGGTATAGGTTCTCCACCAAAACCCACCTTATGTACGTATAGGGCTTCCCATAGAAAAGCCCAATTTATTACATGATATAGAGATTTAGGAAGCCCAATTGTTCACCCTGTTAGCTCACCTTGTGAACTCACCTTGTCATATACCCACTTGACTCACCACGAGAGGTGTATCCTACCCTTGTACCCCATTTGCTAGGACCTCGTGACATGTACATATCATCCGCACCGTCTATCTCTTTGTTGGGACAAGTACGAGGTTCATTGACATTAGTGTATCATCTAGACAATCTGTTGCTTAGTACATCATCACTCCTTACCGTAGATAGAAGAATATGTAATATCAGGTTTGGTATATCCACTGTGCAGAACCTATCTCGACGTATGGACTAGACTCGTCTTCCCCATCTTAGATCATGTAGAGCCTTTGAAGGCTAATGTAAGACATACCGCATAGGCTCCTATAGTTGTAGAAGGAGCACGTCGTTCAGTTTATGCTCGTATTATGTGACATGCTGGTGATGGTCGATTATGGATTATTGTTGTCTGCCCTATCAGATAATCATGCCTATGTACTTTATTAAATCATGATACATGCCCATACGCATCATATGTATACTTGTTATGAGTACTTGATCATATGTCATTGGGTTGGTTTATTATGGGACTCCTTGTGAGACGGATTTGCCCCACATGAGCACGCGGTACGCGCAGGTTTGATGCATGACTAGATGATATGACTCACGCATCTCACATTTTGTTATATGACCACCGTACGCCCTAGTGAGATAAGGGTCGTGGCCTCCACAGACATATCGTGGATGGCCAGATGGGACACTGAAAATCTATTTTTACATAGGGCGCGATAGATGTCCCTGGGTGAAATTTCCTAAACCCTCATGGTACCTGAGGATGCTCCAACAATTAGACCAAGTGGATATACATGAGCGCATGAGAGGCGTATACCATTAGGCTGCGTCTCCCACTGTGTCATGGTCAGTTGGAAGGGGGTGTGGCCTTTTCCGCCCAGGTGAGGGAGTTGTAAGTTAGGCTGAGTTTTACCAGCTCATGAGTGGGTCCGCTACCGACGAGCCGGGCCGATATTGGTAGGCGGGTAGTGAGGTCTCTTTCACTCACTTGGTCGCGGCGGCCAGTGTGGAGTGTACTAGACCCCGGTGATGATCCCAGAGATGTACGATACCGATATGTCGACCTATTGAGTAGGAGTTGCGTACTTAGCATTTGATTCATTCATTCATTCACTATCCACTCGGGTTGGGGTGCGCAATTAAATCATTGTGTGTACCTTCACAGTGTCCAGGATTTCAGTTGGGGCACGCGACCGACCTAAGATTAGGAGTTTACCACATTGAGTCTGTCTATCTAACTTTAGGTATGAGACTGGTTTCGATAGAAATCCCTTGTGATGGACCCTACAGCTTGCGATACTACGTACTATCATCCCGACTTCACACTCCAGCTTGGTCATTTTCTTTCACACCACATATTGCATGACATCCTCAGCACATCGCATTTGGGTTACTATGCTTTTGTATTGCCTAACATGAATAAGGTTGATGGTATTATGGACTTGCCAGGATTTGCATATTTCATTACACCCACGGCATATGGCATTTTGGGTTGTTTCTGCATTTATATGGCCTAGTTGAAGCTGATGGTATCATGGCTCGTCAAGAATTGCATATTGTACTGCATCCTCGACATCTGATATTTGGCTCGTCAAGAATTGCATATTGTACTGCATCCTCGAGATCTAATATTTGGCTCACTATGACTCCGTATTGCATAGCCGATCTGCGTTGCATACTCTGACATTAAATGACTTATAGACTTGCCAGTATTCCCACTTACTCTGATATTTGTGTGCTTGACACTTATCTTGCGCACACTTACACCACTCTCTAAGCTTTCTATAAGCATATGCGCGACCATTGCGTGCAGGTAGCGTTAGGTCGCAGCAGCATTGAGTCAAGAGCTTGTGGCAGATCACTTTGGAGTTTTTGTTATTTATGTATTTCCCTTCCAGCATTGTACTTGAATGTTTATATTAGTGGATATGTGGTGTTGATGTTGTTCTTATGATTTAGGTACACTTGTGGTTATGCTTTTTTACAAAAAAAAAAAATTCATACTCAAAATTCTCTTTGTAGAATCTCAGGATCGGAATCTGGCATATGGGCGCTAGGAGCCGACAATGGGTTACTACGGAGGCTGTCGACACCAAATTCGGCGATCGAAAATTCTGTGAGCCCGATTTCCGAGCTTGCGGCGTGACAATTAGTTTGAGTTTTTTATTTCAAAGACGTCGTGACATAAGGTTGTCCTACCTAAATCTTTTAAGTGAAAGGTTGTCCTACGAACAATTTGGTATCAAGGATTCAATGCTTTACAATTTTGTATTTAATTGATTCATTATTCCGCATTGTATCGAATTATTTGGCATTGTCCTATTCACCCCTCCCCCCCTTTAGGACATCTATAGCTCGTCCTTTCAGATATGACTCCATCACGCAACATGTGTTTCACTATATTGTGTCTGAATCTAATATGTCTGCTCTTTCCATTATATATTTTACTCTTTGATTTTGCTATAACTTCTTGACAATCATAATGAATAGACACGACCGATACATGCTTTGGCCATAATGGTATATTGGCTAAGAGATTTTAAGCTACTTGGCTTCTGATCCAGCCTTTTCTAAGGCAATAAACTTAGATTCCATAGTTGATCGAGCGATACACGTCTGCTTGGTAGACTTTCAAGAGACTGCTCCTCCTCCCAAAGTGAAGACATATCCACTAGTGGATTTTGTTTAATCTGAATCAGTGATCCAGTTAGCATCATTGTATCTTTCTAATACAGCAGGATAACCATTACAATGTAAACCATAGGCCATAGTTCCTTTTAGGTATCTCAAAATCCTAGACAAGGCATTCCAATGCACTTTTCTAGGGTTATGTGTATATCTACTTAGCCTTCTTACTATAAAAGATTTGTCTGGTCTAGTGTAATTTGTTAGATACATGAGGTTACCAATTATTCTGAAATATTTCAATTGAGACATACTACTACCTGTATTGTTCATGAGAATTATCCTGTAATCATAAAGTGTACTGACAGATAAACAGTCAAAATGGTCAAACTTTCTCAGTAGCTTTTCAATGTATTGGGATTGTGATAGTACAAGATCATCATCTTTTCAGATTACTTTAATACCCAAGATTATACTGGTCTCTCCTAAGTCTTTTATGTCAAATTTAGATGACAAGAATTTCTTAGTCGCATTAACTAATTTAATATTAGTTTCATAAATAACCATGTCGTCAACATAAAGGCAGATAATAACACAGTCATTTTCAAAAAATTTACTGTATACACATCTATCTACATCATTTATATGATAACCATTTGATTTTAAAACACCATCAAAATTTTCATGCCTTTGTTTAGGAGCTTGTTTTAAACCATATAATGATTTAATTAGTCTACACACTTTATTTTCTTTACTAGATATCTTATAACCCTTAGGTTGCTTCATATATATTTCTTCTTCTAAGTCTCCATTTAGAAAGTCATCTTAACGTCCATCTAATGTACCTGTTCACAACTGCAAGTGTAGGGTCGCGATGTAGTAATAATCTCAGTGAGACCAAGGTCGAATCCACAAGGACTAATCTCGTGAATATTTTGAAAGTAACTAGAAGTAGTACTAGAAAAAGATGTGAATCTAAATCTGAATTTAAAGGAAGTAATTGTGAGAGATTTAATTAGAAACTTAAGAAATTTAAAGGTGTAAACTAGGGTTTCCAAGGATCCACTTGTAGGTTCTCAGGATGTTACCTTACGTGATTCAAGTAAAACAATTGGAATTGGAGTCATATCCTATCTAATTGTGTTACTTGAATCAAGTAAGGTAACATCCTGAGAACCTACAAGTGTATCCTTGGAAACCCTAGTTCCCACCTTTGAATTTCTTAAGTTTCTAATTAAATCTCTGACAATTACATCCTTTTAATTCAGATTTAGATTCACATCTTTTTCTAGTTCTACTTCTAGTTGATTTCAAAATACTCATGAGATTAGTCCATGTGGATTCGACCTCGGTCTCAGCGAGATTATTACTACATCGCGACCCTACACTTGGGGTTATGAACAAGTTTTTGGTGTCATTGCCGGGGATTAACGGTTGCATTTTTATGAGATTAACTAGTTTTGAAATTAGTTTAAATTTAGGGTTTTTCTACTTTTTATTTTTAGGTTAGGGGTTTTTCAGAATTATTTTAGAAACTAACTTAGCTTTCTATTTCTAGGTTTAGAAACTTTCCTTTTCTTTTTTAGAAACTTTTTTTTTTTTTAGAAACTTTCCTAATCCGTTTTTAGAAATTAATTTCCTTTCCTTTTTCTGTTTTTATAAACTAACTTACTTTCTATTTTTAGAAACTTTCCTTTTTCTTTTTTAGACACTAGGTTGCTTTCTTAGTTTTTTTTTAGAAACTAATTCACGTTTCTTTTTCTGTTTTGTAGGATCTTAACATAGAAACTTCTAATTTGGTAATCTCATTCTAATTCTCTCTCTTTCTATTTTTAGATTTCTTATTACTGTAGGATTTTCTTTTAGGATTAGGTTCAAAACTAGGGTTTCACCATGCAAGAGTGGGAATGTCAGTATGCTGAGATAACTAATAGATATTGGGAAGGGATGTATGATGATTATGATAAGAAACAACCTATGTCTTAAAAATTTTCTGAAAATATCATCGAGAACCAACCAGAATATGATGATCCACCGGTTAAGAAGTCCTTCGATGATTATAGGTGGGAGAATAATTGCACTACATGAATTAAGAAAACAGTACTTGATTATTGGAGTGAGAATGATTATCACCCATCAGGCAATAAGAAAACATTCCGTGATTATATTATGGGTGATAATGTGCACAAACAACCATCCAACTTTCCCGCCTATGACCCATATGACTATGATTAGGGATGTTCACTTGTCGAGCTAGCTCGAAAAATTCGCTCGACTCGACTCGAGTCAGATCGGATTGACTCGGCTTGAATGGCCGATTCAGGACGAGTCAAGCTAATTATTTGAAGCTCGAGTTGAGTTCGAGCTGAGTTCGAACAAGGGGCATTTCAACTCGACTCGACTCGGCTCGATTAATAAATATATTAAATATTATATATATATATATATATATTATTAATATAAGTTTTAAATTTTTAACTTCAAAAAAAAAAAAACCTAGAGTCTCTACCCAACCGCACGCACCCCCTTTCCCTTTCCCCTTTCTTCTCTTTCCCTACCCGCTGCTAGCCGCACGCCCACCCGGACCACCACCACCAGTTTTCATTTCGGCTCCACAATAGTATGATTTCTATCTCTTGAGATCTACTTTTTGGGTGAGAAACCCAAGAAATCTGAGATGGGTTCTTCTCAAATTTGTTAGAGCTTCAAGGAAATCTAATGATCTGATTGGCTAGAGCTCTTTACTTGGATTTCTGATCTGTGTTCTGCTCTGTTTCTTTTTTAGTACTTGGATTTTTGCTGGTGGAAGAAGATCAAGAATAGATTGGTTCTTACAGGTTTCCTCATCCGATTCGAAGCTTTGTTTGGTTTTTTCATCAGGTTTTTCTTTAATTCTCCTAAGATTTTTGAATTTTTCATTAATGCAGGAGGATCAGGAATAAAATCCATTACTCTCTCACCCAATAAGCTCGAGATCGACTCGAGGTAAACTCAACTCGACTCGAACCACTAGCTCGACTTAAACTCGACTCGACAGCTTTGGCAAACAAGCCAAGCTTCAATGTTGAGCTCAAGCTCGAGCTTGGCCCACCTCGACTCGATGCCCACCTCTAACTATGATCAGTGGAAATAGCAACATTGGAGAGATGAACCAACAATCGATCATAGTTGTCACGCCCCAAACTCGGAAACCGGCTCACAAAATTTCCAATCGCCAACAGCCTTCGTAGTACCCAATTCTGGCTCCCAGCGCCCATACGCCAGATTCTGATCCTAGGATCCTACGAGGATTATTTTTTTACGTATATTTATCTCTCAAGAAACATAACCATAAGTATAACCCACAAATAACAACAACCAAAAACATCACCACATATCCACTATAATCAAATCTTTAAGTACAAAGCACATAAAGGGAAGTACAAAGATAATAATAATAGAAACTCCAGAAGCTCTATGGCACGCTCCTGCTCCTGCTCATCTATGACCTGGCGTCACCTGCATGCATCAATCGTGCATAAGCTTATAGAAAGCTTAGAGGGTGGTGAAAGTGTGTACGCAATATAGCAATGAAAGTATACAATATCAGAGTAATGCGGAATATGCTGGCGAGTCCATGAATACTATCAGCCGTACCAAGACTATGCGATGCAAGGCATGACTGCTGTCGGCCACACCAAGGCCATGGAATGTAATGCAAGGCCTACATAGCCAATGTCATGTGCAAGATGCAGCTCAAACATACCAATCCACATATGAAACCAGCTCATTTATGAAGCATCATATATCAGTACAGTTCTCTCCGGATAATCATCGGGGTCTAGTACACTCCAAACCAGATTACCGCCACATCGCGCACAATAAGTTGAGTGGAAGAGATCTCACTATCCGCTTACCAATATCGGGCTCGGCTCGTCGATAGCGAACCCATTCATCGAGCTGGTCAAACTCAGCCTAGATTTACCCCCTCCTCTCTGGCGGGTAAGGTCGCACCCCCTTCCAACCGACCATGACACAGTGAAAAGCGCGGCTTCTTGGTATTCGGCACTTAGCGCTAATGCATCCACTCGGTCTAGACGTTGGAGCGACCTCCTGGTACCATAAGGGTTTAGAAAATTTCACCCAGGGGCTTCTATAGCACCCCATGTAGAGAAAAGATTTCTAGTATCCAATCCTGCCATTCGCGTTATACCTGCGGAGGCTACAGCCCTGATGTCGCTAGGGCGTACAACAATCATAACACACAATGCAAGATGCATGAGTCACACAATCCAGTTATGCATCAATCCTACGCGTACCGTGTGCTCATGTGGGACAACTCCGCCTATCAGGGAGTCCTAATAAACATTATGCCCAATGACATATGCAATGATCAACCACGTCTCATAACAAGCATGCAGATGATGCGTATGGGCATGTATCATGAAGCTATACTATCGCGTACTCATAGCGGCAACAATAATCAGCCTATACATAAGGCGGGGTCGACAACAAATCTATAACATGAGGGTCAGTCCTTAACTGTGGGTGGACATACAAAATTCGATAGCGCGGATCCCTCCGTCTACGGTGAGGATGAATTCTCCTCATGCTTAGGTGGCCTACCTATAAACCTAAGGGTCCAAAACGAGCTTCCTTCACCATACTATCATATGGCCCACTAGATGCCCTAGGGGGCCCAAATAAGTCCTAGATGGACTCTAAGATTAACATAATTCTACTAGCAACTAATGGGGGCCCAACTCATTTGGGTTAGCCCAATGCGAATAGGTGGATCATGTAAATATCAATGGGGCCCAATGATTAGGGTCAACCCACTTAGAGAAGGACGAGAATGGGCCTAACAAAGGCCTAAGGGAAGGTCACAATGTGGACATTTAACCATCATTGCCCATCAATGTGGACATCTAACCAACATTGCTCCCAAGGAATGGCCCACATAGAGTCAAACGTATAGTGGGGCCCATGGCCTCACTTAAGGGCCTAATATACATCATATTGGGCCTCACTCGTGGGCCTCACATACATTACATTTGAGCCTCACACATCGGCCTCATGCACATCACAATGGGCCGTATATACATCATAATGGGCCACATTCCATGGGCCGTATATACATCAAGTGGGCTACATCACATGGGCCGCACCAATGGGCCTTATATACATCAAGTGGGCTGCATCACATGGGCCAGTCCATCTACACCGTTCATCTATTTTTAGAGATCATTTAAGAGCATTTCCCACAAAATTTAATCATATCGGAAGATCATCTGGACCATACTACAAATAGAAGTGGAGATAATGATTTCCACCGTTTAAAATTCCTAGGGCCCACCATAATGTTTATTTTCCATCTGAATCTATTCATAAGGTCATAAAGACCTGGATTAAGAGGAAAACCAAATTTCATATTTATCCAAAACTTCTGTGACCTAAAAAAAAAAGGTTTCAATGGTAGACGTTTAATCCTCCACAGATGTTTGCAGTGTGGTCCACCTGATAGGCAGATCTGCCTTATTTTTTAGTCTCAAGCCTTAAGACGAGATCACCATCTAGATGGACGGTTTGGATGTAACACATACATCAGCGGGCCCCACAGAACTGCTGACGTTATCAGCAGCTGTGCTACTGGCGGGGTGGCTGGCCCACTGTCCAGATGGACAGTCTGGATACAAAATGGGTGGACGGCATTGATGAAACACATATATCACGGTGGGGTCCACCGTCCCTGCTAGACGGTGCTAAACTCCACATCTGGTGGGTCTCACGGACCTGTTGACGTCATTACATCAGCTATATAGCTGGTGTGAGTTACACTAGCCAATTTGCTAACTACAGAAGGTGGGTCCCATGTGGGGCCCACCACACACACACACACACACACACACACATGGAGGTGAGTCACACCGTCTAGGAGGCTAGACAGTGTGCATAAACCATGTGCATCACGGTGGTCCCACGTGGGTGGGCCACACATGTTTGGATCAAACTGTTATTTGTGATTTTCCTTCAAACAGGGCCTACCCCAATTGGGCAACAAGGTGGCTACAACGTGGGCCCCGGTTTGGTCTACTTGGTGCTCAATATGGATAAAATACATACATCACAAGTGGGCTATAAAATCAGGGAAAAGAGAGAGAGAGAGAGAGAGAGAGAGAGAGAGAGAGAGAGAGAGAGAGAGAGAGAGAGAGACGGTGTGATGGAGGGACCCCGCCACTATGGGCCCCTCTCTTCCATGTATTACAAACATACATCAAGTGGGTCCCATTACATGTGGGCCTACCAATCAAAATCAATGGTGGAGATCCCTTCTCCACCAAAATGCAAGGTCTAGAGGACCTTTTCATACTAGGAAAATAAACATTATGATAGGGTCCATGGAGAATGGCCCCATCATGGGATGAATATATGAATCATGATGGGCCATCGGCCACACCTAGGGTCCAAAGTGAGATCCATATCATCAATCGGTAGGCCCCACTTGGCCCATCATCAAAAATATAAATCTAATCCTATAAACACCCACCATTAGATCTTCTTGATCCGATGGAATGCCAAACTCCTTGACTCTCTCTATGATGGAGGTTGATGAAGGTTGGAAGGTTGGGATGGGAGATGAGAGGGGTAGGAAGTGGGCCACACTTGGTTCTCTTCTCTCCTTGGGAATGCTTGGACGTCCACCTCTCTTGGTGCTTGGGAAATGAGTAGAGAAAGAGAGAGAGAGAGAGAGAGAGAGAGGGTAGTTGTAAGAGAGAGGTGATGGGTGATGGGTGGAGTGATGGGTGTGAGTGACATGAGAGTTGACTTTGGTGGGTTACTTAACTTGGGGAGAAAGAAAGCATGGGCTAGAGATGGGATGTGCACTTGACTTGACTTGATTGATTGATGGGATGGGTTGTAGAGATTCTCTCGGGATTTACAAATACGCGGCATTTCTTCTAGATAAACGCGGGCCCACAACTCCTGGCCTAGGTATCGCATCGGTGTACAAGATGCGGTGTTGGAACCGCGGTGATGGCGCGGTCGCTAGGACACAAGTCTTAGGTCGAGTCGACTTAGATATATGGCATGCGACTCAAGGTCGCGCCCAAATGTTGACTATAGGTCGCGGTTTATCAAAATTCGACGAGGAGGATCGCGGATATTTAAGGAATGGTACAGTCTAGGATGCGAGCCTTATAATAGTGACTATTCTCTTGGATATCCTACCATTAAAATCCAAACAAAAACAATCTAAGAGAATTCACTTCAGAACTCCATACAAAATCTAGAGTTCATCCAGCAAAACACACTTTAAGCATTACAAGAACTTATAAAAGATATGCAAAAGATAGGTTCACCTGTGGAACATACTGAAATTGAGAATGAGGAGTTGAATTCTGTTAATGAGCACATGGTTCAATTTTCTAAAGAGTCCATCTCGATGATGGTCCAAAGGAATGGTCAAGAGACATTGTTAGTTTTCCAATATAATGATACTGACACACCTGGTTTTAATGATGAGGAAGAGGTTAGTTTATTCGAACCTCAACCCAATCTAGGAACAGAATGTGAGGAAAGTGATCCTATTCCACGTGTGTACTATACTGAATTGGAAAATGATAGGTATTGGGATGATAATCAGGAATATACAGCTCAAATCCCCCTGGATTCAATATCAGTTTAGCCCATATCAATGATCAAGAGGTTCAGGAAGTTGTCATCCATAGAGATCTTCTCCACCCATGTGACATGTCTGATTTAAATGTGGAGGATGAACCACTTTAACCAACCCTTCCAACTTTTATAAAGCATGTTTTGACCACTCCCCTAAATTGAATGATGATATGATTCAAGAGATGGATGAGTTGCTTGATATGACTCTGAAATTTGAAACCATCCTGTTGAGGCCACCATCTGAGTTGTCAACCCTTGACAATACAATGTCTTTACTGAGTAGTACCAATGAACAGAGTCTTCACATCAATTCTTTGCCTGTTGATCTTCAATATATCTATGTAAGGCAAGACAAGATACATCCGGTGACGATTTATTCTCACCGTGATGAAGAGCAAGAGATCATGCTTCCATCCACTTCCATAGACGATAGAATCCTTGAGCAAATCATCACAAACTTCAATGTGGAGAATGAGTCACTCTCAACTAAATTTCTCAACTCTTTGGAAGATTGCTTAACATATTTTACAGATTCAAATGATTCCATGATAAAAGAAATAATAGATGCCTTGCAAAACAATACCTCGGTGGTTGTTACTGACCGAGAGAACCCTTATTCTTAAGTCTCTCCTTCCTCAGATCTTGAATGTTTACCACTAAGAGAGGAGGAGCTAAAATTGAACTGAAGTCTGAAACTTTGCAATATGTTGAGACTACATCACCTATTAAGAATTTCTCTGAATTTTATCTATTTGTAGTCTCTGATTGACCATGTTGTACTAACTCTGACACTTTCTCTGTCTCAGGTGAATCATATATACTTTGGACACGTCGAGTAATTAAAGAAAACTTTATGCTGAGGTCCATAAATTTCTCTGGAAATTCATTCTCCGGGACATCCAAGCCTATTGCAAAAAGGGCTTTTGGATGATCTTGTTGAGAAACCTACTGA
This sequence comes from Magnolia officinalis, assembly GCA_021015155.1. Lineage (NCBI taxonomy): Eukaryota > Viridiplantae > Streptophyta > Magnoliopsida > Magnoliales > Magnoliaceae > Magnolia > Magnolia officinalis. Next base: position 89,690,154 of record JAJHSJ010000001.1, read on the forward strand.
GAAATTTATCAAGATATTGGCCGGAGGAGGAACCTTGCGGCATGACTGAGTAGCTTTTCCCTTGCTTTCCTAGTTTAGGATTAGTTTATTGCTTTCATGGAATTTATGATAGTTTTCTTTCCACTGTTTATGATAGTTTGTTTTCCGCTGTTTTAGGATAGTTTGCTTATCGGCTATTTGAGGCTTTTGTGCTAACCCCTTTTTTCACACTAAGATCATTAGAAAAGCCTCAAAATTCCTTCAAGTATTATCTCTCCATCACTTCCTTTTTCTTTTCATTGCCTCTTTTGCATTACATGATTATTTCTTTTACAACGAGGACAATGTAGATTTTAGGTTGGGTATGGGAGATTAGGCAGGCTAATCAGTTGTTTTTATGTCTTTGAGAAAAAATTGCGGAAAATTGAAAAAAAAATTGAAGTATAAGATGCTTAATGTTGATGATTTATGCCTATTGGATTCAGTTACTTGGAGATTTCAAATTAAGTTCGAATATTAATCCATGATTAGGAGTTTTTAACATTGATCGAGTCATGATTCATATATCACATCTAGCTTTCACATTAAAGCTTCAGTCAACATTGAATTGTTAACTTGGTGATTATTTAGCATAAAAGGAACCAACCTGGGGAATTTGTCCATCATGTTAAAATAATAATAATAATAATAATAATAATAATAATAATAATAACCGGGTAAAAAAATAGTTGTCTTAAAAAAGGCCACCTATTAAAGATCTTTAAAAAGGTTAACAAAGCGTGAAAGCCATCGATGGAAAAATCAAGAGCTGGAGGAATAAAAGATGAACTGTAAGGCAAGTTTTGGTTTAGGTTTTGGTTGTCTTGAATGCTCTTTGGATTATCAATGTTATCATGAAAATGAAGAATTGAACATTTAATTGTGATAAGTCTAGACTTTATACACCCATGGACTTCAATGTTTGGAATTGTTCTAATTGGCAGATTAATGCTTTGAACTTGATTATGAAGTTACCAAGTGTTAGAATTGCGGGGACGAAGTAATGCTCAACATTGTTGTATTTTAGAATTATATTATTTAGATTATTTTAAAACCACTTGAGCTTATAGAAATTATCCTATGGTTTCGAAATATTTTTCACATACTTTGCTCGGGACTAGCAAAATGCTGGTTGGGAAAAACTTGTTCACAGCCCCAAGTGTACGGTCGCGATGTAGTAATAATCTCAATGAGGTCGAATTCAAAAGGACTAATCTCGTGAGTATTCTAAAAGCAACTAGAAGTATAACTAGAAAAAGTTGTGAATCTAAATCTGAATTAAAAGGAATTAATTATGAGAGATTTAATTAGAAATTTAAGAAATTCAAAGGTGGGAACTAGAGTTTCTAAGGATCCATGTTGAGGGTCAAATATTGCATATCAGACCCCAGTTATTACCTAGGTTTACGAACATGATACTACTTAATGACCTATTTTAATCGTATTTTTTATGCAGGATGTATTTAGGAGCTTGAACTGAAAATGGGTATTAAAAGCATTGTTTTAGCGCTCAAGATTCACCAAGGCAAGGGACGGATCCCAGGGGACCAAGATCAATAGATTTACATGCCAGAAATCTGAGAAAACTGAGAAACTGAAGCTGAAGTGGCCCAAAATTGGTCCAGAATGCAAGATCATAGGATTCTAACTGTCCGTTCGGCTTGAAACTTCATTTATGGCCTGAGGACCGTAAATTAACCGTATACGTCGAATTTCAACCATTGGATCCGTGTGGAAGTGGTCCAACGGTCATATCAGCCAGTGAATCATTGATTTGGGGCCCACTTGATATCTGGATATGCTTCAATTTTGTTCTCAACCCCTTAAATTAGATAGGGAAACGGATGGTCGGAACGGATTTCTCACGAACATCACAACGGACCCCACCTATGCATTGCACGTGCACAGTGTGGAAGCTCCAGCCATGCATCGCAATTCAAGAACTCGGTCAGCAAGCGCTAACAGAGGATTTCTAAAAAAAAAAACAACAGATTTCCGCCAGCGTCTTCACACCGACCGTCGTTTTTGGCTAGTGGACCCCACCCCTCACTCATTTGCATGATCTGAACCATCCATTGTGTCAAGAGAGGGGATGTGACCCTCGCCTAGGTGGTCGTTTCAACCCATGCACGTGAAACACACGGTGAATTCATTCCAAAATGAAGATGGACGGGGGAACAAAGATATAGGGACCGCACTAGAACCTAACCAAAACCACCCTTTCCCGACTGGTTTTTCATAGGAATCCAATGAACGGGGTGGATTTCTCTAAAGACATCATTGTGGGGCCCACTGAACACATCAGTGTAGCTTCTGCGTGTTGATTTTATGGGTGGTCGAGCGTCCGGACGTGACCCGGCTTCTCCAACCGTTGTGTGATCTTGATGATGGTCAGATCAGTGATTTAGACCGTCCAAAAATCATCAACAGGGGGGCCACAACCATCACCAAGAAGGCAAAAAACAAGATGGGATGGCTATCCGTCCTAAAATGTCCAAAACGTAAAACCGTTGTGTTTTCTTACGCACGGAGGTTGGTTGCTGCGAAAATTCTTACGCAAGCCTCTCCACCGACTCCAGCAACGCCACTTGCTACCTATAAAAGGAGAGAAGGCCGTGGAACCAGGGGGCGGACGTAGAGAGGGGCTGTTGAAATTGGATTTTGGAAAACTATTTAAATTATAAAATTAAAATAGAAAGTTAAAAAAACTTATCAATTTCTATAAGTCGAGGCGTGACGTGAGTCACTTGGCTTGAAATTAAATTGCTCCCCTTGGACAACGTCCAAGTGCAACAGGTTTCTAGAGCAATGACCTCCGGATACAACGACTATGACCTCGGTCCCAGCGGTGCACTCATTGTACACGGGCTCGAACGACTTGTAGTCTTAACCCGAACTAAAAAATACTTGAACACATTTTAAGAGGAACCCTGATTTTTTAATCCATCCCAAAATTTAATCAATCAGAAGTTATTTGTAGATTGTGAAGACACCCTTTCACAAAGGGTTGTGACTATTGAGTTTAAACCAATGGTGCAACTTTAGGCTTTAAAAGACACAACTTTTCAAAACAAAATTGAAAAGGATATAACTTTCAGTGAAAAGATACATCCGTAGGATATTTGAAAACACTTACTTATTTTTAAATAATTTAAAATACAACAATCCCCCATATGTTTTAAAATTTTGACATTTCGGGTTAAGATGGAAGAGTTGTACAATGGTGTCGGTGTCACCATAGACTTGAACCGACATTAGAGTAAACATGACAGGTCTACAGGAATCAGGTGACACCATAGTCTGAACCTGATTCCTTTTGATGTATATTGCAAGTACATGTCACTCACACAACTCTTTTCGCTACAAGTGATCTGCGGTTCGGTGCGTTTCGGCCATGCACCATTACCTGGATTTCATGAGTGCTCTAGAGAATTCGCCTTAAATTCTCATAGGAAGCGGCTCCACCTCCACACCCATATAGGTGAATTCTATCAAATGTACGCAGCAATTGGGTACACACCAAATATATGGCTATGGATTCATTAAGAGTTCAAAAAACTCATCTTCTTTCATTTTGCTCGCACTGTACACCATAGAAGGGGCTCATTTACATAGTGTAATCATCTACCTCGTGTCTTGTTGTTTTGCCCAATAAAACCTATCTAATAGGATCTCTACTCATATAGGTTGGGTTGCCAACCACAGGTAGCTCATATATTAGGCTCAGCCCCTTTCCCTTCGATATATCATTGACTAATCTTTTAGATAGTCACTTGGTCAGAGGATTTATGACCCGTAAGCCTTTTACCTCCACTCGTCTTAGTTTCCATTGTGGCTAATCATCCTTTCAGATCAGCTAGGGATCATCGTATTGGCAAGCTATTGCCTCACCAACTAACTACTCATAAATGAGCTTCTACCTATGTTGATTCCTCCTTTTGCTCTTTAATCAAGTCTTTGGCAGTCAGTTGCAGCCTCTTTGATTATTCGTATCTCAAGCCAAAGCATACTGAACTCATTTCTAACCTCACAGAGAATTACGATTTCATCAAGCAACAGATACCTGCTCTGCATACAACCAACTTTCTTAGCCTTGAATGTGCTCTTACTATTCAACCAACCTAACTAGACCACCATTCAACTAACTGGTGGTAAAGTCAATCGAACTTATTATATCTGCAGTACAAAGAGGCTAGAGTAATCTGTCATGCATAGACATGACAACTAAAATAGAGTATAACTTTCATGTAATCATATCGCAACATTATCATGTTATCATCTGTTCCCTAACACATAAAAGGTTGGCCAATTTATCAATTAGAGATTAGAATTCAATACAATCAATGGATATTTGACAACTGAATATGGAGGAGAAATGTTCAAGTTCATTATTATCTTGATCGATGGATTAAATAATGGGCTCCATAGGTGCATAAATTTGGCCAATAGATACATTTGTTGATGGTAAAACAACATAGTTCATCAAATGAATTTATAGTCTCATATGAATACCAATCCTAAATGTCCAAAAACTAGCTTCCAATGAAAAAAAATATAGCCTGAAAATCCCATTGACCCAACAATTATCTTTTGAATTCAAAACACTAACAATTTTTCTTTCTGAATATTTATTCGATGGCTACCAATTAGATCATCAAAACATGTAATCAGTTTGATTCCAGATATCTTGTTTCAAAAACCTACATGATGTCAATGTAACACATGTGCATATTGATCCACAACATTCATCATATACCTTTCTTGGTACAAACCTTCATGTCAACCCATTTATCAAATATTCATTGACTAAACTTGTACTCCATGGGTTAAGTGGTTTATCTAAATGCATTCAAGTGCACTCCCACGATTTTAGATTTAGCCTAGATAGATACATCTATAGCCTACCTGATAAGTCTATTAACCAAATTTTGAGTTTGAGGATTTCATAGGAACTATCATATGAATTGACTAGATCTAACATATGTGTCCTACATTGGCATATGATCGGACGAAAATAATATTTTCATAAAAAGTATTGGATCCTACCATAAAATGATGTTGATGATGGATGTGATTACAAGCGGATTTATTCGTACAAGAAGAAAATGTGAGTATTTATATAAGAATATAGTTATAACTAGTCTCATGGTTTAATTGACTCAATTATCGATCTGATAATGTCCACTGAATTCATTCCAATCAAGGCATGTGAGAACCATCATTCTATAGAACAACCAATGATGAGCCACATCTAAAATGAATTGTAACTATAATCCAATCGTTATCTAGCGGTGAATTCAGACTATGTATTTAGTGGGTCTTTCCAACCAATTTCCTTAGTTGAAAACTATAAGAGTATTTTTATTTTTATTTTTACTATTCACCTTTTGACCTTTTGCCTTTACATGATGTTACTTCCATCAATGACTAACATTGATGCATCATCTACATGTGTCATGTGTCCGATATGAATACCCCTCCATTTAGGCCATTAAAGGCAAAATCCACTAAATAATATTTTCACTCTTACATGTACCATATGAAAAATGACATGATTAAGATTGATATTTTGGATCATGGATTATATACATGCAGTAGGCACCATAGATGACATAAAGATGATATAAAGTTATAATTCCAAGTAAGCATGAAATCATGTGACATAAAACTATTCCAGCAATGAGAAGTGTTATGCCTACTTCACATGACTTGTCACACATGTGTGAGGGATCCGATCTAAGCAATATATACATTTGATGATAGACAACTATTATGCTTTAATCCGAAAGAGTTTTATTTTAAAACATGTGGGTGATTGTTATATTTTATTTTAAAATAATATTAAAATTTTAAATTTTAAATTTTCGGTGATTTCCCTCCATATTTGAAAAGTTTTGGTACTTTTGTATTGTGGGTTTTGTCCCACATTTGATTTGACAAAGTAAACTATCTTGTATATAAGATAGTCTTTTTGCCTAGGGCTTGTGCCCCTTTCAGGGGGCATGTGAATTGGTCCTGTGGGGGGACTATACCAATAGCTCTAATCTATGTCATTGACCACACACGCGCGCGCGCGCCGAGCCGAGTCGTATCGTGTCGTGCCGAGCCAAGCTGAGCCGAGTCCGAGTCCGAGTCCGAGTCCGTGTCTGTGTCCGTGTCTGTGTCCGTGTCCGTGTGCGTATACTCGACGCGACGGGACGGGACGGGACGGGCTGGGCTGGGCGTGGGCGCAGGTGTAGGTGCAAGTGCGAGTGCGAGTGTACTCGCGTGGGTGTGTGTATATGGGTACTTGCGGGACTTTATTTGTGAAAGTGTACTCGTACATGCGCCTTTTCATTTTAAACCAGAGAGATGCATCCCTTCCAGTTGGTCGCATCTGTTGGGTTTAAACCCAACGGACCTAACCTTTTGTAAAGGGTGCTTAAGCACCACTTTGGACACTTCGGAGTCTATATAAAGATTTTCGATTCCAGTTTCAAAATATGAAAATACTCTCTCATATAAAACTCTCTCTGATACGGTTTTAAACATTTTTATTACTGAGTTCATCGTTGAGTCAACTCAGCACTTTCGGATTAAACTGCAAGTGGTTCGAGCCCTCGTACAGTGAATGCACCGCTGGGACCGGGTCATAGTCATTGTATCCTGGAGGTCGATTACTTTAGAAACATGTTGCACTTGGGACGCTGTCCAAGGGGAGCAAATTCGATTTCAAGCCGAGTGACTTAGTCACGCCTAGACTCAATTCAATAAGTTCTTCTTTCTCAAAATCTTATTTTCTTTTTTGGTTCTCGATTTTAATAGTCTATTTAATTCAACCAAATATTCCAACAAGGGCAGCCGTGGAGGCATCAGCTCACACACGTGTGGAGTTCTTTTCTTCGTGGTTTTCTTTCTTTCTTTTCTTAGGATTATATTCTTTTTCTCTCTTAATTCAGTCATGACTGGCTAAACCTCTTAGCTAGGGCTAAGAGGTGAAGCTTGTAGCATGATTGGGATGTTTGCTTGGTTTTGATTCATGATTTATTGAACTCTTTTGGATTCTAGTGTAATTATAAAGGTATACTTTTAGTTTTTAATGGTTTGTTGTGATTGAAATTACAATAGATCTGCGATGGCTTGGGTATTTCCTTTTCCTTTTTGTGATTATAAAGTCAGAAAGCCCTGTTGTTCACCATCGTCTCCTGGGCATGGTTGGATGACGGTACCCTTCCTAACATTCATACATCACTCAGATTAGCTGTGGAATGGTTTAATTCTGTTGTTTGCCTTGTCTCATGGGCATGGTTTTGTGATGGAATCGACTCTAATTTACACCTATCTTATCTCTTGAAAACTAGATCAAAAGCAGTTCAGATTTAATTTTCATGGTATATCTTTTAACTGGATGAAGATGGGACTCGAAGTCCAGTTGAGTTCATGAATCAAGCGTAGACCTCCCTGATCTCTACAAGTGGATCCTCTGAATCCCTAGTTTCTCAACTTAATTTTTACAAATTTTAGATTAATATTTTCACCATTATTCCCTCATATTCAGTCAATTTAGATTTCATCTTATTCTAGTTCTAGTTTTGGTTATTCTCAGATTACGTACAGGTATCAGTCCCTGTGGATTCGACCTTGGTCTCCCCGAGTTTATTACTACATCACAACCCTATACTTGGGGAGTGAACAATCCACTTGTAGGTTCTCAAGATGTTACCTTACTTGATTTAAGTAACACAATTGGAATTGGAGTCCTATCCTATCCAATTGAAAAAGAGAGATAATCAAATATTTGAACATCTCATGAATCTAGTCTCAACGAATGAAAGTTATGAGGTTTGGAAGTGATTCCATCACCAAACCAAACATAAGAGAATTGGAAAGATTAGGAAGGATTCCATCACTCAACCATGCCCAAGAGACGATGGTGAACAACAGGATTTCCTAACTTCTCAATTTCAAAACAGGAAAAGAAGATACTTAGAGCTATTGCAGATTTATTGTAATTTAAGTCACAACAAATCATTAAAAACTAAAGGTATTCCTTAAATAAGAACTAGAATCCATGAGGTTCAATAAAACATGAATCAAATCAAACAAAACATCCCAATCACACTACAAGCTTCACCCTTTAGCCTTAGCTAAAGGATTTAGCCAATCATAGACATGATTGGATCTAAAACCCTAGAAGAAAACATGTAAATTAAGGAAGAAAGGAAGAAAAACGCTTGGCGACAACTCTCCACCCTTATGCTTTGCTCCTCCAAACCCTAGATGATGCCCAGGGATGCCCTAGGGACTCCTATTTATAATTATGCAACACTTTCTTTCGCGCCGACTTGAAAAAATCTAGAAACCGCCTCAAATTACGCAGTTTCGATTTTATCGAAGTATCTTCGATATGTCCTTCGATTCTATCGAATAGTCTTTGATTGAATCGAAGATCGGTCTAGAACCATTCAACGAGTTTGTCCTGAAATCCTGAAATTCTCAATTCTATCGAAGTGTCTTCAATATGTTCTTCGATACTATTATTGAGGGTCAAATATTGCATATCAGACCCCAGTAATTACCTGATTTTACGAATATGATACTGTTTGACGGCCTGTTTAATCGTGTTTGTGATGCAGGACGTATTTACAAGCTTGGATTGAAATAAGAGGCTAAAAGTGTAGATTTAACACTCTGATGTCACCAAGGCTTTAGACGGACTCCAGGGGACCAAGATCGACGGATTTACACTCCAGAGATCCGAGAAAATCGAGAAACTAAAGCTTAAGTGGCCAGAAAGTCGTCCAGAATGCAAGATCACAGGATTCCCACCATCTGATCGGGTCGAAACTTCATACATGGCCCAGGGACCATAAATTAACCGTACATATCAAATTTCAGCTACTAGAACCCTGTGGAAGTGGCCCAACGAACAGATCAGCCCATGAATATGTGATTTGGGGCCCACCTGAGATCTGGAAATGCTTCAAACTTGGGCTTGACCCATTAAATGAGGTGATAAAATGTATGAATGGAACGGATCTCTCAAGAACATCAACATGGACCACACCTTGCATGGTGTGTGTATAGGGCACAAATACAGTGGAGGTGCGAATAGGGCACAAATACAGTGGGCAACTCAAGTCGGGTCAAACCGACTCTGACTTGAACTCGTTTCAAATACGGCAACTTCCGTTACAGCGTTCACAGCTGACCGCCTGGTCCGCAGTTGTGGGCCCCACCCACTATCCAAAATGGTAATCCACACCGTCCATTAGATTCCCACGGCCCAGCTTACCAAAGCCTAGCTGGCAGAATTTTAAGAAACAAGAAGATGGGATCATAACCATTCAAGCATAGAACGGACGGCGGCAAGGAAAGTTCTGTGGGCCACACCAAATTTGAGTAAAAACCATCCATTTTAGACCGAAATCAGGAGGGGAATATGGTGGACAATTTGGATTTCTCAAAATACAAGGGGAGTGGGCCCCACCGAGAGTCCAGCAACAACGTTCCTAGGCTCTATTACGTGCAATCCTTGTTTTCGCGTCCGGACGCAGCCCGGTTTTTGCGGGATGTTAGATGATCTCAATGGCGGTCGGATGATTGATCCAGACCGTCCAAAACCATGCATGATGGATTTCGGTCACACCTAAGAAGTTCGATGGGATGGACTGGACGGACAGCTACTCCGAATCCGGATGTTACGCAAGACAGTTTCCAAGATCCGCCGCACCAAAATCGAAACTCGTTTTCTTCCTGCGTAAACAGGGCCGGTACAAGGTTCTTAGTCCACCTAGCAACACTATAAGAGAAAATTAGGGGGGAATCTCAGCTTGGCTGGGATGTGAGAGAGATAGTAGTTTGTTTTGATTTGTTTTCTTTTTATTTTTGCTTTTTTTTGTTTAAGGGTTCCAGCCCATTCATGTTGGGCTAAGCCTCTTGGCTAGGGCCAAGAGGTGAAGCTTGTAGTGTGATGGGACCGATTCTACGGTTTTGATTCATGCTAGTTGAACTGATTTTGATTTAATTTGATTTTAAGAAATGTCTCTAGTTCTTAATGATTTGTTGTGACTAAAATTACAATAGATCTGCGACGGCTTGGAGTATTCTCTTTCCATATTTTGATTGTGAAATCAGGAAACCCTGTTGTTCACCATTGCCCCTTGGACATGGTTGGATGATGGAATCCTTCCTAACTTTCATACATCTTCTGATTGATTGTGGATTGATTTGAGTTCTGTTGTTTACCTTGTCTCATGGGCATGGATTTGTGATGGAATCGACTCTAATCCTCATATCTCTCGTCTCTTTGAAAACTAGATCAATGGAAGTTCAGATCGAGCTTTAGTGACATATCTTCCAACTGGATGAAGAGGGGACTCGAAGTCCAGTTGAGTTCGTGAATCAAGCGTAGATCTCCCTGATCTCCACAAGTGGATCCTTGGCACCCTAGTTTCCTACCTTTAAATTTCACCAGTTTTAGTTTCTTATTTCACCATCATAGCCTCATATTTACTTAATTTAGATTACATCTTATTCTAGTTCTAGCCCTAGTTAGTTTTAGATTACGTACAGGTTTCAGTCCCTGTGGATTCGACCTCGGTCTCACCGAGTTTATTACTACATCACAACCCTATACTTGGAGAGTGAACAAGTTTTTGGCGCCGTTGCTGGGGATTGATGGTTACGCTTTTCTGAATTTAACTAGTTTTAGGAGTAGTTTCATATTAGGGTTTTTCTAATTTCTAGGATTTTAAGTTAAGAATTTTTTAGCTCCAAGTTTCCTTTTAATTATAAAAATAATTTTAGTAACTGTCTATTTTTGGATTTTGTTATTTCCTTTTAAGAAACTAACCCAATCTTCTCGTTTTGTAGGATTCTGAGATAAGCTTCCAAATTGGTAATTTCTTTCTAATTTCTCTACTTTTTCTACTTTTAGGATTAGGATTTCTAATTTAGAACTTTCTAACTTTAGGCTTAGAACTTTCCTAATTATTTTTTTTAGAATTTATTTTATTTTATTTTTAGGAACTAATTTATTTTTAGAACTTTCCTCTTTTGTTTTTAGAAACTAGGTTAGTTATTTCCCTTTTTAGAGACTCTTTCTAATTTTATAAACTAACTCATCTTTCCTTTATTTTATTTTTAGAAACTTTCCTTTTTAGGAATTAGTTTATTTTTAGAAATTTTTTAATTTTTAGGTTTAAAATTTTCTATTTTAGAAACTTTCAAATTTTAGGGAACTTTACTTTTTAGAAACTAACTTAGCTTCTAGGTTTAGGGAACTTTCCTTTTTAGAAACTAACTTTCTATTTCAATTGTAGGAACTTTCTAACTTTAGACTTTCTATTTTAGAAGCTAATCTCTTTTGTTTTCTTTTGCAGGATTTTAACATAGGAATTTCTCAATTGGTACTTTCCTTCTAACTTCTCCGCCTCTTACTTTCCATATTACTGTAGGATCTTTTCTTCTATTTTTCTTAGGAATAAATTCAGATTGAGGGTTTCACCATGTATATGCACGAGTGGGAACGTCAATATGCTGAGATAGCTTTTGAGCATGCGAAACAGTGTGAAGGGATGTATGATGATTACGATCAACATCAACCTATGTCTCAGAATTTTCCTGAACCAATCATTGAGAACAGACCTGAGCATAACACTCCATCGATTAAGAAGTCTTTACGCGATCATATACGGAAGAACAATTCCACCCCACGGACAGTACGTGAGTGTTGGGGTTATCATAACTATGGGAGTGAGAATTATTATCACCCATCCGAGAAAAAGAAAACAATGCGTGATTATATTATGAGTGATAATAAGTATTACTAACCATCAGATTCTCCCACCTATGATCCGTATGACTATAACCAGTGGAAACATCAATGTCGGGAAGCTGAACCAGCTATATATCATAGTGATAATTCTCTTGGGTCCTCTACTTTTGAAACCCAATCAGAAACAATCCAAGAGGATTCACTTCAGAAGCTCATGAAAGCACAAGAGCAATTCAATCAACTTGTCATACAATCATGCGAATTGCTCAAATCCTCAATCCTAATCATTCAGTCACATCTTATGGAGAAGGAAGAGACTAGGTTATCCCAGTCTCATCTCAATCTAGAAGCACAATGTGAAGAAGGTTATCATAATTCGCTTGTGGCAGAAACTGAAATTATGAATGAGGAATTGGATTCCATTAATGATCAGATGGTTCAATTTCCCCATGAGTCGATCTCAATGACTGTCCAAAGGAATGATCAAGAGACGTGGGTGTCTTTCAAATATAATGATAGTGACACACTTCACTCACATGACACACATATTACACTGATGAGGTAGAGGTTAGTTTATTCGAACCTCAACCCAATTTAGGAATAAAATGTGAGGAATGTAATCTCATCCCAAGTGCACACTGCACGGAAATGGACGATGATGAGTACTGGGATTCAATCTCAAGTGTGGCCCCTACCAATGATCAAGAGGTTTAGGAAGTTGTCAACCATAAGGATCAACTCCACCTGTCTGACATGACTAATTTGAATGTGGAGAATGAACCATTTTTAACTAACCCTTCCAACCCTTGTGATACATGTTTGGACCACTGCCCTGAATTGAATGATGATATGATTCGGGCGATGGACGATTTGCTTGATATATCTCTGGAATTTGAAACTACCCAGTTAAGGCTACAATCTGAACTACACACTTTAGACGATTCAATGCCTCCACTGAGAAGCTTCAATGACCAGAGTCTTCACATCAATTCTTCACCTATTCATTGTCCATCTGTCTGTGAAGGGCAAGAGCAAGCGAGCATGCATCCATCTACTTCAAAAGATGATGGAATCCTTGGGCTCATCATCACAGATTTCGATGCAGGAGACGAGTCACTCCCAGCTGATTTTTCCACATCTTTGAACTCATGCTTGGCACACCTTGTGGATCCTAACGACCTCATAATACAAGAAAAGGTGGATTCCTTGCATGACACTACCTCAATGGTTGTCACAGACCAAGCGCACCCTTACTTTGAAGCCCCTTCTTCCCCAGACCCTGAATGTTTATCACTAAAGGAAGAGGAACTAAAAATTGAATCGAAGTCTGGAACCTCGGAATGCATTGAGACTACATTACTTCTTGAAAATTTTTCAAATTTTATTTACCTGTAGTCTCTGATTCACCATGGGATACTAACTTTGAAACTTTTTCTGACACAGGTGAATCATATATACTTTGGATACCTCAGGCGAATCAACGACAAATTTTTGCTGAGGTATATAAGTTTCTCTGGCCATTCATACTCCAGGGCATCCAAGTCTATTGCAAAAAGGGCTTGTGGATGATTCTGTTGAGGAACTTACTGAGAAACTTATCAAGATATTGGCCGGAAGAGGAACATTGCGGCATGATCGAGTAGTTTTTCTCTGCTTTCATAGGATTAGGGTAGTTTCTTTAGTCTGGCTGAAGACGTTAAACTTCGCGCTCCTGGGAGGCAACCCAGCTTTTGATTCCATGATTAGTCAATTCAATGTTTGTGGGTAACATTGCTGCAAACCCTCACGAGACTACAACTCGTCCACTAGGGGTAACCTAGGGGTTTAAAGGCTTGTTGCATACGCTAAATGCAATCGAGAGCACCTGCGAAAGTGGTATAGGTATGATCTTTTATGATTTTAGTATTTTGTCGATTTCTCTCTTGTGCTGACTAGCTTTTACGTTGATATATTTAGAAAGCCTCTTGATTCTCCGTCCAGGTACTATCTTTCCCTCACTCCTCTTTTCTTTTCGTTGTCTCATGTGCATCGCATGATTATTTCTTTTACATTGAGGACAATGTAGATTTTAGGTTGGGGGTGGGAGATTAGGTTTCCTAATCAGTGTTTTCTTGGTCTTGAGCAAAAAAATTGTGAAAATTTTTAATTTTTCTGGAATTTCTTATGAAGTCGAAGTGATTTTGACGGCCATCTTGGATTTAGAATTACAAGATAAGTGATTTGGCAATTTATGACTCTTGGATTCCGTATTTGTTAGATTTCACAGTTAAGTTTGAACTGTTAATCCTTGATTAGAGGTTTTAAACATTGATTAAGTCATGATTTCACAAGACGCATCTCACTTGCACATTACGGTTTCAGTTCGATATTGAATTATAATTTGGTGATCATTAAGCATGGAAGGAACCAACCTGGGGAATTTGGTCATCATGTTCAATAAGAAGAATGAAACAAAAAGAAAATACCCAGTTACAAGATAGCTGCCTGCGGAAAGGGTTGGGCGAATAATCTTCACCATAGGTTTGCTCCCTATAGGTGGGGATTCGATTCCCCATGGACGATATGTGGAAAGGGTTGGGTGTACGGTCTTCACCATAGGTTTGCTCCCTATAGGTGAGGATGTGATTCCCCTCTATGGCGTTACTTTTAATGAAAAAAAATATGAAAGAATGAAAGAATGAGCCGTGAGGCAAGTTTTGGTTGTCCTGAATGCTCTTGTTAAGTGCCAAGGACATCATGTCATAGAGAAGTGAACCTTGATGATAAGACGAGATTTCACTATACACTCATGGTACTTAATGTTTAGAATTTTTCTAATTAATGGATTAATACTTTGAGCCTGACTATGAAATTTACCATGTGCTCAAGTCCCAGGTGAAAATACTGCCCAATATTCATGAATCTTAGAATTCTCGTATCTGAATTATTTTTCAAAAATCACTCGAGTTCATAATCATCTTATACTTCTCAATTTATTTTTCGCATACTTTGCTCAGGACTAGCAAAATGCTGGTTGGGGGTTGTGTTGAGGGTCAAATATTGCATATCAGACCCCAGTAATTACCTGATTTTACGAATATGATACTATTTGACGGCCTGTTTAATCGTGTTTTTGATGCAGGACGTATTTACAAGCTTGGATTGAAATAAGATGCTAAAAGCGTAGATTTAACGCTCTGATGTCACCAAGGCTTTAGACGGACTCCAGGGGACCAAGATCGACGGATTTACACTCTAGAGATCCGAGAAAATCGAGAAACTAAAACTCAAGTGGCCAGAAAGTCGTCCAGAATGCAAGATCACAGGATTCCCACCATCTGATCGGGTCGAAACTTCATACATGGCCCAGGGACCATAAATTAACCGTACATATCAAATTTCAGCTACTAGAACCCTGTGGAAGTGGCCCAACGAACAGATCAGCCCATGAATATGTGATTTGGGGCCCACTTGAGATCTGGAAATGCTTCAAACTTGGGCTTGACCCATTAAATGAGGTGATAAAATGTATGGATGGAACGGATCTCTCAAGAACATCAACATGGACCACACCTTGCATGGTGTGTGTATAGGGCACAAATACAGTGGAGGTGCGCCGCAACTCAAGTCGGGTCAAACCGACTCTGACTCGAACTCGTTTCAAATACGGCAACTGCCGTTACAGCGTTCGCAGTAGACCGCCTGGTCCGCAGTTGTGGGCCCTACCCACTATCCAAAATGGTAATCCACACCGTCCATTAGATTCCCACGGCCCAGCTTACCAAAGCCTAGCTGGCAGAATTTTAAGAAACAAAGAAGATGGGATCATAACCATTCAAGCATAGAACGGACGGCGGCAAGGAAAGTTCTGTGGGCCACACCAAATTTGAGTAAAAACCATCCATTTTAGACCAAAATCAGGAGGGGAATATGGTGGACGGTTTGGATTTCTCAAAATACAAGGGGAGTGGGCCCCACCGAGAGTCCAGCAACAACGTTCCCAAGCTCTGTTACGCGCAATCCTTGTTTTCATGTCCGGACGCAGCCCGGTTTTTTGCGGGATGTTAGATGATCTCAATGGCGGTCGGATGGTTGATTCAGACCGTCCAAAACCCTGCATGATGGATTTCAGTCACACCTAAGAAGTTCGATGGGATGGACTGGACGGACAGCTACTCCGAATCTGGATGTTACGCAAGACAGTTTCCAAGATCCGCCGCACCAAAATCGGAACTTGTTTTCTTCCTGCGTAAACAGGGCCGGTATAAGGTTCTTAGTCCACCTAGCAACACTATAAGAGAAAATCAAGGGGGAATCTCAGCTTGGCTGGGACGTGAGAGAGATAGTAGTTTGTTTTGATTTGTTTTCTTTTTATTTTTGCTTTTTTTGTTTAAGGGTTCCAGCCCATTCATGTTGGGCTAAGCCTCTTGGCTAGGGCCAAGAGGCGAAGCTAGTAGTGTGATGGGACCGATTCTACGGTTTTGATTCATGCTAGTTGAACTGATTTTGATTTAATTTGATTTTAAGGAATGCCTCTAGTTCTTAATGATTTGTTGTGACTAAAATTACAATAGATCTGCGACGGCTTGGAGTATTCTCTTTCCATATTTTGATTGTGAAATCAGGAAACCCTGTTGTTCACCATCTTGGACATGGTTGGATGATGGAATCCTTCCTAACTTTCATACATCTTCTGATTGATTGTGGATTGATTTGAGTTCTGTTGTTTACCTTGTCTCATGGGCATGGATTTGTGATGGAATCGACTCTAATCCTCATATCTCTCATCTCTTTGAAAACTAGATAAATGGAAGTTCAGATTGAGTTTTAGTGACATATCTTCCAACTGGATGAAGAGGGGACTCGAAGTCCAGTTGAGTTCATGAATCAAGCGTAGATCTCCCTGATCTCTACAAGTGGATCCTTGGCACCCTAGTTTCCTACCTTAAATTTCACCAGTTTTAGTTTCTTATTTCACCATCATAGCATCATATTCACTTGATTTAGATTACATCTTATTCTAGTTCTAGCCCTAGTTAGTTTCAGATTACGTACAGGTTTCAGTCCCTGTGGATTCGACCTCGGTCTCACCGAGTTTATTACTACATCACAACCCTATACTTGGGGAGTGAACAACTATCTAACAGTCTTCAATAGAATCGAAGTCCATTCTGGTAGTTTTCCAGAATTAGACTTTTCTGGTCCCAGAATCTGTTTTCAGGACAATTTTCAGGATTCCATTTCTTCACTTCAAGTCCTTGATTCTCTTCCTTCATTACTTGGTTTCCTTGAATCTTTGGCATGTGAATTCTTTAATTTTAGTCTCATAAGATCCATCCTTGGCTTTGGTGATTCTTGAGCGTTAAATCCATGCTTTTAGCATCCTTTTCAATCCAAACTCTTAAATTCATCTTGTAACACAAACATGATTAAAATAGAACATTAAACATTATCATGTTCATAAAACTAAGTAATAAATGATGGATAATATGCAATATTTGACCCTCAACAGTACCACCATTTTATATATGAAATCTATCGCTATTAAGACCATAATAGTTGTAATTCTAGTTACGTAGGAATAGGTATCAAAATAATTTATTCCTTCTTTTTATTTAAAGTTTTTTGCTACCAACTTAGTCTTAAACTCATCAATAGTCTCATCTAGTTTTAGTTTATTTCTAAACACCCATTTACAACCTATTGGTTTGTTTCTAGGTGGTAGGTTTACAAGTTCCCACGTATTATTATGTATAATAGATTCTAACTCATCATTTATTGCTTCATTTCAGAAGGTTACATTTGGAGAGTTAATCACTTCCGTATAAGTTATACAATCATCTTCTACTAAGAAGGTGAAAGAACCATCTCTTAGGTTATCTTTTCTTCTAACTCTAATGCTTTTTCTTGGTTTATCTCTTTTACTATCTATTCGCAAGCACTTTTACTAGTAGACGCAATATCTGATCTATTAACTTTCTATATTCCTATAGACTTAGATTTCATAGGAAAAACGTTCTCAAAGAACTCTACATCCCTAAATTCTATAATTGTATTAGGATCTAATTAAATATTATCATTAGTCTTTAAAACTAGAAACTTGTAAGTTGCACTGTTTTGTGCGTACCTTATAAAGACACAGTCGGTCGTTTTAGGGCCTAACTTTCTTTTCTTAGTTTTAGACAATCCTACTTTAGCAAGACAACCCCCACACTTTAATATATTTACAAATAGTAACATGATTCTTCCAAAGTTCATAAGGTGTTTGTTCAGAAGATTTTGAAGGAATCCTATTTAGGATATAATAAGCAGAAAGAATTGCTTCTCCCCACATATTTAAGGGTAAGCATGAACTATTTAATATAGCATTCATCATTTCCTTAAGAGTTTTATTCTTACGTTATGTTATTCCATTTTGTTCTAGTGTATAAGGAGTTGTAGTTTCGTGAACTATTCCACTCTTTTAACAAAATTCTCTAAATTTAGAAGATTCATATTCTCCTCCTCTATCTGTTCTGAGTCTTTTAATTTTTATATTTAACTAATTTTCAACCTCAGTTTTATACTTAGAAAAAACATCTAAAGCTTTATCTTTATTTCTTAACAGATAGACTCTAGTGAATCTAGAGTAGTCATCTACAAAAGTTATACAATATCTTTTTTCACCTCTAGACATGTGATTTCTAAAATCACCTAAGTCACTGTGTATCAACTCTAGTAGAACAGATGATCGTTCTATTCTTTTAAAGGGTTTTCTAATGAATTTTGATTTTACAAATGTTTCACATTTATCAAATTCTTCATTATATATATTAGGTAATAAACTTAATCTTTTCATTTTATTTAAAGATGCTACGTTCACATGACCTAATCTACTATGCATAGATAAAAGGGTTCAACGATATAAACAGAACTGGATGTCTTCTTGTTATTATCGTTGGATACATTTATAATGAATAGACCATCATTACAATATTCCTTACCAACGAAAGTTTCATTCTTAGTCATTATAAGTTTATCTGAATCAAATACTAACTTGACACTAGCCTTATTGAGGAGCGAACCAGAGACCAAGTTTCTTCTAATGTCAAACACATGTATGACATCATTCAATAGAAGAGTCTTTGTGAAAGTGAGTTTAAGAAGTACTTTCCATTTCCTTACAACTAGAGATGTTCTAGCATTACCCATGAACACATATTCATCATCTCCTGATACTTGGTAAGAGGTAAACATGCTACAATCATTACACACATGTCAAGTTGCACCAGTGTCTAGCACCCACTCCAATTTATTTACGAGAAAGACTTCTGACACCATAGCTACTGCCATGTCAGACTCATTGCATGTTTCTGTAAAATTAGTTTGTAGCATATCTTTGTTTTTCTTAAACCTGCAGGTTTTAATATGATGTCCAGACTTTCCACAGTTGTAGTAATTTTCTTTTTTCTTGAATTGACCGCTCACATTCTTATTTTTTAGCCTACATTCATTGGCGTAATGTCCAGGTTTGCCACAGTTAAGACATTTGCTATTTTTCTTCTTATTGTTTTTCAGACTTAATTCCATAAGATTCGCCTTTGAATCTATCTCATTTGCCTTTTCTTTTATTCCTGTTTCTATTGGCCTCCTCTATTCGTATGTGTATGATTGTAGTTTCTAATGAAATACCGTTCTTTTTATGTTTCATTTTATTCTTATAATCTTTCTAAGAGAGCGGTAGCTTTTCTATCAGTGATCCTAACAGAAACACTTCATCCAACTTAATTCCTTCTAATGACAGTTCATGAACTAAGTTTTGAAAATCATGAATCTGATTTGTGGTAGGTTTATCATATGTTAAGGAAATTAGTGATTACATGTTTCTTAGCGCATGCATCTTCCAGAATGTACTTCTTTTCTTAAAAAGTCTAGATATCTTTAGCAAACTCGTAAAAAGCATACACATCATATAGTTCGTTGGACAAAGAGTTCAGAATATAATTTTTGCAATTATTTTCATCTGCTACTTCAGTTTGATTTGCTAGATTTATAGTAAATGATTCAGATAGTATAAATGAAACTTTAAGGGTGGTCAGTGCGAATGTAAGTTTCGGTTTCCACCGTTTAAAGTATTGTCCAGCGAATGATTCGATTTTGGCCAACTCAGTAGAGTCACTAACTGTTATGGTAGTCATAGTTTATGTAATTCAATAATTCAATTTCAAGATTATTGGTATATTTGGTTGAATCAAATAGACTATTTAAAATCGAAAACCAAAAAGAAAATAAAATTTTAAGATAAAAAACTTATGGATTTGAGTCGAGGCGTGACGTGAGTCACTCGGCTTGAAATCGAATTTGCTCTCCTTGGACAGCATCCCAAGTGCAACTGGTTTCCAGAGCAATGGACCTCCAGGATACAACGACTATGACCTGGTCCCAGCAGTGCACTCATTGTGCGCGGGCTCAAACCACTTGTAATTTAACCCAAAAGTGTTGAGTTAACTCAGCAACGAACTCACCAATCAAAAATTCATAAACTAGAATACAAAGAGAGTTTTATAAGAGTAGAAAGGATTTTTCATTGTATAGAAAAATGAATCGGAAGTCTTTATATAGACTCTGAAGTGGTGCATTAAGCACCCTTTCAAAACGGTTTGGTCCGTTGGGTTTAAACCCAATAGGTGCGACCAACCGAACGGTCATGTCTCTCTAGTTTTTTTTTTTTTTTTTTTTCTTAAGTGCAATTGCGAGTACACTCTTGCAAATAAAGTCTCGTGAGTACCATACATACACACCTACGTGAGTACACCCGCACCCGCACTCGCGCCCAACCCATCCCGTCGTGCACACAGATACGGCTTGGCTCAACATGGCACGATGCAGCTCAACGCGCGCGCGTGTGTGGTCAATGACATAGATTAGAGCTATAGGCATAGCCTCCCAATAGGACCAAATTCACATACCCCTTAAATGGGGCTCAAGCCCCAAGGCAAAAAATTTATCTTATATATAAGAAGATTTTCTTTGGTAAATACGATGTGAGATAAAATCCACAACTCAAAAGCATTAGAAATTTCAAATGTAGAAGGAAACCAAAATATTTGAAATTTCAATTTTAATATAAATTTTGAAACAAAATACAACAAACCATTTATATAGTAATAACAGAGTTATTTCCATTATGGAACTATTCTTAGAATCTGTTAACACCCTCATTTCATAAGGAGAGTCTAAGCTGACTTCTAAGTTCATGTAAACAAGAATCGGTTACACTGAACCCTATACTTCATGCGTATGCCTCAAGCTAAGTGGGTCCACTCATACTCATCCAATTATAGATATTTGTATAAGCATGATGCTTACGGCCCATCTCTAAGGACAAATGCTAACATTCTTCCACTTGTGTTATGATGTAGAGTGGGTCGTGGACAGTTTCATGGCCAAGATGGATCAGAAAAGGCCCGGTCGACGACAGAAGTGATCCGGATCGTCGGACCTTAGATAGGACGTATCTCACAATTCGGAATGAGTTACCTGACGTAAAATATATGATTTTGGGTGACGTAAAATATATGATTTTGGGGTAGAACGAGCTACTTTAGCCAACCAACCTTGCTACACTGGGTTATGACGCTCGGAATTGTGAGAAACCCCTGGATCGACGGTCGTTTCCCTGTTTTAATTTTGTTTTTACTATAAATAGTAAGTTTTAGTTTGATTATAACTCTTCATCCGTCGGGCTTTAGGAGTTGCGCCCAACGTGAAAAGAGCTTAGAATAATTAGGGGAACGGTTTGGTGAAGCCAAATAGGACACTTACTATCTTTGGCCGAAAACCTTGCACACTAGTAGACATCACGACCGTCTATAAATAGTAAGTTTACTATTTATAGCAAGTCGCGAATTCTAGGAGTTTTAGTTGTAGTTTGATTCTGATTTCTTTCCCATTGCTTGGTACCCCTATTTAAAGGGTTGTGAATTCGTTTTTATTCATCAATTAATCAATTTCGAATTTATTAGAATTTATTTCTATTTTCCGCTTTCTTTCCTCGTGGATTCGAGAAGTCTCTGTGAGGAGTCCAGAGAAGCTCCGTGGATTCGGAGTATTTATCCTCATCACGTTCATCATCCCTGCGTCATGTTATGTGAGGTGCCATAATTTATGATGGATTAGGTATGTTTGGATTAGTTCTTACAAGTTCTTGCCTTACAAAACATTAATTATGAAATAATGGGTTTTACCTTGATTGATAGATGTAGTCAAATAAGATTGCCAACATTGAACTATAATAGTCATTATAGCATTTATCGAATTGGACCAGACATGAACACAAATATCAGCACTTCTAGCGACATGGACTTCTTTGACTTCTTTAGGTTGGAGATATTTTATGAAAATTACATACGAATACGGTCATCCATGTCTTCCACTTCCTTAACCTCGTGGATTGGAGATCCGTCAATGCGTTGTAGTACCACTTTGAATTCTAGTGTCGAGCCCAATCAAAAGGTAGGACCCAAAAGGATCTATACAATCTGATTTTTGGGTGGACCTTTACAATGTTAAAAGATGGACAACCTTCTCCCAACAGTACGCTAGCTAAAACACTATAAGAGTGTGATAGACAGTGATTTCACCCTTCTAATTTACAGTTATGATGGTCCAGTAGATACAATGGATGATTTTCATTGTATGATTAGAGTCAATGGACAAACGTGGTTCACCCTCTCTTTCCACTCTATTTTCTCTCTTAATAGCTTATGTTATTTTTATTTTGTATACAATAACTTTGAGGAAATTCAAGATGATATGAAAGAGAGGATTAATTAACAAATATGGAGTTACACGAGAGTAATCCATATGAATACTTCCATTAGTGGTTGTCCACAGTTGAGCTCTGTAAGCCTGACTCAAATGGTACCTATATTAATATGACAAGGTCTCAAGTCCAACTAGTTGGACCACAAGGTTTTATCCATCTAGTAGATAACTTCCAACCAGTTACTACATGTGACATCCAATCCTTCCAATATGTTGGTCCCACTATAAGGATTACTATTGCAGTAACCAGCCCTATCTACACATTAGGAGAACCTCACCATAAATAAAAAAATTAAAAAAAAAAAAAAAAAAGTCTAGTTATTGATAAATAGCAAAATGCAAATGTGGTCCACTAGATGAGTGGATGCAGCTTCTTTTTTTTACAAGGTGATTTTCATAATGGGGCCAACCTATTGAACGGGTTGGATGTTACACACACATGAAAGGTTGGAAATTATCCATCAGATGGACTGTAACTGATAGTCCAACGTTGCACCCGAGACCTTCTCTACCAATATATTAATAATTTCATATATAAATATAAAGATCAATTCATAAATAAATATATATATATATATACATTTTTTTTTATACATAACATACACACCGGCATACACTCAGGCCTAGTAGTGGATTTCACCACCTATGGGTACTCAGAACCCTTGACCAGGTGTTGAAACTCCTAAGAGTCTACCACCGGAGTAGCAATGACCCAAGGGTATATATATGTGTGTGTGAGCAATGACCCAAAGATATATATGTGTGAGTGAAGTGATCCACGTGATCCTACCCTAACCGTAATAACATATATACATAAAAGGAAGTAGTGTTTTGGTCCATATTTGGTGGGACCCATAGTATTTTAACCTGACCTTCATGAAAACACTCATGTTGTCTTTTCTTAACTACCCATGTGAAAAGATGGCCCACCAATGGAGCCCATGTCCATCTCAAATGGAAGAAAAATAAAGATGAAAGTGAGATGGCCTGAGGAATGTCTCTGCCATTTAGGGGGAAAGAGACGCCCAACCGAAATTTTCTGTCTTTAGTACATCAACTTGGCATTATTTCTGAGTAATATTTATAGGATCCTTGTACGGAGGATCTGCACCGTATCCTCGGGCTTCATTTTTGAACAAGGACGGGAACTGGCTGTTGATGGACCATGACCAAAAGATCTGTCACATTTAAGACTCTGTCATCTGAAGTTGGGTCTTTCTTCAGTTGATTGTTGACCCTTCTTATGTCTCTTCTTAACCGTCCATTTACAATAAATGAAGAAATTGAATGGATGGATTTATTCCTGTAAGTGATCTTTTTACACATGATGAGTTAAAGCTGGAGCCAATAAACCAATTGTCAGGATCCAGTGTTGAGTAAAAAAAAAAATCTACACTAGAAGGTCCCTTGTTGATGTGATGGACCCCTTGGTAGAAAATCATTGTTTGAAAAATCAGAACTAGGCTTTCGAATTTTGGCCTCGATTAACTAAGGGTTCGTTTGGTTGCACCAAATAATATTGCTGAAAAAATGCACCCTAAAATATTAATAAAAAGTAAAATTAAGAAAATTAAATATTTTATTTAAAAAACAGAACGATGTTATAAAACCCCCATCATTCTTTCCCCCCATTTCAATCAAGGTGTGGTTTTTTCTGAATAGGTGGAACCCATGGTTATATAATAGTCATATCAGTAATGGTGAAAACCGTTACACGTTGTGAAAAAAATGGACTAGAACGGTCTATTACAAGGCTGAAAAAATGGACCAAAACGGTCCATTACAAGGCTGATATAGTTTTAAATTTTGATAGTACTACCGTTACGGCTCATATGGTCAAGATAATTACAGCCACAACCATTATTGAATACATTGGTCCAGCTAGGCCTATGTATGGAACAACTATAATAGGATGCCCATAGTTTGAAAATCCGAAAACTCAACTCAATATTCAGTTTGGTTGAGTCGTCTTGAAGACTCAATCAGACTCACTAGTAATAATTATCAATTTTAAAATTAGGGAGAGGTATATATGGATATTTAATATAGTTAAGTATAAGTAATATAAAATACAAGCACTGTCATTAAACTATTTAATGGTATGCTTGTTAAGTTCATCTTTCCCATGTAAATTTTATTAATGTTCATACTGTGATTGGGCTTGATTTGCCGTGGGTTGTATCATTTAACTGAGAGTAGGTTTCCTAACCACTCCGCGCCAAATCTCGCCAATTCAATTTGACTCTGCTAGATGTTGAATCGAATTAAGACAGTCTTCCAGATGCATGGACCAAGTAGACCAGCTGCTCCAAATGATTTAAAACAAGTTTCTAAATGCGGTGACTTGTTTCAACTGGATAGTCTGAATATTTTCTAATGGGGTCGTAAGTGAACGATTCGACCGGATGGGTTGATGGGTTTCTAGCTTTCATACAGTTAAGACTTACTTCTGCTGAGCGGTCCAAACAGTTCCAAATCGGTTTATAGGCAACTTAGCTGATTTCGTCTGAACTTGTCTGGTCTGGTTTTAAACACTGAAAAAGTGAGAAGGCTTGTTAAAACATTTTTAATAAAGATATAAAAACAATTGAAATCTTAAAACAAGTCTAAAAATTATCATCATTATCTACGCGTTATCCCAACTAATTGGGGCCTACAAAAAGCAGTAACCCATTTCAAATGGTTTATTTCCACTCAATGGTACAAACGGTTTTTAAATGGTTTACAGACAACATAACCCATTTTCATTGCAAGTTCTGCATCAGACTTGTCAAATATTGGTAAACAATAAAAAATGTGAAGCCTTCTTAAACATTTTAAGTCAGATATAAAAAATTAAAAGATATGGTTGCAAGAAATATAATGAATCAAGGAAAAAGTCATTAGCTCCCAGCAAGGAATGAACGTGCTACATTTCTCTTTTGAAGTGAGCGAACGCACTACCACCATGCTATGGAAGCAACCCCTTAATTTAAATAAAAGCTTCATAGACCTAGACAAGATTGTTGGATGATGATACATCTAATTTAAGAATTGATAAAGCTCTAACACATTTGGAGCGTTGTATGCATTAGGAGTATCATTAAGTACCATCATCATTAAGAGTGTCTTAGGCCACCCTTACCCACTTGCTTCGTCATGGGCAGGGTCACCCCTTTTTTGTGTGATACTGCGGCCCAAATCCACAACATATATGTGTGTGTGTGAATTTTATTATTATTATTTTTTTTAATAAAAAAGTAAACAAGAATGGTACTTTTTTTTTTTTTTTCCACACACAGGCCGTGGTGGGATTTCACCACCTATGGGTACCGGAACCCTTGACTTAGTGTTAAAACTCTTGTGAGTCTACCACCAAGGCAAGAATTACTTAGGCTAGTGTTAAGTTAAATTTTAATTAATATCTAACCTAAAATTTCAATAAATATTGATTCGTTATGGTAAAACACACACACATATATAGTCTTAGTAAATATGTGAATAATATTACCAAATTTGTGGGATTAAAGAAGGGAATCCCTTAGTATCTTTACTCGAAAGTTTAATGAAGAAAACACAAATAAATTTAATAATCTAAAGAATATAAAAATAAAATAAATTGGTATTTCACATATTTTTACTCCTATTTCTTAAAATATATTTAAAACTAATAATAAGTTTGTGCTTACAACATCGAGAACATAGATCTATATTTTATACAACAATTTCTTTATAATTTTATTTTTTTTAAAATGAATATTTAACTTGGCTCTAGGAGTTTAAAAATAAATCCTAAATTTTTTGAAACCCACTTTTTATTGGCAAACATATTGACTTTTCTTTGATTTTATGACAATGGAAGCTTCAAAATCATATTAGCAATGTGCTGGATTTGGGTCAGACTAGTCTAGGTCCAACCTTGGCCCAGCCCAACACTTGAGGTTCAAGGCCTGAGCCTAGCCCAAGCCAGCAGGCATCAGCCTCGCACGGCAAGCCCAAACTCAAGCCAAAAGAAATTTTGATAGGGCCTGAGCTTGGCTTGACTCAACTGGCACTATTTCCAGCTAGAATGTTTCTAATCTATCCATTGAATAAGTGGGGTAACACTTAGAGGAATGGAATCAATGAACTACGTCTAAGATGCATGGGTGACCTTAGTTCATGCTAAAATGACTTGAGCCCTAGCCCAACCCAAAAAATTGATTAGGCCATGTATGTCGCGCCTAGGCCCAACTGACGAGCCAAGCTAATAGGTCCAAAGCTGAGTTAGGCTGGGCTGCCCTACTGATTTGCCACCTTGTGTTCTTATTTCATTTCTTAAATATCGACAGGTGCTTGTTTAATGCTCAAGCATAGCTTGATGGCCGGATCCTTACTCTTGCTCCGGTGGTAGACTCTCAGGAGTTTCAACACCGGGTCAAGGGTTTGAGCATCCATAGGTGGTGAAATCCCACTACGGCATGAGTGTGTGGGGGTGTGTATTATATATATATATATATATATATATATATATATATATATATATATATATATATATATATATATAGCTTAACGGTAAGCAACTAATGACCTAAGTGTAAGAATTCTATAAGGTGGGCCTTAGTGAACCCTACCAGGTTGTGATGCATCCAAAAAGGGGATGGTGTCCTATAACTGTGATACACACGGTGTTTTAGTGGGATTGGGATTACCAAATTTGTAGAGACCTACATCAATAACTTCTCAACAAGGTACGCTATATAATTCATCTTATTTCCATATTCAATGCACAACATGGTCCTGTTGCAATTCCATATAAAGCTTACACTAAACTGTTTATATGATTGACCTCACCTTATATTGGGAATACTCAAAAATAAAACATCTTAGATTGAAATATTTTAACTCTTTAATCATTTGACTCTTTTCCTTCAAACTTTGGGGGCTCATTAATCATTGATTACCTTGAAGTCATTTTTCAATGACCTAAATTGTTGATAGATTGGCCTCATCTTATATATGGGATACCCAAAAATAAAAGGATCTTATATTGAAATATTTCAACTCTTTGATCATTTGACTTTTTTCCTTCAAACTTAAAGTTCTCATTAATCACTGAATACCATGAAATGATCTTTCAATGGCCTAAACTATTAACATAATTAGCCTCACCTTATACGTGGGACACTCAAAAATAAAATCTCTTCAATTGAAATATTTCAACTCTTTGATTATTTGACTCTTTTCCTTTGAACTCAGGGTTCTCATTAATCCTTAAAAATCTTGGAGCCATCTTTTAATGACCTAAACTGTTGATATGATTGGCTTCACCTTACATGTAGGATACCCAAAAAATAAAACCTCTTAGAATAAAATATTTTAACTATTTGATCATTTGACCCTTCCTTTGAACACAGAGGCCTCCATAACCTTTGGACGCCTTAGAGTTATCTGTCAATGACTTAAATTGTTTATATGATTGGCCTTACTTTTTACGGGATACCCAAAAATAAAATGGCTTATATTAAAATATTTCAACTCTTAATCATTTGACTCTATTCTTTCGAATACGGAGGTTTACTTGACCTTTGAAAAAAAAAAAAAAAAAAAATTGAAAAGTATTTATTTAAAATGAGTTCTTCATATTTTAATTAATAGTAATTATGTTTATCTAATACATAATTACTATCAACTAAAATGAGATGAATTTATTTATGCGCCTACCAAATAGCACAGGTTTTAAATATACATATACAGAATGATTAATTTTTTTACATTTAAATACAATTTCCATTAAAATTTTGTTAATTTCATGATAAAAACAAGAAAGAAAATTATAGTGGAGATTCTGAAGATCTTGCAATAATATCGTTTGACTAATTTTTCATGAAATTATTGTGAGATTTTAAATTCAAGGCAATATTTCTCAGATTCAACGTATCTCTTAACTTAGCAATACCTTTACTTTTTGGTGCGTTTTTATAGGCTATGGTGCCCATGCTATGTACTTGCATATTAAATGATGATCTAAACCGTTCATCTTCTCATTTCTGCCTTATGGAAGCTATGACTATGTAATCATGCTTCATTGATGATCCTAAATTTTGAGTCTTTGAATTTGAAAATGAGTCATTAAAACTTTAATTTTCAATGGCTGAGATTCATCTTCACGTGCAATCAACCATTGATCTCGAATATCCACTGTAGAATAGAATCCAGAATATGAACGGTTCAGATAATCATCTAAGATGCAACCTAGGGTATTAAACCCACTACCACAGTAGCTGGGGTAAGGTAGGCAGCATATCCTATCAAAACCCTACATGCCATGTTCAACGTGTGCACGACCCAAATTAATTACACGTGCACCACCTGACATGGGAACCAGGCCCCACATCATAGATGTGATGCGGACCCTACATTCTGTTATATCCTCTGTGAGGGGTCCGTGCACTAAAATTTTCAATGGGCCAGGCCTGCTAGGCGAAGTCCAGTCCGTAAAGTAAAACCTCCAGCACGAGCCCATTACATGCTGAAATAGATAGGCAGAAGCCCAGATAGATATACTTATGGTGGGCCCAAGACCAAGATTATCCCATTCACAGATTTTGTGCAAGATCCAGACCATTCATTAGGAGCCCCACTGCCTATACCAATCAGATTATCCCAACCGTTCAATTCGTGCCATGTAAGAAAAAGCTACCAAGGTTTGATGGTGAAGATCGCTTATATTCGATGTATCTGCCATTTGAGTGCCATACATCAGGGGAGCCGATTAGGTGAGTGAATCGGACGCGGATTGCGTCCTACACCTGCCCGTCTCCAGCTAGGAACGGGCAGGAGCTTTGAGTGGCCACCATGATCTATGGGTCTTATCCACACCGTCCATCCATTTTTTTCTCTATCATTTTAGGGAATAAGCCCAAAAATGAGGCAGATACAAGCCTTAAGTGGACTACACAATGGGAACTAAACTCTTACCAATGAAAACTTCTTGGGTGCCACAGAAGTTTTCTCTTCATCCAGGTCTATGTAACTTTATGAATAGATTGGATGGAAAATAAACATTACGGTGGGCCCTAGAAAAGTTTCAACGGTAAGAATCATTATGGTCCACTTGAGACTTGGATCTGCCTAATTTTTTGGTTTGTACCCTAAAATGATACGAAAAGATGGATGGACGGTGTGGATAAGACCCATACATCACGATGGCCACTCAAAGATCCTACCCGTTCCGAGCGTCCCTGACCGTAGGGCCTACCACAGTGTATGTGTTGTATATCCACGCTGTCCATCAGATCATTTTAAATGCATGGTCACAAAAAATGAAGCAGATACTAATCTCAGATGGACCACACCATAGAAAACAGTGGTCATTAAACACCCACCATTAAAATCTTCCTAGGGTCTGCCGTAACTTTCCATCTAACCTGTTGATAACGTCACGTAGACCTGGACGAAGGGAAAACACAAATATCAGCTTGATCCAAACAACTTTCGTGGACCACAAAGAGTTTTTAATGACCAATCACCATTGTTTCCTGTAGTGTGGTCCACCTGAGATTTGGATCTCTTTCATTTTTCTTTTTCGTGCCATGCCTAAAAATGATCTGGCAAAAGGGATGGATGGACACATATACCAAGGTAGGCCCCACGGTCAGGGACTCACCTGCTAAGCTGTTCATTTGTAGGTTTTGTTGGATCAATGGCCACGGCCGACTTGATCCTGACCATTCATGGTGGAGAATCGAGTATTCTCACAAAAGGGTCCAGTAGTCAAGATGTTTAAAACCTTATTTTAATACTATTAATATTACAAACTAATATTTATTTGTTTTTGTAAAATGGATTTTCAACCATTCAAATCTGTCCGTAATGGCTTATACCTCTTTCTGATCATATGAACTCCAATGTAACATAAGCAAACGTGAATTGTGCGAGGTATTATGTTACCCTTGCGGTGATGACCCAACAAACTCCTAATGCATGTGTTTATAAAAAAAGGATAAAAGAATACACCATTTTAGCAACTTTGGATATAATTGAGGCTCACGTAAGAACAAATCGGCCTACTCTTGTTAACAGAGGTGTGAAGGTCGTCATACCTTAAATAAGAGAAAATTCTTTAGTGAAAAAGATTATTTTTGAAACATCACTAAACATTTGTTATCCCATTCTAAATATAACTTCACTAACGAAATCTTGTAGCAATTTATGCAAGAATTTTATGCTAGCCAATTTCTTAGATGTCATATATTTGGAGCCCAAAAATTCAAAAGGTACAAGCTAATTTTAGACTCACCATGTGTGGGCATTTTGATGAGCCCCACCACATAGGGTCCACAGTCAACAAAATCAAAGGTTAATGTTTAGTATTTCCAAAGCAGGATGGGAACATTTCTCTTTGAGGTATAGAAGATGCAACCGTTAGGATTGTGTATTGTAGTCCATAAAAAGGGATTGACAACTCCATTATAGGATATTTGAAAAACAGAGTACCCCAAGAAAATTCTACGGACCATTAAAGTGATTCCCAGTTCCATGACATTTCGCCCATCAACAGTCCAGATCTTCTGAAACTTTCACTTGTATCAAAGCATGAAAGGTTCGATCTCCATTGGCCATTTTTACTCGTCATCATCAGAGATCCATCTCTTTCATTTGACTGTTGTCGCTAGCCGACTGTCATAGGTGACATTCATCTCTGTTGGATGAACTCCAATACCCACTGTTGATGTAGTTTCCGGCTCACCCCCTCTGCTACTCTACTCGAACACATGTACATGAAGAGGACAAAGGAGACCCTGGCTAGTATAGGAGACCCTCCGATGCCAAAGTCAGGCCTAGAAACTGGGTCTGGTAATTTGATAAGGACTTAGGGGTGAGAATGTGTCTGTACCTTTCACTTTTCGGCGTCTCTATTTACAGAGGAGATGTAATCCCGTGGCTTCAGGATCTTCCCTGAAGGGGATTGATCATTATCTTGGATAATCTCGAAATCTTTGATTCCCTGGATTCTCGGGATTGGGGATTATCTTCCGAGGATCTCGGAAGGAGATCTTTAATATTGAGCCGACTTCCTGGTTCGGCTTAGGGCAGCATACGATTACGAGCATCCAAATGGGAACAAGTGATAGAGCTCGGCTGGCCATTGACCGACCTCGGAGCATTGGTGTTCTCAGATGGCTTACGCTGGCCGAGTCTCTTTCCGCCAAATGGTTGGCCCTTGATCAGCTATTAGATAGGGCATGGTCGATCCGTAATCGACCTATTGCTGGCTGACGACCGTCCTATTGGCCAACCTAGAGGATAGGTCGAACTGAGGTTAGGCCAAGGCCTGATTGATGCCCGACCTATGAAGTGAGTCGGTATGGAGTGGCCTCTGTGAGGCCCTTTGTGGGTTCCAAAGGTGCATCGACCTCCTTGGAGTCTCACCTCATGGCTCTGGACATGTGGACCTTGGTCAGGCTCAGCGCCCAGGATGTCTGGGCCATGTCTCTCCTTTCGGTAATCTGGACATGTGGGCCTTGGTCAGACTCGGCGCCTAGTGAGTCCGGGCCATGTCAGTAGAGTTGGTCCATTCTATAAGCCGACTTATCGACTTGTCATGTTTTTCCCCAAACAATGAGCCCCCCTACTCTTTGTGCCGACCTGTGGAGGCCGAGGAGTAGATCGAAATTGGGTCGGATTATGTTTGGACCGAGCGTATGATGAAGCATTTATTTCCAGTACGGCAGCCAGCACGAATATCGGAACATGTTACCTCGTTCTAACATGCATCGATTCGTTTCCAGAGGTCACACGAGCCGTGAGGCCGTCGTTTCAACGACGGGACAAATAGGAAGAAGACGCGTGGCAGGGAGCTCGATGGCGGATCCAAACGGCGCATGATGTGGTGCCACGTGTTGGGCTGAGGCATCCGAGGAGGCACTAATTCGACTTCCCAATTAATGTCGAAGCTACGTGGCACGGCTATAAAAAGAGACGGCCTAGCGTCTTCCCTTTTTTTCATTTTCGCGCCTATCTTCTCTTCTGTTATCTCTACTTTCCTTCTCTTTATCCTCTGCACTACATTTTCTGCTCTCTCTGCATTCTTCGGCATCTCCACAAAACTCCGGTGAGCTCCTTCTCCCTCCCCTTCTTTTACTTTTAAAAATGTTAGACTCTGTAAGCCCTCGGGAGGGAGTTTACGATGACGAAGATGAAACGAGTGACTTTTGGGCTGACTCGAAATCACCTTCATTGCTGGTAGAGATAGCGGCGGAGGCGGACGCTCGGCTATCGTCTGCCGAGGCTCGGGCCGCACTGCTGAGGTCAAGCTAGAGGCGACGAGGGTCGCCCTCGAGGAGTCTGCAATGGAAAGGGCCCGTCTAGCCTCGCGATCGGAAGAGGTCAGAAAGGCATATAATAGGTGTTACAGAGAGTGTGCCGAGGCTTGTGATGCGGCCAATCGAATTAGAGCGGAGACCAAGGCTGCTCTCATCGTCGCTTGGAGAGAGGCCGTGGAGGAATATCAGTCATCTCAGGCCTTCGAGGATGAGAGGAACACCCTTTTTCGCCAAGGTTACGCCGAGTGCGTGAGGGGGATGATGGAGAGTTTTTCCGGATCGATCTTTCTAGTTTCGACGAGAGTGAGTCAGGGTCCGACGGTCCTGGTGGCGTGGTCACGGTTGATCTCAAGACAATTTCTGAGGCCACTCCTGAGACAGCTCCCGAGGCAGCCCCTTCGGCCCATGATGCGGAGGCTGAGCCTTGAAGTTGATTTTGCGAAGCAAAATTCTTTCTGCTCCCATTTTCAGTTTATGCATTTCAAGCGTGCCGAGCACCAAGCTCGAGAGCATCTGCAGCTTCAAGCACGCAGAATATCGAGAGCGTCTGAGGAAGCGAGCATCGTCCACCCTTGATCTTATGTATTTTGTTTTTCTTTTTTGCCAATGTAACACCGATGCAAATGCTGATGTAATGCTGATATAACATTTTTATCTGATCAATGAATACATTTTTCCTTGTAATCCATTGTTTGATTTACATTGTTTGTCACGGATCCTTGCATGTTTATCGACGAAGGTTGAGCAATGATCGTCTGTCGGCCGACTCAGGAATAGTAGAGACTTGAGTGCTCGGCATTCCAAGGATGAGGCAATAATTAGCCGGTCAGATCTTCCAATTGATATGTGCCGGGTCAGACGGTGCTTGCAATCATGTATGGTCCTTCCCAGTTTGGCCCCAACGTACCTGCACCGACCTCCTTAGTATTTTGGAATGTCTTCCGGAGGATTAAGTCTCCCACCCGGAACCTTCTAACTTTGACTCGAGTATTGTAGAACCGAGACACTTGCTGCTGACGGACAATCATTCGAAACCAAGCTTGTTTTCTTCGTTCTTTCAGAAGGTCGAGGTCGAGCACCAGAGCCCCTCATTGTCTTGTTAGTCGAATGAGCTTACTCGGGCGGTTGGTAATCCGATCTCCATGGGGGTGATCGCCTCTGACCCATACGCTAGGAAAAATGGGGTCTCTCCTGTCGCGGTCCGGGTTGTGGTTCGGTAGGCCCACAATACCTTGGGGAGTTCCTCGCCCCAAGCTCCTTTCGCTCTGTCAACTTTGGTTCGAAGGTGTTGCTTGATGATCTTATTGACAGCTTCGACTTGTCCATTGGCTTACGGATGGTGTAGATATGAGTATACACTTCAGATCTCGAGACTTTTACACATTTTCTGGTACCGCTTGTTGTCAAACTGTTTCTCGTTGTCGAAGACGATAGTCTGAGGTATCCCAAATCGGCAGATAATATTTTTTCAAACAAAATTCATGATTTTTTTCTCAGTTATCTTGGCCAACGGCTCGGCCTCGGCCCATTTGGTGAAGTAGTCCATGGCGACGACGGCGAACTTGGTCTGACCCTTCCCTATAGGGAAAGGTTCGATGATGTCGATTCCTCACTGAGCGAAGGGCCATGGTCTGGCCATGGGGGTGAGCTCCTCTGGTGGCTGCCAAGGGACAATGGCGAATCTCTGGAATTTATCACAATTCTGGACGAGCTTCCGTGCATCATGCTCGATGGTCGGCCAGTAGTAGCCCTGTCGTACAACCTTATGAGCTAAAGATCATCCTCCAGAGTGATTTTCACATATGCCTTCATGAATCTCTCTTAGGAAATAGTCAGCTTCATCGGGTCGCAGGCATCTTAAGAGTGGCATAAATAATCATTTCTTATACAGTATCCCGTCGAGCATGGTGTAATGAGTGGCTCGAATTTTTAGTCGTCAGGCCTCAGTTCGATCTTCAGGCAGTTCGCCTCTCTTGAGATAACAAACGATTGGGTGAGACCAAGTGGGTCCCGAGTTGATCGGAAGCACAGTCTAGACATTGGTTTCGTCAACGCTTGGCTTAGCTACGAACTCAATCGGAACGGAACGAGGGATCTCATCTTCTTCAGCTGTGGCGGGCTTTGTTAGTAGATCAGCTTTGGAGTTTTCTGCTCGCGGAATCTGGACGACAGAGCAATGTTGAAAATCGCCGATCAACTCTTTAGCTTTTTGTAGCTAGGCTTTTAGTCGCTCTTTTCTAGCCTGGTAGACGTCGGCTATCTA
>JAJHSJ010000001.1:89725363-89787091 GCA_021015155.1 Magnolia officinalis
TCCCGTGCATAAGTGCAATCTCCACATCTATCCTTTCAGCTCGAGATCGTATTGAGCAACCAGCACCAACACGAATCTGATAGACACCTGCTATTACCATTGACGAGACTATCTCTGAGAAGTCGATCCCTTCTCTCTAAGCATAACTCTTCGATACCAACATTGCTCTGTATCTATGTTATATCTTCTTGAAGATCCACATGCATCCAACTGATTTCCAGCCCACTGGAAGCTCCACCGGCTCTCACGTGTCGATCTTGTACAACGAGTCCATCACATCATCC
Organism: Magnolia officinalis; assembly: GCA_021015155.1. NCBI lineage: Eukaryota > Viridiplantae > Streptophyta > Magnoliopsida > Magnoliales > Magnoliaceae > Magnolia > Magnolia officinalis. The sequence continues at coordinate 89,725,648 of JAJHSJ010000001.1, forward strand.
ATAGTCACCTTCCACTTCTCAGCACCAGGCTCACCTAGAGCAATCTGACTAATAGACAGATCCTACTCGTCTTTAACGAGAGCATATGCGATGTTGGAGACGTCCATGTACCTCGTTGATATCCTGCGATTATGATGTGTGATTCTTCTCATAGGTGGCTACTCCACCTAATCAGTATCTCTGTCCGCGCGTCTCAGTCTTCATGCTCTGCCTGCTCATGTGGTCATGGCCAGCATGCTACACACATGCAGAGGTGAAATCCGTTACAACCACTACGACTCCACCTGTTGAACTACTCCCAATCAACCTGTAAAGATTACCGAGTCGTTGTGCTTTCATGATTACCCGTGCCCCTTTAAATACTTTAAGGGTACCATCAATACCGGTGAACTTACAATATATAGCCTCGAGTGCACCGAGAGAAATCAAACTCTTCTTCATGTCGAGAATGTGCCTTACCTTGGTCAGGGCATACTCTGTCCCATCAAACATCTTGATGCGCACCATACTAATAGCCACAACATTACAGGCACTGTCATTGGCAATAAACACTTGCCCACCATCGCACTCTTTGTAACTGGCAAACCAACTCCAATGAGGAGTCATGTGAAAGGATGCACCTGTGTCTAGAATCCACTCGCCCTTACGATCATCGTATGGGCGTCTAATCATAGACACAGACAAGACATCACCATCACATCCACTCGATCCATCTGACATGGCAGCGTTGGCTTCCTGTATGAAGCCTCAGATTCTTCTTTCATATATTTAGGATTTGCACAATCCTTCTTCATGTGTCCTTCCATTCCATAGTTCCAGCACTTTAACTTTCCTTTGCCCTCGTCCTTAGATTTGGATCTCGACAATTGGCCTCGACAATTGGCCTCGACAATCAGAATCGGCCTCGATGATCGGCCTAACAAAGGGCCTAAGGGAAGGTCACAATGAGGACTTTCAACCATCATTGTCCATCAATGTGGACATTTAACCAACATTCCTCCCAAGGAGTGACCCATACAAGGAATTCATACACAATGTAACGAGCCATACATGCATCGCATTGGGCCTCAACCATGGGCCTCGAATACATCACAATGGGCCACTCACACGGGTCCAATATACATCACAATGGGCTACACCTCATGGGCCACATATACATAACATTAGGCCTCACTCATGGCCTCGTATTCATCACATCGGGCCTCATCATATAGGCTCATATACATCAAGTGGGCCGCACCAATGGGCCATGAAACAAATACATCACGGTGGCCCTCAGAACTTTGATGTGGTACATCAACTACATAGCTGGAGTGAGGTACGCCAGTCAATCCAATCCCCACCGTCCAAGGTCTGGACGGTGTGGATTTATAATATATCATCAAGGTTGGCCCCATCGTGGATGGACAGTGTGTAGATACAACACATACATCTAGTGGGGGTCGCAAGTCCCAGAAAACGGACGGCGTGGGTGGAACAGATAGACTGTGTGGGTGAAACAGATGGCGGCGGGGGGGTAAAACACTTACATCAATGGGCTCCACCGTCCATGGCTAGACGATAGACGGTGTGGATATGAAACATATACATCATGTGTGGGACCCACGTGTGTGGACAGCGCACACATCAAGTGGGGTCCACGTCCAGAGATAGACGGCCTAGATAAAATATGTACAGTATGGTAGGCCCACGTCCACTCCGATGGACAATGTGAATACATAACATACCTCAAGGTGGGCCCTACCTATCCAGAATTCAGATGGACGGCGAGGCTGAAAACACATACATCATATGGTGGGCCTCACCATCCAAAGGATGGACGGATGGCTGGATTTATAGCACATACATCAAAGAGGGCCCCACCCAGCGAAATGTCCCGATGGACGGCTGGATGGAATAGATGAACGACATGGATTTAAAATACATACACCAAGGTAGGCTGCATGGGTGGACTGTGTAGATAAAACACTTACATTATGGTGGGCCACGTGCTGCCAGCACGTGCATCTGGTGAATCCCCACCGTCCATATACATCTGGACGGTGAGTATACATCATATACATTAAAGGTGGTCCCACCATCCAGACCACGGGATGGGGAGGATGATAGAGTGCATACATCAATGTGGCCCATCTCCACACGTACAACACGTGTGGAGTGGGTCCACAACGGACGGAAGATGTAAGATATAATACATACCTTATGTTCAGACCCATAGACACGTGTGGAATTCACACATGGATGGACGGTTTGGATATAACAATACCTCGTGGTGGGATCCACTATCCACATGGCTGGACGGTGTGGATCTCACATACCTCGTGGTGGCCACGTCGAAATGGATGGACGGTAGTGGATATACAATACATTCACCAAGGTGGGTCCCACCCCCACACGTGCCACACGTGTGGGGTGTTTGTATATAAAACATATACATCATGTTGGTGCCACAGCGGCTGCCAACGGCTTGGTGGCCCCTCTCTGCACTGTCAAGAAATGGATGGTGTGGATATATGATACATACATGAAGGTGGATCCCACCCACACGTGTGGGGTGGGCCACTTGCTGGAGGACAGGGTGGATATACCACATGCATCAACGATGGGCTCCCACAGAGCTTGGTGACGTTGCAACAACAGCAACGTCCAGCTGCTGGCCGTCCCCCTGATGGATGGCCCAGGTCTACCACATGTATAAGGTGGGTCCACACGCGTGGGACCCCCACCAGCTTGGGACAAGGCTGATATTTGTGGTTTCCTTTCATCCAGGCCAGTCCAGCAGTGGACAGCAAGGTGGACTCCACCAACAGGATGTACATAAAAATTTTTATGGGCAGTCTACATTTGTTTACATTGGGTGGGCCGCACACACACATATATACGCCATCATCACCATTAAAAGAGAGGGAGAGAGAGAGAGAAGGGGAGAGAGAGAGAGAGAGAGAGAGAGAGAGAGAGAGAGAGAGAGAGAGAGACGTGAGTAGCGAAGGGACCCCGCCACTATGGGTCCCTCATTAAATAATGCATACATCAAGATGGGTCCCACCATATGTGGGCCCTCTAATCATCAAAATCACAAAAAAAAAAAAAAAATACCCACCTATGATCTTCTCGGACTTCTCCTCATCTTTAGCTCCAAAGGAACAAGGTTTAAGGGTTGAGATGAAACTTGGATGATGAAGATGGGAGATAGGAAGTGGGCCACACAAAGCTCTCTCTCATGGAGCTAGCTTGGACGTTGGGTCTCCCTTGGGATTTGCTTGAAATGAGAAAATGAGAGAGGGAGGAGTGGTGATGGGATGAAAAGGGATGGGTTCTCTTGACTTGTGGTAAGAAAGGAATGGGTTAAGAATGGGTGCTTTGACTTTAGGTGAGAGAGGGATGGGTGTGATGAGATATGTACTTGACTTGTACATTGATTGATTGATGTGACGTGTCGTAGAGATTCTATCAGAATTCGCAACGCGCGGTGTTTCTTCAGAATGTACATAGGCCCACAACACCTAGCCAGGATATCGCATCGGCGCGCGAGACGCGGCGTTAGAACCGCGGCGACGGCGCGATCGCTAGGATACAAGTCTCAGGTTGAGCCGACTCTGAAATGCGGGATACAACTCAGGATCACGTGCAAATGCCGATTATAGGTCGCGGGTTGCCGGAATTTGACCAAGAGGACCGCGGAAGCCTACGGAACGCTACGGGCTAGGATACGAGTCTCACAGCTCTCCTCTCCCTCCTAATAAAAATTTCATCCTCGAAATTTACAAAACAGATAAGGGAAGAGGAAACATCATCAAGTATATATGTCAAGGCACAATCAATCTACAAAAGGATGAAGATAACTCTCTCTAATCTCAACCTCGCCCTCCCAAGACGCATCATCAACACTATGGTGACCCCACTGATCCTCGGATTCCGGTCAGAAACGATCGAAACTGGAATACTATACATCCTCACAATCTCAACAGTAAGGATCTATATCAGAAAATCTCTAAGTTATTCGAACTCGGGGATCTAACCATTCTAAGTTCTCAACAATCATACGGTGCAAGATAGCTATCAGTAAATATGTGATGTTATCTTCAGGTATTCCCAAGTTATGCTCTGATACCATCTTCTGTCACGCCCCAAATTTGAAAATCGGGCTCACAAAATTCTCGATTGCCGAATCCGTTGCCTTTCAGCATTGATCCGTTATCGAATCCGTAGTACCCCATTCTCGGCTCCCAGCGCCCATATGCCAGATTCCGATATTGGGATCCTACAAGGAGGATTTTTCAACGTACCTTTGTCTCATAAGAAGTATAACCACAAGTATACCCAAATCACAAAGGCAACATCATCATCACATATCTATTAATATAAACATTTGAATTCAATACTCAAAGGGAAATACATATGTAAAATCAAAGCTCCAGAAGGCCGTTGCACGCTCCATGCTCAGCGCTGTTGTAACCTAACGCCACCTGCACGCATCTATTGTGTATAAGCTTATAAAAAACTTAGAGGGTGGTGTAGGTGTGTGCACAAGATAAGTGTCAAGTATTCAATACAATGTCATAATCATACAATGTCGGAAATAAGTGGAAATACTAATAAGATCATGAATCATACGATATTAGAGTAAGCGAAAATACTGACAAGATCATAAATCATACAATATCATAGTAAGCGGAAATACTGACAAGATCATGAATCATACGATATCAGAGTAAGCGAAAATACTGACAAGTCCATAGTGCCATCAGCCGTACCAAGGCTATGCGATGTAACGCATGAATGCTAACGGCCATATCAAGGCTATGCGATGCAAAAACATAATAAGTCAATATCAGATGTCGAGGATGCAATGCAATATGCAATGTGAATAGAATGACAAGCTGGAGTGTGAAGTCGAGATGATAGTACATAGTATCGCAAGCTACGGGGTCTATCACAAAGGACTTCTATCCAAACCAGTCTTATACCTAAATTTGGATAGTCAGATTCAATGTGGTAGACTTCTGATCTCAGGTTAGTCGCCCGCCCAACCGAAATCCTGGTCATGCGAAGGTACACAACAATTAGTTGCACACCACAGCCCGAGTGGATAGTGAATAAATGAGTATGCAACTCCTACTCAATAAGTCCATAAATCAGTACAGTTCCTCTCTGGGAAATCACCGGGGTCTAGTACACTCCGAACCAGATTGCCGCCCCATCGTGCCCAACAAGGTGAGTGAAAGAGACTTCACAAGCGGACCCATTCCTCGAGTTGGTCAAACTCAGCCTAACTTTGCCCCCTCCTCTCTGACAGGTTAGGTCGCACCCCCTTCCAACCGACCATGACACAGTGGAAGATGTGGCCTAACGGTATATGGCCCTCATGCGCTCATGCATCTACTCAGTCTAGATGTTGAAGCAACCTCTAGAACCAAGAGGGTTTAAAAAATTTTACCTAAGGATATCTATAGCACCCTTTGTAGAACAAATTTCCGGTGTCCCATCTGACCATCCACGATATGCCTGTGGAGGTTATGGCCTTGATGTCGCTAGGGCGTAAAGTGGTCATATCACAAAATGCGAGATGCATGAGTCATACCATCCAATCATGCATCAAACCTGCGCGTACCACACGCTCATGTGGACAACTCCTCCTATCAGGGAGTCTCATAATAATTTGCCCAACAGCATGTGCTATGATCAATCATTCCTCATATCAGGTATACATATGATGCGCATGGGCATGGGTCGTGAAGCTATACTAAGCATGTTATATGATGATGGTGTGATGTGCATAGGCATGGGTCGTGAAGGTATACTAAGCATGTTATATGATGATGGTGTACTTTCCTTATATCAAGGATAGGCCTAGATAGCCTACTCATAACAAGAATGGGCCTCACAATGGGCCCAAGGGAAGGTCACAATGTGGACATTTAACCATCATTACCCATCAATGTGGACATTTAACCAACATCACTCCCAAGCAGTGGCCCACATAAATATCATTTCATACATTATAGTGAAATCATACATTACATCGGTCCGCACATTCATCGCATTGGGCCTCACTCAAGGGCCACATATACACCACTTCGAGTCTCACCATACGGGCCACAAAATATCATAATGGGCCTTATCAAATGGGCTACAGATACATCACAACGGGCCACATACTTGGGCCTAATACACATCACAATGGGCTGCATGACATGGGTCTAATACACATCACGATGGGCCGCATGACATGGGCCTAATACATATCACTATGGGCCTTGGCACATGGGCCATAAATACATCACATCGGGCCTCACTCATGGGCCGCACATACATGACAATGGGCCTCGGCATATGGGCCATAAATACATCACATCGGGCCTCAAATATACATCACAAGTGGGCCTTGCACATAAAGCAAGTGTGCCCTGAAAACTGATGGACAACAAGAATAAAACATACATCATGGTGGTCCCCTGTCCCTAAACGGCGTGGATGAAATCACACATCAAGGTGGATCACACGTCTTACGGACGGTGTGGATAAAACATACATTGTGTGGGGTCCACGTCCCATGGACGTCAAGATATAAGGCACATACATCACCTGTGTCCCACGTGGATAGTAGGGATGAAACACGTACATCATGGCAGGCCCACCATCCCATGCTGGACGGTGCGGCAGATACATCACCTAGGTAGGCCCCAAGGTGTAGGTATCATGATGTTATACTGTCACATACTCATAATCGGCATCGATAATCGGCCTCGACAATTAGAATCGGCCTCGATAATCGAAATCGGCCTCGACAATTAGAATCGGCCTCGACAATCGAAATCGGCCTCGGCAATCAGAATCAACCTCGGCAATCGGAATCGGCCTCGATAATCGGCCTAACAAAGGGCCTAAGGGAAGGTCACAATGAGGACTTTCAATCATTGCCCATCAATGTGGACATTTAACCAACATTGCTCCCAAGGAGTGGCCCATACAAGAAATCCATACACAACGTAACGGGCCATACATACATCGCATTGGCCCTCAACCATGGATCTCGAATACATCACAATGGGCACTCACACGGGTCCAATATACATCACAATGGGCCGCACCTCATGGGCCACATATGCATAACATTGGGCCTCACTCATGGCCTCGTATTCATCACATCGGGCCTCATCATATAGGCCTCATATACATCAAGTGAGCTACATCAATGGGCCGCACCAATGGGCCATGAAACAAATACGTCACGGTGGCCCTCAGAACATGCTGATGTGGTACAGCAGCTACATAACTGGAGTGAGGTATGCCAGTCAATCCAATCCCCACCGTCCAAGGTCTGGACGGTGTGGATATACAACATATCATCAAGGTTGGCCCCATCCTGGATGGACAGTGTGCAGATACAACACATACATCTAGTGAGGGTCACACGTCCCAAAAAAACGGACAGCGTGGGTGGAACAGATGGACTGCGCGGGTGAAACAAATGGATGGCAAGGGGTAAAACACTTACATCAATGGGCTCCACCATCCATGGCTGGACGATGGACGGTGTGGATATGAAACATATACATCATGTGTGAGACCCACGTGTGTGGACAGCGCACACATTAGGTGGGGTCCACGTCCAGGGATAGACGGCCTAGATAAAATACGTACAGTATGGTAGGCCCACGTCCAGCCCGATGGACAATGTGAATAATCACATACCTCAAGGTGGGCCCTACCTATCCAGAATTCAGATGGACGACAAGGCTGAAAGCACATACAACATGTGGTGGGCCTCACCGTCCAAAGGATGGACGGATGGCTGGATTTACAGCACATACATCAAAGAGGGCCCCACCCAACAAAATGTCCCGATGGACGGATGGATGGAACAGATGAACGGCGTGGATTTAAAATACATACACCAAGGTAGGCCGCATGGGTGGGCTATGTAGATAAAACACTTACATTATGGTGGGCCACGTGTTGCCAGCGTCATATACATTAAAGGTGGTCCCACCGTCCAGACCACGGGATGGTGAGGATGATAGAGTGCGTACATCAATGTGGCCCATCTCCACATGTACAGCACGTGTGGAGTGGGTCCACAACGGACAGAAGATGTAAGATATAATACATACCTTATGTTCAGACCCATAAACATGTGTGGAATTCACACGTGGATGGACGGTTTTGATATAACAATACCTCGTGGTGGGATCCACCGTCCACATGGCTGGACAGTGTGGATCTTACATGCCTCGTGGTGGCCACGCCGAAATGGATGGACGGTAGTGGATATACAATACATTCACCAAGGTGGGTCCCACCCCCACACGTGCCACACGTGTGGGGTGGGCCCACACCTCCAAATGGAAGGACGGTTTGTATATAAGACAAATACATCATGTTGGTGCCACAATGGCTGTCAACGGCTCAGTGGCCCCTCTCTACATCGTCCAGAAATGGACGGTGTGAATATATGATACATACATGAAGGTGGGTCCCACCCACACGTGTGGGGTGGGCCACTTGCTGGAGGACAGGGTGGATACACCACATGCATCAACGGTGGGCTCCCACAGACCTTGGTGACGTTGCAACAACAACAATGTCCAGCTGCTGGCCGTCCCTTTGATGGACGACCCAAGTCTACCACATGTATAAGGTGGGTCCACACGCGTGGGACCCACCAGCAGCTTGGGACAAGGCTGACATTTGTGGTTTCCTTTCATCCAGACCAGTCTAGCAATGGACAACAAGGTGGACTCCACCAAAAGGATGAACACAAAAAAATTTATGGGCAGTCTACATTTATTGACATTGGGTGGGCCACACACACATATATACGCCATCATCACCATCAAAAGAGAGGGAGAGAGAGAAGGGGGGAGAGAGAGAGAGAGAGAGAGAGAGAGAGAGAGAGAGAGAGAGAGAGAGAGACGAGATGGAGAAACGTGAGTAGCGGAGGGACCCCACCACTATGGTCCCTCATTAAACAATGCATACATCAAGATGGGTCCCACCATATGTGGGCCCTCTAATCATCAAAATCACACAAAAATCACCCACCTATGATCTTCTCGGACTTCTCCTCATCTTTAGCTCCAAAGGAAAAAGGTTTAAGGGTTGAGATGAAGCTTTGATGGTGGAGATGGGAGATAGGAAGTGGGCCACACAAAGCTCTCTCTCATGGAGCTAGCTTGGACGTTGGGTCTCCCTTTGGGATTTGCTTGAAATGAGAGAATGAGAGAGGGAGGAGTGGTGATGGATGGGTTCTCTTGACTTTTGGTAAGAAAGGAATGGGTTAAGAATGGGTTACTTTGACTTTGGGTGAGAGAGGAATGGGTGTGATGGGATATGTACTTGACTTATACATTGATTGATTGATGTGACGTATCGTAGAGATTCTATCAGAATTCACAACGTGCAGCATTTCTTCAGAATGTACACAGGCCCACAACACCTAGCCAAGATATCACATCGGTGCGCGAGACGCTTCGTTGGAACCGCGGCGATGGCGCTATCGCTAAAATACAAGTCTCGGGTCGAGCCAACTATGGAATGCGGGATACGACTCAGGATTGCGCGCAAATGCCGATTATAGGTCGCGGGTTGCCGGAATTAGACCGGGAGGACCGCGGAAGCCTAAGGAAGGGTACGGGCTAGGATACGGGTCTCACAAACCTGCTGCCATGTATCACCATGTTGACTGGATACACGGTTGAACCATTCTGACCATCCTTTCACGGGTCTTGGACAAGATCTCTATGTCTTAAAAGCATTAGTAGAATCCAGATGGGAATAAGACTGAAAAAGAAGCTTTTCCCCAAGACAGTCAGGAAAGAACGGGTCTATGGATTGGATCTGTTCAAGAAGGATTTCATGATGGAAAACTGAGCGGAGAGTAAGGAATGATCTGTTTGGTTCGATAGGAATGTAAAAAATAATGTCATTAATCACTACATTGAAAGGAAAAACGTTCAATTCTTTAATAAAATTTTCTTGATAATAAGTCGAAGCAGAAGAAGAAGCGACCATGGCGGATTGTAGAATTTTCAAAAGAGAAAGGAGAAGCATGAAAAAGCAAGAGTCATAGAAAGGTACAAAAATTATGAAATTATGTATATATCGGTTAGAGATGCGTGCATTAATGAGAGGATAATCATGACTCCTCGTACGACATGAATATGTGCTACATGTCATAATGACGGCCATAAAAAAGGAGCAAAATCACTTTCAGTTTTCATTTTGATCGAGTAGAAGCAATGGGGAGTTGACACGTGAAAAGACGATCAATCGCATTTATTGTATTGAACAAAGAGCCACCATCACTTTCACCTTTTTACCTAAAAGGCGAAGAGACAAGAGGGGGGAAATGTTATGTCCTATTTTTTATCATTCTGAGATAACCCATTAGAAAAGGACACGTGTGTATAGCATGCTAAAGATCTTTAGAGATATTTAGAGCACTTTTCGTAAAATTATAGATGGCGATAATCTAATGATATACGTCATTTTATAACGAGACATGATTGAGAAACTTAAAGGTGAAAAGTGGTCGAGCGAAAAGAATGGTTAGAGGGACACGTGTCAAGAAGAGAATGAATGATCTGAAAGACCAACGTGGAAACGAATCAACTACTGTAACTATTAAATAAAGAAAGAAACACCTGCGGATAGCAACTGAAGATAACTATAAATAGTAAGGAATCTAACAATGCAAGTCGTCTCACACCACACAATCAACCCAGTCAAATTATATTTACTTATCATAGCTTAGCTCTAAGCTATGAGAAACGATAATCTAGTATCGGTAATCATTAGTTGTAATCTAGTAGCAGTAATCTTTAGTTGTAATCCAAGTCTATACTTTTATGCTAGACTATTCTCGATATCAATACAATCAATTCATCTTTTAAAAATGCATCTTTTCGTTGCTCCTTCCGACCGACCGAAAGTATTTCTTTTTTTTTAACGGTTTTCCCACTTATAAAAGTCCTTTCGTATGGGAGGCAATGTACAACCCATTTTCGGAGGAAGAACCCCACCCTTCAATAATTGTCTAATTTATCTTATAATTGACTAGTAAGTGAATGAAAAGGTGACCAATCTTCTCATGTATCGGTCATATACGATTGCGCTTGACATATCTGCATATCTTGTTGGCATTTGGGGTCAAGTTGATCGGTTTAAATCAAGTCATACGATCAGTTTTAGCATGCCCACACACATAACGCATGAGCAAAAACAAACCAAGTACCAATAATATTAATTCAATCTAAACAAATTAAATTGTGAAAACCGCTATGGAGAAGTTACTGGATAGAAATCAGATTAGTTGAACAATTCTACCCTCCGATTGGGACACTTGTTTTTTAAATAAGGCCATGAATCTTATTAATTTTTAATCGTCCAATACATGTGCAGCAATCTTATAGTTTGATCGTGATAAAAGATTTTGGCATATAATTCATTTAAACTAGTCATCATAATTTGGATAGCTTATTTTGAATTACATATATGCCATGTGTGAAATTAACAAGTTCTTCCTACCGACGTACTCTGTAAAGTTAAGATAATCCATGTCGCTTTCGCTCCAGAAAATCAGGAGTCGGGACAATCCATGATCCACGTGATGTACGTTTGCTCGAGTGCATCTGTACATATTGCAGTACGATATGGGGACTTTTGCATTCGAATTTGGCTGAATGATCCAAACCGTTTATATGGAAAGTATCACTTTTGACGATGGAGAGAATAATAAAAGCTCTACGTTGGATTATTTCAAACATTAAAGAGCTTGATCTTTTGGCCTTGAGCATTAATGGTCAATACAACTTTTGTATAATCAATGGGCTGTAATGTCCATCTGAGATTATTATTTTATTTTTTTTTTCATGACATCTTCTATCAAAAGGAGTCCTAATCAAATAAATGGTTTTTATATTTGAAAAAGGCCTAAATCCAACGGCAACGGTCCGATGCTTCTTCTTCTAATGCATCGAGATGTATTCGAGTAAAACGTCCATGTGGCCTTACCCAACACGGTGCCATCCGGATAGCAGGGCCCAACCTGTGTATTTATTGTATATCCACGTCGTCACCCGCTTTGACAGCTCATTTTAGCCAATGATACCAAAAATGAAGCAGATAGAAATCTCAGGTGGGCCACACCACAGGAAACGGTGGCGACTGACCATTGAAAACCTTATTGTGGATCATAACGGTTTTGTATCAAGCTGATATTTGTTTATTCCCTTCATACAAGTATTTTGACCTTATCAACTGGTTGGATGGTAAATAAACATTATGGTGCGCCCTAGGTAGTTTTTTAATGTTGGGCATTCAATCACCCCTGTTTCCTATAGTGTGGTCTACCTGAGATTTGGATCTACTTCATTTTTGAGTTCTTGGGTGAGGCTGGAGCTGCACCTAATCCACTCCCTAAGAGTAGATTGGCTAGTGACCTAACACTAGGGGTGTACATCGAGTCGAACTGAGTCGAGCTGGCCTCAGCTCGACTCGGCTCAGCCACTAGTTGACCTTAGCTCAAACTCGGCTCGGTCCTCGAGATTGATTGGCCAGGTTAGCTTGGTTCGGTCACCAGTTCGAGCCGAGTTCGAGCCAAGATTGAGCCGAGTTTGTCATTGCAGCATTTTCACAAATACCTTAACTGCACCTTCAAAATCTCATTGTATTTGAGACAACAGCAATGGTTTTACAGGTATTTTATCAAACACCTTCTAAGCAACATAAAAATCAAGAAAAAAGTGGTGTTAGTTTCATATACATACCTTCCTCACCACCCGCCACACTTCTTTAAGTCATTTCATCAAACACTTGGTGAGCAACATCAATATCGAAGTAACCGAGTCACCATTTGGTGAGCAACATCAATATCAAAGTAACTGAGTCACCTAACTGGTTCAATCCGAGTTCAATTCGGGCTGTGTTCGATCCGAGTTGAGTTGAGCTGGGGCTAGCTCAAACTCGGGTTGAACTCATTTTCGAGCTCAACAAATTAGCTCGACTCTACTCGAACTCAACTTCGAATAGAGTCTAATCAAGCTTTTTCGAGTCGAGTCGTCCGAGCTAACCAAGCTAGCTTGGTTCGTGTACACCTTTACCTGACACTAGCCAATGGCTAATGGTCAGTGCTATGTGGGCTCCACTATGATGTATTTGTTTCATCTCATCTACTTTTATAGATCATTTTATATTATGATCCCAAAAATAAGGTATATTTCAATTTCAAGTGGACCACATCACAGGAAATAGTGTTGATTGAACGTCCACCATTAAAAACTTCTTGGGCGCCATAAAAGTCTTGGATCAAGCTGATCTTTGTTTTTTCCCTTCATCTAGTCTGCATGACCTAATCAACAAATTGGATGTCAAATAAACAGGACTGTGGGCCTTAGGAGGATTTTAAAGGTGTGTACTCAATAACTACTGTTTTCCTGTGGTGTGGTCCACTTGAGATTTATATTCCCCTCATTTTGGTATCAAGGCCTAAAATGATACGTAAAAATGGATAGACGGAATGGATAAAACACACACTTCATAGTGGGGCCCACAGAGCACCGACCACTAGCCACCGGACTAGGAGCAGCGACTCTAGCCAAACAGCGTCCCATGTGATGACCACGTTTTCACAGGACCGCGTAGACTGTGCGTCGAATCCCATTTTGTAAATGGTAGGAACACTGACATAACAATGGACAGCAAATGATCTGATCAATCAAGACCGACCAATTGATATGCAACCTAAACGATGGATCGCCAGTACATAAGCTGCAGCAATTGGCAATTTCTAATCTAATCGTTAGATATAAAACTTCTATACCATTTCACTAAACTTGGTTCCGATTTCAAGAGTGTGGCACCTCCAAGAGGTGGCCCACTAACTGAATGATCCAGATCTATTGCCAAAGGGTGCCAATGAGACGATTATGGGGTTTTTACCATTTACTAAGTGGTACTAGAAGCATATTGGAGTTTGGAAATTACTAATGGGATCGGTTTTTCAGTTATGACAAACTAGGTCAATCGTTCAGTAATTAATCAAGACCATGGGTGTGTTGCATCCAAGTGTATGGACCATTCCCCAAAAATATCCCAAATTGGAAGATCCTAGCCATGTATAATAAGTGGCTATGTTGGTTCAGTGATCACATACCGTTGATCTGTTGCATCCAACTCACGGATTGACCGTTGACTATTTCTCTTCCTCCTAACTGTCTATTTGAGTGGGACAACTTGAAATGTTATATTGTTTTATTGACGAGATTTTTGGAGCATGGTACATCCACGGTAAGACAGAAGCAAATAAGGTCTTAGACTATTGAATCATGGGTGGGCCCCACTTGTCAGGATTAAAATTTCGGAAAAAAAAAAAAAAAAACCACTAAGTTCGTGAAAAGACACTGTTGCATATCACATAATTCCACCTGTACGAATACGAACCCTGGAAAATGGGCATAGATTAGGTGCGGCCCTAGGAAACTTGATCATCGTGATCTATAACCGAGATCATCATCATGATATCCACATTCCAGTATATTGAGGTTAAATTGATTTTTCAAGGCACAACTTCAATAGATAAATCCATGAATAATGACAGTAAAACATTATGACATATTCAGCCCTCATGGCTAAGTGGGAGATGTTGAATCAATGGCCATAAGGCCCTCTTAACCCTCATCATTCGGGGTGGAGACCCATGTAATCCCCACAATGGTTTGCTAATCAAGATATTTAAAACCTAGTTTTAATGCTTAGTATTTATAAAATAATATATATTTTATGAAATCGGATTCAATCGTTAAAATCAAATATTAATGTGGATTAGCATTTCTAAAGTAAGAGTGAGGCATTTCTCTTTGGGGTATTGAAGATCCTATTAGCAATGTAGATCAGATTCTATCAAAAGGCATTAGCAGCCCCATTTTAAGATACTTGAAAGGCACAAAGAAAACTGTAACCTTTTGAATTTTCGTTATTTTGGATTGTCAAAATTTCTTAATTTTTTTTTTACATAACTAGTTTACGTTATCATTTATTGACCTATGATGTTCAAAGTAAGCCTATACGTAAGTGGTACTGATAAAGGACCGCACAAATAAGATTAATCATTCGTAGAAAGCCAACGAATCCGCCTGATCACTTAAACCTAAAGTCTAGTCTCGTAAATTGTTCATCTAGGGCCCAAATCTAACCGACCTATCACTGACTAATCAAGACAACCGTAACTAAATTAAAGATCTACTCAAAGCCGAGCCAGCTATGGCCTGGATCTTAACTAACGGACCAAGTCAACCTATTTGCGCATTTATGCTAAGAACCAACAGTTTAGAGTGATCATGACCGAATCACTATCTTCGCTAATTTCGAATAGGCTACACTGTGAACTTAATTAATCCAGATCCTAACAACTGTGCCCAAGAAATCTCCCTACCCAATTCATTCGAAAAATGTCCCGATTATCCAAACAAGCTTCAGACCGCTCGTTAGTGGGCCACTAGTTCCGAAATTATAGAATAATATCCATCTCACTGGGCTTGACGTCCATCGCTGGTGGCGAACCAAGAAAGTGCCCAAAACTGCTCAACTTGGGCCAGAAGTTAAGTGCTTGAAAAGCGCGAATCCCCTAGGCTGAAATATGAAAACTTAAGTGAAATAGACATTCCGCTCTTTCGCGAAGTTGTGGCTTTCTAAGCATTAGATTGTAACCAAACTCAAGGATATTTCTCTTCTCATATCCGTATAACTGTGGACCCGATCGATCATCAATGACCGTTGATCACAAATTAGGCCCTCACGGCCAATCAGGTCATCCGTTTGCCGCCAAATTTGAACCAACTACTCATCCGACAATGGGGCACATGCTCCATGATATAGATGGGCCAGGGGACCACTGGAATGGCCCTATGGGCCAAGAACCAACCCACTAGGAGCATGCATGTTAGAAAAAAAACTCATAGGGCCATAAAAACACAAATTTCAGACTATATAAACCTGAAAATCACACTCCCTCACTCGCATACATATTTTTCTGTTGTAAGGGAGAGATGGAGTGGAGAGAGTAGAGGAAGGGAGCCCCCAAGGAGCTGAATTTGGGTAAAATTTTCCTCCTACCACAGCCCGCATCGGAGCCTATGACTCCGCCACCGTAGAAGCGACCCACCGGCAATATAGAGGTAATCAATCCAGCCACTTTTCAAATTTTGGCATTTTAGGCCCCTTGCATGCACTCTAACATGCAAATTCTATCGGCGTAGGGCTCTTATACACCAACCTGCGGAACCAAAACCTTAGGAGAGGCTCCACGAATCATCGGATTATTCCTTGGTGCGGACTATTACCTCTAGGTTGCCAATTATATCGAACATATGTCGCAAATAATAATTGTGTAGTGAAAATTGTAAATCGCATGCTAACTAGTGACTAATCCTTAAGCCTATTATCCTCCATGAAGTAAAATTTCCGTTTACAATTGCCGATTATTGATTGTATGCTAGAATAGACCGGATACACTGAAATTTCATGCTCACATGTTCCATATTTTTCTCTCATACATGCGCCTAATTAGATGATTGTGGTAAAATGTGCGATGATTGAATAATGCACTTACATGCCAATTTGTTTGCCCATATTAGCTAGAATATCTTGAAATAATGTTTAGTTGGTTGCCTATTCCTGGATAGAATTGATTGTGGCATGTTGTAAAATATTAGTCTATTGGTAATTGTGTTGGCCAACAAACTGAAAAAATTCACAAGGGCAGCCCTACTGGATCGGCTGCCCTAGGCAAATCCGACCAATTCAGGCCAAAGACAAACAACCGATAGTAGTTGGACTATACGGGATGCCTGCACACAGTGCCAGTTGTGCCGTAATTCGCTTAAGTCAGCCGAATTAGTCTACTAGTTGGCCAACCATGTATGGTCACGTCTACCTGAATCTGAAGTACCACATACCTTTGAGAGGCCTATTGATAACCATTAATGATACGATCCCACTAAGACTCATGAGCCGGGAATGGTGTAATGGGACATTGTGTCTGAGATATTGGCCTACGCCGGGGTAATGAGTCTCCCCGTTAGAGCTGAGCAGAAAGGGACCGATCCGGCGGATCCAACCCGATCTGACCCAATCCGACCCGAATAGATCCGAACCGAAGGCCAGGAACGGGTAGGATCGAGTTGGCCCAGTAAGATCTGACCGTTAATCAGATCGATGGTCAACCCGGACCGACCCAATCCGGAATCCGATCCGATTCGATCCGATCTGATTCGATCCGATTGGATCCGCACAATGTTTATTCGCCATTATTTCCTGTAATGTTGTCCACTTGAGATTGGGATATACCTCTTTTTTTTAATACCATAAAATGATCTAGAAAAATAGATGGACGGCATGGATGAAGTAAATACATCATGGTGGGGCCCACTGAGCACCGACTTACCATCCTTTAAATGGTGGGATGGGGAGTAGCCAATCCATCTTCTCACACGGCTCGAGGTGCCTCGAGCAGAGCTCCCTGACGACATAAGCAAGCCTTTCACGTTCTTGCTTGGGATGTTAGGTGGGTCCCACTGTGATGTTTGTGATAAATCCACACCGTCCATCCATTTTGGGATCTCATTTTTGGCAGCATGTACTAAAATGAGCCCTCACAACTGATGGACAGTGTGGATTTCTTACAAATATCATTGTGGGCCCACATAGCATAAAATCCACGTCCCAAGGAAAAACCTTGGGACGCGAATCGGCAGGTGTACCACACACCAGCACAACTCGTTTGGTGTGTTGCCATCAGCAAGTTTTGTGGGTCCCATCATGAGGTATGTGTTATATCTAAATCATCCATCCACTCAGTGGGCTCGTCTTAAGGCTTGAGCTGAAAAATAAGATAGATCTAAAGATGAAGTGGACCACACCGCAAAAAGCAGTGGGATTAAACGTCCACAACTCTTTTACGGTCAAGAATATTCAATTTGAACCGTACCTAACCCGATCTGACTTAATTTTCCTGACCGAGTCAAACTCGGTTCAAGTCAGGCCGGCAATACAACGGATCGGATCAAGTCAGAGGACCCGGACTCGATCCCGGATCGGATCGAGTTCGGGTCAGGCATTGAAAACTTCAGACCGAGTCGAGTTGGCCCCAATCCGGTCCAACTCGACTCGATGCCCACCTCTACTCCCCGTAATAACCAATGAGCAACCAAGTCTCAGGAGCCGAGCATGCTGGAATGGAATACTGTTCGTGTTGTTGGCCTACGCTAGGGTGAAGAGCATCCCCTTAGTGACCAGCGAGCGTAGGAGGTGACGGGTCCTTTTTCGAACAGCCCCCATCAAATTACCCGGCCGATAGTTCCATGTCAAAGTACCGTTCGAACGACCCGGGTATAAATGGAATTGGGTAACGAGCCCTTCCCTGTGGTGATTTGGTTATGCGACAAGCCCGCACCTCGAAACTGAGTGATCATACTAGGTGTTTGGGTGATGACCCATACCGAGTTGATACTCATGCCTTTAGATATCATGTCTTACCTTTAGAATTATTAATTTGTGAGACAGATGGATGATACCTAAATTTGGATCATGGATCGCAGGCTCAGAGCCGCTACAGTCTCCTTGGGCCAAGTGATCTGGATAACACCATTAATTAAATTGAGAGGTTTCAGCTTCCCCAATTTTGCTGGATGAACGGACTTAATTAAATACTTGGCTAACATAAATATTCATGTCATTGCATTAGCATAGGTTGGCGACTCGGCAGTTAAGGTCGCATTTAGGGAGAGTTGGTCATATGCGAACGTATAAATGGTGTCGCTTAAGGGAGTGTTGGATGGTGAGGGCATACATCATATCATTATACCATGTATATGCATTAACAAGAGTATCTAGGAACTGCATACTTTGCTTTTTATTAATTGTGCATGTGAATTTGATAGCTTATGTAACTTAATGTTAATCGAACCACTGAGTTGATCACTCACTCCTACTCTGGGACGGTGTTTTAAAACACCAAGCAGACCCTATCTTAGATGCAGGTACCACAGAGCCTGACGCGCTAGATGAAGCGACCATTACATAGTCTATTTTAATTCCAGGAACTGCTCAATGCCAGGTAAAATGAACTATACAACCGATTACGCGGGTCCCCAGCCTCACCGAAGATAGTGCAGCCCTTACTGTGGGATCCACCTTGATTTATGCATTATACATCCACGCCATTCATCCGTTTCTATAGATTATTTTAGGACATGATCCAAAAAAAGAAGCAAATCTAAATCTCAGGTAAAAAATGGTGATTGAATGCCGAACAATTAAAAGCTTCCTAGGGCCCAACATAATATTTATTTGCGATATAACTAATTGGTAAGGTCGAATAAACTTGGATGAAGGGTGAAAATAAATATCATCTTGATCCAAAACTTTTGTGGCCCACAAGAAGTTTTTAATGGTCAATCACCACTCTTTCTTATTATATGGTCCATCTGAGATTTGGATCTGCCTATTTTTAGGCTTATGTCCTAAAATGTCCTGAAAAATCGTATGGACAGCATGGATGTAGAATACATGCATCAAAGAGGGCCCCACGGTCAAAGACGCACTGTCTTGGGTGAGACCTAGGCTGCACCTAATCCACTCCAATGATATTAGGAGAAACAAAGAATTCTACTATCATATTCTAATGGGATTTGATTTTGAGACCATGGCTTTACAACATGAGAATCTTATAATGCACCAAAGAGAGTGGACGATCCACTTTTAAATTGAAATGTGGTGTGGACCACCTAATCTCCTTTTTCCTTTTTCAAAAGTGGGTTGTCCCAATCATTCATTTGATTATGATGAGGTGGTTCATGTTCCTTTTCATCACAACGTGATTTTATTCTTATTATATATAATTCATGAAAGTGTGGGCTTATTAGATGGATGTGAATTTTTATTTTTTTTACAAACTTGACCCAATTTACAATATCAACCGTTGGATAGCAGTTTTGATCCTCTACATGTGGCCCATTGTTTAGTAATCGATGCGGTTGCTTCAATTGGCCTCATATTGGATGGTGGTACCTCAAAATTTTCTTGGAGTAGAAGATCGTGACGATTATATTTTTGTCCTTCTTTCTTGAACCGTTGTTCGGTTCTTTCTAGACTATGTATTTGTAGGTTACTTATACAAGGGTAAGGATTTTCTATTGTGGGAGATTTTCAGGCCACTGTCCATCCATGGTAGTGAATATCCGATCAACCATCTAGATTATGGGATCATGGACCGCACGTGTATGGAACTGAAATGTCAACAAACTGCACATTTGTTGGAAGACAGGAATTATTTGATAATACTTGGGATGGGAATGACGTTTGATACGCAGGCACTTGGAAACGGTACATAGAAAATATTTGTTGTACCCTATTCTTACCATTATTGAGATAACCAATTAAAAGAGTATACATGTCATTTTTCTGGAAATATATAGCATGCCAAAAATCTTTAAAGATATTTAGAGCTTTTTTCATGGAATTACAAGTTGCGTTGATATGATGATACACATCATCTAATGACAGGGCACATGGCACGACTGAGAAGCCCATACACAAAAACTGGTAGAGTAAAAAGAAAGGTTAGAAGAACACATGCTAAGAAGAGAAGAAAGGATCTGGCAGACCAAAGTGGCAACGAATCAACTACCGTAATCTTTAAATGAAGAAAGAAACATATAAGAGATAGCCACTGAAGATGTTTATAAATAACAAGGAATCTAACAAAGCAAGATGTCTCACACCAAGCCAATCAAACTAACTAAATTATCTTTCCTTATCATAACTTAGCTCTATCCTAGGAGTAGCAATAATTCAATAATGGTAATCTTTAGTTGTAATCCAAATCTATGCTTTTGTGTTATACTATTTCCAGTATCAATACAATCAATTCATCTTTCAAAAAGTCATCTTCCAATTGATCCTTGTTACCGACTATAAGTATTTTATTTTTTTTTTGTTTAATGGTTTTGACGCAGGGGAGGACGTGAGGTCGAGCACCGTCTTCCTCAAGAGGATAACTATTCCGAATCCACGGAACTTCTCTGGACTCCTCACAGAGACTTCTCGAATCCACGAGAAAAGAGAGTAGAAAATAGAAATAAATTCTAAATAAATTCGAAATAGCTTAATTAATTCATAAAAACGAGTTCACAACCCTTTAAATAAGGGTACTAAGCAATGGGAGAGAAATCAGAATCAAACTACAACTAGGACTCCTAGAATTCGCGACTTACTATAAATAGTAAACTTACTATTTATAGACGGTCGTGATGTCTACTAGTGCTCAAGGTTTTCGGCCAAAAATAGTAAGTGTCCTATTTGGCTTCACCAACCCGTTCTCCTAATTATTCTAAGCTCTTTTCACATTGGGCGCAACTCCTAAAGCCTGACGGATGAAGAGTTATAATCAAACTAAAACTTACTATTTATAGTAAAAACGAAATTGAAACAGGGAAACGACCATCAAATCAGGGGTTTCTCGCAATTCCGAGCGTCGCAACCTAGCATAGCTGGGTTGGTTGGCTAAAGTAGCTCGTTCTACCCCAAAATCATATATTTTTCATCTGCTAACTCATCCTGGATTGCAAGATACGACTGATTTAAGGTCTGATGGTCCAGATCACTTCTGTCGCCGACCGGGCCTTTTCTGATCCATCTTTGCCATGTAATTGTCCGCGACCCGCTCTACATCAGTCTCCTCCACTTCAAAAGAACTCGTCCTCGAGTTATCATTATGCGCTGGTTCATGATACTCAGTCAGGTCCGCAACATTGAAAGTTCGTGAGATCGCCATATCATCTGGAAGATCAACAACATAAGCGTTGTCATTGATCTTTCGGATGATTGGTACCGGTCCAATCTTTTTATTCTTCAACTTGTTATACGTTCCGGTCGGAAATCTTTCTTTGCGCAGATGGACCATTACTTGGTCGCCCACCTCGAACACTTTCTGTCGCCGATGCTTGTCCGCTTGCTCCTTGTACTTTTCGTTTGAGGCATGTAGCTTGTTCTGTACCTCCGCATGAATGCCCATGATTTTGTCTGCCATATGTTCTGCTGCAATGCTCATGCCTGGGAGCTTGGGCAGAGGGACCAAGTCTAGTGTATGGCGAGGTACTCGTCCGTAAATAACCTGGAACGGGGATTTTCCTGTCGAGCGAGTCACCATGTTGTTGAATGCAAACTCCACTTGAGACAAGGCCAAATCCCACTGTTTTGATTTTTCTCCTGAAATACATCGAAGGAGGTTTCCCAATGTGCGATTCACAACCTCGGTTTGACCGTCAGTCTGTGGGTGGTACGCGCTACTGAACCGAAGGCGTGTATCGAATCGAGTCCACAAAGTCCGCCAAAAGTGGCTTATGAACTTCGTGTCACGGTCAGAAGTAATAGTCTTGGGAACCCCGTGTAGCCGCACAATTTCTCTGAAGAATAAATTCGCCACGTGTGTTGCATCGAGAGTCTTCTTGCATGGAATAAAGTGCGCCATCTTGAAAAAATGATCTACTACCACGAACACCGAATCCATGCCACGTTGTGTTCGTAGGAGACCAAGCACAAAGTCCATAGATAAATCCTCCCAAGGGCCGTCAGGCACGGGTAACGGGGTGTAGAGGCCCGTATTATGAGATTGCCCCTTGGAAGTCTGACAAATATAACAGCGTTGGACTGCCTTTCCCACATCACGTACCAATTGCGGCCAGTAATACCGTTCTTCCACAAGAGCTCGCGTCTTGTCTCGCCCAAGGTGTCCACTGAGGCCACCTCCATGTAGCTCTTGGATTATCTGTTCCCTTAGCGAACTCTTTGGGATACATAGTCGATTTCCCTTAAAAAGGAACCCGTCTTGTATATGTAAGTCACCGGGGTGACCTTCCTAACATCTAACCCATGCGTCCTTGAAGTCGTCGTCGTCTGCATATATGTCTTTGAGGCGATCGAATCCGACAACTTCATTGCTCATAGTGACTAACAAAGTTGCACGGTGACTCAGCGCATCGGCTACTTTGTTCTGTTGCCCTGACTTATGGTTTAGCACGAATGTGAATTCCTGCAAAAATGAGATCCATCTAGCATGCACACGGTTAATGTTAGCTTGACTATTAATAAACTTGAGGGCTTGATAGTCCGTGTAAAGTATGAATTCTCTTTGAATCAAATAATGTCGCCGGTGTCGCAGTGCCTGGACCACCGCGTACAACTCGATCTCATATGTAGACCACTTCTTGCGTGCATCACTAAGTTTCTCACTGTAGAAGGCTACCGGCCTACCTTCTTGAGACAAAACTCCCCCAATCCCAACATATGAAGCATCACATTCGACTTCAAACAGTTTGTCGAAGTTGGGAAGTACAAGAACCGGGGTCGTGAATAATCTGCGCTTGATTTCTGCAAAGCTCCTGTCGGCTTCGTCAGTCCACTGAAACTGCCCTTTCTTCATGCAATCTGTGATCGGTGACACAATGCTACTGAAATTTTTCACGAACCGACGATAAAATGTCGCTAGTCCATGGAAACTTCGTACTTTGTGAATATTTTTGGGAACCAGCCATTCTCTGATTGTCTTCACCTTTTCCTCATCCACTCGAATGCCCGTGGATGTAACCACAAAACCCAGAAACAATAGGCTATCAGTCATGAAGCTACACTTTTTTAAATTGAGGTACAGTTTATTTTCAGTGAGCACTAGAAGGACCTTCTTGAGGTGCTCCATATGGGTGGTTTCATCTTGACTGTATATCAAAATATCATCAAAATAAACCACAACGAACCGCCCAATGAAAGGTTTCAGAACTTGGTTCATCAACCTCATGAATGTGCTAGGCGCATTACAAAGACCGAAAGGCATGACCATCCATTCGTACAATCCTTCCTTGGTCTTGAAGGCTGTTTTCCACTCATCACCCGGCCGTATTCGAATCTGATGGTAGCCGCTCCTTAAGTCCAATTTAGAGAATATTTTTGCGCCCTCTAACATATCCAACATATCATCCAACCGTGGTATAGGAAACCTGTATTTTATGGTGATCTTGTTGATGGCCCGGCTGTCGACACACATGCGCCAACTCCCATCTTTCTTTGGAGTTAGCAGAGCTGGTACAGCACATGGGCTCATGCTTTCTCGAATAAGACCCTTACGGATCAGTTCCTCCACTTGTCCTTGCAGAATCTCGCATTCATTCGGGCTCATTCGGTAATGAGGACGATTAGGTAAACTGGACCCAGGGACAAGGTCGATATGGTGTTGGATATCTCGCATAGGGGGTAACCCATCGGGAAGGTCCTCAGGCCAGATTTCTTGGAATTCATGTAACAAGGGCCTTAGTTTTTCAGGGATGATGGTAGGCTCGAGTTCTTCCCCTTTTACAATTAATGCATAAGTCTGTCCTGTTTCTTTGGATTCTTCCACGAAGTCCCGAATGGTTAAGAGAAAACAACCCCCCACTTTAGAAGTTTCAGGTGGTCCTTCTGGATCCATAGGGGCCAATATGGTCTTCCGGCCGTCCTTGACGAAGATATATATGTTATCTCGCCCTTTATGAGTGGCGTCACGGTCAGATTGTCAGGGTCGACCAAGTAGTATGTGACATGCTTCCATGTCAACCACATCGCATACTACTTCATCCTTATAATGTTTGCCAATTGAAAAAGATATGGTGCACTGTTCAGTTACCTTTGTTTAACTGACCTTCTTGATCCAACCGATTGTATATGGAGAGGGATGACGCTCTGTTTTCAATTGTAATTTTTCCACCATGCCCCTGGAGACGATGTTCTCGCTGCTTCCACTGTCAATGATCACGTCACAAACCTTTCGATTCACCGTACACCTAGTGCGGAAGATGTTATGCCGCTGTGGATGCACTTCTTTTCTTGGCGCATATAATAGCCGTCTCACGATGAGCGACTCGTCGTGATCTTGCTGAACCCAATCTGAATCATCTACCTCGTCCTCGGCGGTATGCTCCTGTTCTTCAATATCTGGATCTTCATAAGCGTTATCAGCACTACCATCATTAATCGCGAGATTTGCCACTTTTCGTTGGGGACAAGTATTTGACAGGTGGCCGGGATGGCCACAACGATAGCAATTGTTGGGCCTTGGCCGAGCATAAGGGTTCGAAATTGTACTTGGATCAGAGGCAGTCGATACGCCCCTTTGGGGTCTAGCTTGCCCGCTTCCCTGATCTCGGTTCTCAAACGTAAGAAGTTGAGTGCGTGCTCCTACGGGCTCCTTCCCCTTAGGCTGTGGAGCTCCCTGGGGTGGACCTGCCTCAGTGATCCTCGCAGTAGGATAGGCCCGTGTGCTGGAACGTTCAAGTTGCGCTTCTGCCCGAGTAGCCAACTTGATCGCATCATTCATCGTCCAGACGGACTGCATCTGGACCCGATCCTGGATCGTCATACGCAATCCACTGTTGAATCGGGCGACTTGCTACGATTCAGTCTCGACCAAATCGTTGCGCGCCGCTAGGCGGTAAAATTCTTCTGCGTACTCTCTCACCGACCAACTACCCTGTCGACAATTTTGGTATTGTTGGAATAATACCTGATCGTAATCGCTAGGGAGGAATCGGGCACGTAATAGCTGCTTCATTCGCTGCCATGTGCGGATTGGTGCTTTCATCTGCCTGGTTCGTGCGAGTTGCAGTTGTTCCCACCAAGCTGAAGCTCCTCCTTTCAACTTGTAGGCCACAAGCTTGACCTTCTTTGTTTCAGGGATGTCCATATAGTCAAAAAATCGCTCAACTTCAGAAAGCCAATCGAGAAAATCCGCAATATGTAGCTGGTCATTGAAGTTAGGAATATCAACCCGTATCTTGAAGTCTCGATCTACCCGATCGCCGCCTTGCCTGGGCTGTTGGAAGATCACGTCATCAATCTCCTCTTCACTGGAACCCCCGTCCTCAGGGACGGCCCTTGGATGCACTGCTGGTATTATCCTGCGATCAGGGCGATTACGAGTTTCAGCAATTGGTGGTGGAGGATTACCACCAGGAACACGGAGTTGCCCTAGGGTTTCTGCCAAGAGATTCGCTATGCGGTCCATGGAAGCCTGCAGCCCTTGCATGGCTTGTCGATTCTCTTGCTGCGCTGCTTGGAAAGTTGCCGCCGTTAAAGGAAAATTTCCTGGAGTACCGCCTATGGGATTGTTACCCGACCCGTTGTTAGAAGTCATCGTCCCGAGGAGAAACCTCGCTCTGATACCAAACTGACGCAGGGGAGGACTTGAGGTCGAGCACCGTCTTCCTCAAGAGGATAACTATTCCGAATCCACGGAACTTCTCTGGACTCCTCACAGAGACTTCTCGAATCCACGAGAAAAGAGAGTAGAAAATAGAAATAAATTCTAAATAAATTCGAAATAGCTTAATTAATTCATAAAAATGAGTTCACAACCCTTTAAATAAGGGTACTAAGCAATGGGAGAGAAATCAGAATCAAACTACAACTAGGACTCCTAGAATTCGCGACTTACTATAAATAGTAAACTTACTATTTATAGACGGTCGTGATGTCTACTAGTGCGCAAGGTTTTCGGCCAAAAATAGTAAGTGTCCTATTTGGCTTCACCAACCCGTTCTCCTAATTATTCTAAGCTCTTTTCACATTGGGCGCAACTCCTAAAGCCTGACGGATGAAGAGTTATAATCAAACTAAAACTTACTATTTATAGTAAAAACGAAATTGAAACAGGGAAACGACCATCAAATCAGGGGTTTCTCGCAATTTCGAGCGTCGCAACCTGGCGTAGCTGGGTTGGTTGGCTAAAGTAGCTCGTTCTACCCCAAAATCATATATTTTTCGTCCGCTAACTCATCCCGGATTGCGAGATACGCCTGATTTAAGGTCTGATGGTCCAGATCACTTCTGTCGCCGACCGGGCCTTTTCTGATCCATCTTTGCCATGTAATTGTCCGCGACCCGCTCTACATCAGGTTTCCACTTGTAAAGTCCTTTTGTAGAGTGGGAAGATAGGCTCTACAAGAACTTTGTGGCATCACCACTAGTGGTTCTTCATCATCTTGATCGATAGTGGCTAACAGAGCCTTGGAATGAATGAAAACACAAAAAGGTTCTGCTGATTGAACATTTTTAATGTCTTCATGAGCTTGATCATCCGGCAATGGGATATCTCTTGTCATCGCTTTAAAATCAATCTCATCAAGTTTCATTATGAGAGTTCCAGGTTTGTTCATTGCAACAACAACAATGGTTGGTAATTTTGGTCAAGATTGTGGAGGTATTGCAAGGACTACCTATTTCTTAGTGGCCGACAATTCTCTTGTCACTGTATATGTGGCCGAGAAAATGTTAGAAAGGATAAAGAAAGTAAAAAAAGAAAGCAAAGTGAAGAAAAAAAAAAAAAAGGAAAAACATCCACCTAAATCAGAACGAACAACAATTGTAGAATATCGGTCGATCATTGGTTGAATTTTAGAAGAATCATCGATAGATATCATCAAAGGCCGAGCATAAGTAGGAAAAGGTAGTGGATTAGGTCGATAAGGTTTCAGATAACGATTAAGAGGAAGATTGTTATCGTTCAGCCTTTCCATATCTTTTATCCATTTGTCGAAAGCTCAGTTGAAATGGGCTTTCTCATGTTTTTTATGAGTTTCTTTTATTTTCCAAGCATAATCTGAGGGTGAAAGTCTCGATCAATACTTTGTTTTAAAATATGTTTCAAAGGTAGAGACAACCTCAGCTGCGGAAGAGAGACATGAAGTCTGCGCTACAGCTCGGCCACTTCTACTAGTTGTTGCTAAAGGATTTATTAGGGCAACTTGAACTGTTGGAGGAACATGAGGTTTAGGGACAGGACCTGAAAGAGATCTAAGGTTAGAAATCTTCTTAAGAATGATTGAAGATGCAGGTGTCTGGGTTGATTGAATTGATAAATTTTCTTTGATCAAACCAACGACCATGACCTTTTGGCGCTTTGGCTGGGGAGGAGTTGGATCGATCAACTTTGTTGTTGTTGAAGGGGGGATGATCGAACTAATGCCGTTATTTGCGACTGTGTCTTTCTCTAACTTGGAGATAAAGCCAGTTTCAGCACTATTATTTTCTTATTCCCTCAATCACTATTTTTCTCTTCTCAGCTACAAGTTTCTCTATCTTTTTCACAGAAGGAAAGAGTCGGGCTATGATAAGCTCAGTATATTCAATAACCACATGATTATAATTATTTGCCCACCATTCTCAAAAAGTGTGCATTCGGCGAGGACAACTTGGGAAAATGGGAGGTTCGAAAGCCATGTACATCGTTTCGAAATTGCTATTGAGTGTTCGGAAAATTCTGAGTGAATCTACAAGCATATGGTTATATGGAGGTTGATTTCCAGTCATGTGAGTGAACGGGTAGAGAAGGGATTGAGGGAGACTAAATTGGCAAGCCAGGAGATTAGGGTAGTACTACTCAAGCCCTACATTAGCATTGACACATGTCTCCATAGTGTCGTCATGATGGAGATCTCTAAAGAGGAGATAGCTCTCCCAGGCCTTATATCGAAGTCCAGCCATCTCCACATTGGTTGTTTCATACCTTTCGGTGAACCAAGATGGACCGAACTCTTTATTGCGAAACGGAAAGAAAGAATTGTTGGGTTTATTAATGTCATTGGCAATGAAGAATTTCATATAATCTATGAAAAAATAGATGGCTCTAAGGTAAAAGATGTTCCAGTGGCCGAATGAAGTAAAAGAATCTAGAGGAGAAATAGAATGTACAAGAGCAAAGAGAAAGTATTCATACAACCACATCTAGAGAAGCTAAAAAGGTCCTCTGTTGTGGTAAAAACCCTTGGTGGTTGCATCAAACATGCCGCGATACAAGTGGTCGAGCAGGAATGGAGTGAGAGCTAACTGTCGTCCTCTAACTAACGCCTCGGTCAAATGAACATACTCTAGTTATCTGGACAGTATTTACATAGACCAAGTAATAGCAAATTCACATTAATAGGAATGTTGTATGCTTCTGGTCGTCAACAATGTCATGAAATTTACGCTGAGTGGATATAAAGGTAGAATAAGCTTACCCATTCTTGTCTGAAAGGACAAAGTATTGATCATTGTCCTAGGCGAAGTTGGGATAGAATGTATCTCCAAAAGGAAGGAGATGGGTGAAAGCGTAAATATCCATGATTGTTGGGATCATGGGATTGCATACGAAATTGAAAGTATTAGTTTATCGACTCCAGAAGGCAAAAACTGTGGCGAGAAGAGAAGTATTTGTTGTATACTCATGCAAAGATATAGTGATACATTCGTAGATACTAGCCTGCTGCCATGTATCACCATGTTCATTGGATACACAGTCAAACCATTCTGACCATCCTTTCATGGGTCTTGGGCAGGATCTCGATGTCTTAAAAGCATTAGTAGAATCCGGAAGGGAATCAGACTGAAGAAGAAGATTTTCCTTAAGACAGTCAGGAAAGAACAGGTCTATGGATTGGATCTGTTCAGAACGATCTTATGATGGAAAACTTAACCGAGAGTAAGGAATGATCTATTTGGTTCGACAAGAATGTCAAAAATGATGTCATTAATCACTGCGTCGGAAGGAAAAACGCTCAGTTCTCTAATAAAATCCTCTTGATAATAAGCTGGAGTAGAAGAAAAAGAAGCGACCATGGTGGATTGTAGAATTTTCAAAAGAGAAATAAGAAGCATGAAAAAGCAAGAGTCATAAAAAGGTACAAAAAAATTGAAATTGTGTATATATGGATTAAAGATGTGCGCATTACTGAGAGGATAATCATGACTCCTCATACGACATGATTATGTACTACGTGTCATAATGACGGCCGTAAAAGAGGAGCAAAATCGCTTTCACTTTTCATTTTGGTTGAGTAGAAGCAATGAGGAGTTGACACATGGAAAGACGACCAATTGCATTTATTGTATTGAACAAAGAGCCACCGTCACTTTCACCTTTTTACCTAAAAGCAAAGAGACAAGATGGGGGAAATGTTATACCCTATTTTTTACCGTTCTTAATATAACCAAATGTGTGTATAGTATGCAAAAGATCTTTAAAGATATCAAACATGTGTATAGCATGAAAAAGATCTTTAATGATATTTAGAGCATTTTTCATGAAATTATAACTGGCGTTGATCTAATGATACACGTCATTTGATAAGGGGACATGATCGAGAAGCCTAGAGGTGAAAAGTGGTTAAGCAAAAAGAATGGTTTGAGGGACATGTGTCAAAAAGAGAACGAATTATTTGAAAGACCAACATGGCAACGAATCAAATATTGTAACTGTTAAATAAAGAAAGAAACGTTTGAGAAATAGCACCAGAAGCTGACTATATATAGTAAGGAATCTAACAATGCAAGTCATCTCACACCGAACCAATCAACCCTATCAAATTATCTTTACTTATCATAGCTTAGCTCTAAGCTATGAGAAGCGATAATCCAGTATCGTTAATCTTTAGTTGTAATCTAGTAGCAGTAATCTTTAGTTGTAATCCAAGTCTATACTTTTATGTTGGAGTATTCTCGGTATCTATACAATCAATTCATCTTTCAAAAATGCATCTTTTAGTTGCTCATTCAAACCAATTGTAAGTATTTCTTTTTTGTTTAAATATTACCCCATTTATAAAAGTACTTTCCTATGAGAGGTAAGGTACAACTCATCTTCAGAGGAAGAATCCCACCCTCCAATAATTGCCTACTTATCTTATAACTAAATAGTAAGTGACTGAATAGGTGACCGATCTTCTAAGGTATAAATTATATACGATTGATCTACTTATCTTATTGGTGCCTGGGGTTAAGTTGTTCGATTTAAATCAAGTCATCCAATTAGATCTAGCATGCTCACCCACATCACACGTTACCTAAAACAAATCGAGTACCAATAATATTAATTCAATCTAAACAAATTAAATTGTGAAAATCAATGCGGAGAAGTTATAAGCTAGAAATCAGATTAGTTGAACAGCCTAGCCTCTGATTCGTAAACACTTGTTTTTTAAATAGGGCCATGAATCTTATTAATTTTTAACCGTCCAATACATGTGCAGCAATCTTATAGTTTGATCATAATAAGAGATTTTGGCATATAATTCATTGAAACTGGTAATCATAATTTGGACGGCTTATTTTGAATTACATATATGTCACATGTGAAATTTTTTAACAAGTTCTATCTACCCACTTGCTCTATCAAGTTAAGATAATGCATGTCACTTTCTCTCCAGAAAATCAGGAGTCAGGACAATCCATGATCCACGCCATGTACGTTTGCTTCAGTGTATCTATACATATTGCAGTACGATATCGGGACTTTTGCATTCGAATTTGGTTGAATGATCCAAACCGTTTATATGGAAAGTATCACTTTTGACGATGGAGAGAATAGTAAAAGCTCTAGGTTGGATTATTTCAAACCTTTAAGAGCTTGAATTTTTGGCTTTGAGCATTAACGGTCAATACAACTTTTGTACAATCAATGGGCTCTGTAATGTCCAATCTGATATTATTATTATTATTATTATTATTATTATTATTATTATTATTATTATTATAACATCTTCCATCAAAAGGAGTCCTGTAAAATAAACGGTTTTTATATTTGAAAAAGGCTTAAATCCAACGGCAGCGGGTCCCAATGCTCCTTTTTCAAATGCATCGAGATGTGTCCGAGTAAACCTCCATGTGGCCTTACCCAACACGGTGCCATTCGGACAGCAGGGCCCAACTTGTGTATTTATTTATATCCACGCCGTCCGCTTTGAAAGCTCATTTTAGCCGATGATACCAAAAATGAAGCAGATTGAATTCTCAGGTGGGCCACACCACAAGAAACAGTGGCGACTGACCATTAAAAACCAATTGTGGACTATAAGGGTTCTGGATCAAGTGATATTTGTTTCTTCCCTTCATACTAAGTATTTGTGACCTTATCAACTGGTTGGATGGTAAATAAACATTACGGAATGCCCTAGGTAGTTTTTTAATGGTGGGCATTTAATCACCACTGTTTCTTATGGTGTGGTCCACCTGAGATTTGGATCTATTTCATTTTGAGCTCTTGGCCTAAAATTACTATAAAAAGGGAATTGACAACCTGGATATACAATACATACATCAATGTGGGTCCCACGGTCAGGGCCATACCTTGTTGGGTGAGTCTGGAGATGCACCTAATCCGCTCCCCATGTGATGAGTAGGGGTGTACATCGGGCCGAACCGAGTCAAACTGGGCTTAACCCGGCCCGGCTCGGTCACCAGCCAAACCAACCCGAACCCCTCCTGAACTTGTCCAGCCCGAACCCGGCCCGGTCAGCAATCGGGCGAGTTCGGGCTGAGCTCAGGCCAGTTTCGGACCCACGATTTGGACGGCCTTGATTTTTTTACTCTACTCCATCTAATCTATGAGAAGGGATTTGGCAGATAACTTAAACGGCCTTGATTTTTAGCAAGGGCTTTTGTTATAAATTTTTGAGACTTTACTCCATCTACAAAGAGATCTACAATTTGGACGGCCTGGATTACTGTAAATGATTAGGGTTATTGGGTAAAAATTTAGGAATATATATATATATATATATATATATAGGTCGAGTCTAGCCGGGTCGGGCCAAGTCGGGTCAGGTCGAGTCGGGTATCGGGCCGAGTTGGGCCGAACTAGAACCTATCCGAACTCGGCCCGAACTCAGTTTCGGGCCGAAGAAAATGGCCCGTCCTGACCCGAACTCAGTTTCAGTCAGGCCGAGTCGAGCTTTTTCAGGCTGAGTCGAGCGAGTTAATCGGGCTAGCCAGTTTGTGTACAGCCCTAGTGATGACCATGTTTGTACAAGACCGACTGTGCGTCGAGTCCCATTTTGTAAATGGTAGGAACACTATGACATAACAATGGACAGCAAATGATCTGATCAATCAGAACCGACCAATTGCTATGCAGCCTAATGGATGGATAGCCAGTACATAAGCTGCAGCAATTGGCAGTTTCTAATCTAATCGATAGATATAAGACTTCCATACCATTTCACTAAACTTGGTTCCAATTTCAAGAGAGTGGCTCCTCCAAGAGGTGGCCCACTAACTGAATGATCCAGATCTATTGCCAAAGGGTGCCAATGAGACTACTATGGAGTTTTTATCATTTACTTAGTGGTACTAGAAGCATATTGGAGGTTGGATATTATTAATGTGATCGGTTTTTCAGATATGACAAACTAGGCCAATCGTTCAGTAATCAAGACCATGGGTCTGTTGCATCCAAGTGTGTGGATGGACCATACCCCAAAAATATCCCAAATTGGAAGATCCTAGCCATGTATAATAAGTGGCCATGTCGTTGTACGCTTTACATGGTTTTCAATTCTAAAAAGTGAGGCCAACGGTTCAGTGATCACGTACCATTGATCTGTTGCATCCAACTCGCGCATTGACCGTTGACTTATTCTCTTCCTCCAAACTGTCTATTTGAATGGCACAACTTGAAATGTTATCTTGTTCTATTGAAGAGATTTTTGGGGCATGGTCCATCCACGATGAGACAGAAGTAAAGAGGGTATAAACTACTGAATCATGGGTGGGTCCCACTTGTCAGGATTAAAATTTAAAAATAAAAAAAAATTTTAAAAAAAAAAACCCACTAATTCCGTGAAAACACACTGTTGCATATCACATAATTCCACTTGTACGAATACGGACCCGGGAAAATGGGAGCAGATTTGGTGCGGATCTTAGCGTGGGGCCCACCTTGATGTATTTATTCTGTATCCATACCGTCGATCTGTTTTTTTTTAATATTTTCAGGCTTGAGACAAAAAAGGAAGAAGATTCAAGGCTCAAGTGAACCATACTGTAGGAAACAGTGGTGATTGAACACCCTATCATTAAAAACTTCCTAAGGCCTACAGTAATCTTTCCCAACCGTTTATTTGCCATCCAACCTGTTGATAAGGTCACGTAATCCTAGTTGAAAAGGTAAAAAATATCAGCTTGATCCAAAACTTTTGTGGCCTGTTAGTGGTCAATCACCACTGGTATGGTCCACCTGAGAATTGGATATGCTTCAATTTTGGGCTCATGCCTTGAAATGATCTGACAAAACAGATGGACCGTGTGGATATAGAATACATACATCAAGTTGGGCCCCACGGTAAGGGCTGCACCGTCTTGGGTGAGTCTGGCCTCACCTAATCCACTCCCCTGGAAAATGTTCTCAATCATTTGATGCTTGGTGGTCAAGAAAGAAAGACAGACAATATAAAGAAGTGGGCCTTCATCTGTCTGTCCAAACAAAAGATCAACATAGAGAAATATAGAGAGAAATTGCGAAGATGGGTTTTGCTGATTTCCATGCAGCTTACCAGCATATGGTCCAGTGGATGGTTTTAACCACGAGTTGCATTTAAGTGATGATTTGAACCGATGCCGTTGTAAGAAACAATTGTGGAACTGGTGATTTTGTATGAAGATGAATATTCAATCGCTTATGCTCATATCCAAGATTCAAAGGTATGGAAAATCAATGAAGCATGATTATGAAGATTATAGTTTCTCAATAGTGATATTAAGAACATAAACCATCTGTATCAATCCATGGATGCAATTTAGAGGTGTTGACCAACGACGATAATATGGTATGGTGGCATGATAGCTTTGGAAAAGCTTTTGAGAAGCTTTTTGCAATTAATAAATCACAATCGTAAAAATTATAACTTGTTTATTTTACTAAGAATAAGTTGAATATGTAGAAGATTAGCGATCAATAAGAAATCTTAATAAATACACATTTTAATATAACACCTATTTATTTCACCAATTATCACAATAATATAAAGGAAATATGCAATGATTGCAAACTACTTTTACCGATCTCTTGACAATATTTACACTTAACTATTGATTCTTGTGTTTGGTTTATCGGCAGTAAAATTATAATGATGACATTTTTACATTACTTTAATATCAAATCATCAATAAGATAAATTAATGTCATTGTTTGGATCTGTGATTTTCACGGTTATGTCATGAAAATGTGCAATGATTACAAATTCCCTTCCCTTTCTTGAAAACATCTGCATTTGACCAAGACGATTTCAATGTTTGGTTTAATAGTGGTAAAATCGTAATGATGAAACTTCTACTTTACATTATCGAGGTAATTAGTGAACTAAACAAGCCCTAAAAGAAAACAACCTAAAATGGAAAAATTACCCTAATATAATCTAGCATCCACCTTAAACTCATGGTGCTCTGAAAAGAGTAACTTGAGTTTTAAAGGTACGATGAATGTTTATTCAAAAACAAAAGAAAATTTTAATGGTAAGATGGCAACGAAACAATGAATAACATGAGGTGATGAAACAACGCTTCCAATGGATGGGATTTCAACTAGTGTTCTTATAGTGGATATACACTTCTAATGGCTGGGAGTTCACTGTTTCTCTTCTAATGACATTAGATATTCTAATAGCAAAGAATAACATTTAGTCCACATGTCCGACACAATAACAAGTTTGGTCTAAATGTCCGACAAAATGACAAATCTAGTCCAAATGCTCGGTGTAAACAAAAGATACGTTAGAGCTATTGGCATAGGGGTCATGCTTGATCTCTATTTTGACTGCACTTTTTTCCTTTATTAATCATATTTGAGGTCCGACGCAGGGTTGTGTTTGCTCTTGGGAATGGCTCTGGTATCCACTTTTGGACGAAATTTGGTGCGGCAATGTGACTCTCTGGGAGATCTTTCCTAGATTTGTCCTTCTTGCCCTAAACCGTCGTATTTTTGTAGTCAGTTGTTACTCTATCGTGGGTAATGTGATTGTGTGGAGCCCCCCTTGTTGTAGGAATACAAATGATGCCGTGGTATCTGATTTTATCACTTTGCTAGATCTGTTGAAGCTTTCGACCCGCTCACCGGACGCTGATTGCTTGATTTGGAGAGCCCACCCTTCCGGGAGATTCTCATTCCGTTCATTGTTTCATGTGATATACTCTTCAAACCCATCCACAAGGTCATCTCATCCTTTCCACCATTGGTTTTATGAGACTCCTCCTAAAGTGGCATCTTTTGTGTGGCTAGTTGGGAGAAAAAGAATCTTGACGGTAAATATGCTGCAACAAAGATCCTTAATTCTGCCCAACGTATGTTTGATGTGCATGAAAGATGTGGAGTCAGTCAATCACTTGTTCATTCACTGCACTGTTGCTCGGTTAGTTTGGGAGTCCTTTTTCTCTATTATGCACGTGGCTTGGGTAATGCCGAAGACTATGGAGGATCTCCTACGGGCCTAGCAAGGAGCTTGCGGGTCAAAAGGTGAGAAAATAGCTTGGTGACTACTCATTATAGCAATTTTTTGGATCATTTGGAAGGAACGGAACGACCGCTTCTTTCGGGATAGATGCTCTTCTGTCGATGATCTGATTTGGAAGATCATTAATCTTTTATTGGGTTGAGTTCCTCATGTGAAAGTAGCTAATGTTGTGTATAATCTATCTTTCTCTTCGTCTTAGCCTTGTATTCTTTCCCATTTTGCGGACCTTGTGAATAAATTGTTGTTTCCTCTATTATTAAATAAAATCATATTCGAGGTGGTAGCCCTACCAGAATCACAACGTTGCCTGCCCTAGCAAGGATGGGCAACCCTAAACATCACATGTTCAACTGTGTGGGCCTTCATGGCCAAGTCACAGAAGGTGAAGATGTTTGACCCTATTAGCCCAATGGCTACTTCATAGATCATCCCGGTTAAGCATAACCAGACTTATTCGTGTTCTGGTGGGAATTTACGAAACGCTTTGAGAAATTATGTAAAGGAGAAAACCGAAATGAAATAAACCTTGGATTTGCATGAAGGAATCACAAAGATTCCATAGCAGGAAATCGGTAAGCAGCTTACTATTCTGGCAAACTCTGTACTGTGAAATAGAGAACCCACTTCACGTACTTAGAGAGAGAGAACTATTGAAATTTTAACAGAGGATTTTTGTATCTGTAAAGAGCAATGCAAGATATATTTGATCATTGATTTACACTGGATTTTATAGAGAATGAAGGACCGTGCATTTTTACAAAGAGACGTTTCTAAAAGACGCATCCAAAACCGTTCACAACGATCACGTCTTTTATGAAGAGACATGATCAAGCCAAAATATTGCATATTTATCTTCTCAATTGCACTAGTTTTGGATGCCTTTAAGTACTAAATTGATTCCTGAACATATGTTTTCTATATGCGAGGTAATTTGGAAGCTAAAGATGAAATCATGCTTAAAATGGATGAATTAAGCTCAAAGAATGATCAAGTGCAGGATTGGATGTTTGGATGATAGTATTAAAGAATTCAAGTACCAAATATCCAAGAAAACTAAGTACCAAAGATGAAGAAAAGTCTAAAAAATCACACAGTCAAGTAACAGAAATAACAAATTGTTTGGTCCCACCTAAGGTAGGTTTGGTCCAATTGAAAGTGGCACAAACAGTCCAGCAAGAAACAATGATTTCCAAAGTTAATTCTACTCGACTGATAGGGACGATTGGGTGATATTCGGTGCCACCGAAGGTTCGTTTTAATGCGACCTAAAGGAAACAGAGTTCATACATATTTCTGAAAAATTCAACTACAACTGAGAATTAATTCAGCTTGACTTTGGTACAACCAAATCATAACAAAAGTGTGTAAATTTAAAGTCGGTTTAAAATCTGTGCGAATTTTTTCTATTAAGTCAATGTTTAGGCCATTCTATGTATGAATTGGGGCTAAGGAGAGAGAGAGAGAGAGAGAGAGAGAGAGAGAGAGAGAGAGAGAGAGAGAGAGCCAAGGTGGTGGAGCTTTTATGGAACCGTCCTTCCTCTTTAATCCTTCTGTTCTAGTTTGTTTTTCATGCTTTTCTTTTTTAAGATGTTAGTCATGCTTGGCTAATCTCTTAGCTAAGGCTAAGGGATGAACCTTTTGATGGATATTCGATCTTTTATTCATTTTCAATTAAAGTTATTAGTCTTATATATTGAATTGTGATTGGATGTGATTGAATTCCTAGATTGGGGAAGAGATCAATCTATAAAGTTGATTGATTCATTATGGCTTCCGTGTACAGTGGATGCTTTTGATTCACTGCGATTAATTACCTATATTTTCATGAGAGATCAAGCCTATCATGATTTTAATCTATGTTGGTTATTTTTTATTGATACTATTGTTTTATCTTTCGACTAGAACGGATTGGAATCCAGTTCTAGTTAAGTTATCAATTCGAGAAGACGAATTAAGTTCAACTTCTATTGATGCGGACATAAGTGGTGCACCCTTTAGAGTGCACCAAAGGAAGAGGCATCGCCGACAGGGTACCGAAGCGGAGGAGTTGATGTGGATGGACGTTCAGTCCATCGGACCTATTTTCTGACGCATTACGAATGCAGGAGCGGTATGACCGCACCCTAACCATAGATCCATGGGTCGGATTTTACACCCTACCACACGGGTGTTTTAATTTTAGGCATTTTTATTCTTTTTTCTTATTTCAGGGGCTTTATTGCACTTTCTTTATTTTTTTCATCTTTTTTGTTATTTTTCTTATTTTTCAAGGGCTTTAGTGCACTTTTACTTTTCTCATAGCTTATATATACACTATGAGAAACTTTATTTTCATTATTATTGAATAAATAGAAATTCATATTTTTTTCTTCCTCTTTATTCAAGATATTATGTCAGGCTTGTGTCTTAGTACCATTCCGTTCCGTAGGATCCCGCGGTCCTCCCGGTCAAATTCCGGCGACCCACAACCTATAGATATCATTTACGTATGACCTTAAGTCGCACCCTGTAAACCCGAGCCGACTCAACCATAGACCTATGCCATTGCGACCGTGCCGTCGCTGCAGTTCCAACGCCGCATCTCGTGCGCCAATCCGACGCTTAGCTCGTGAGATGTGGTTCGCGCTCTATCCCGGCTGTTGATCGCTTGATTACGGGACCCACCTATCCCAATTGTTGCTTTTTCCTAGAAACTTATCATTAAGATGATGTCACCCTAGGGATGACATCACCCTACCCTAGCCCCTAGCCCCTAGCCCCATGCTTCTTACATGCACTCATTGCTAGCCCCCATGCCTCTTACACAACCACTCATTGCCTAGAAACTATCACCTCTCTCTCTCTCTTATCTATCTCCCTCTCTCTTTCATTTCTCATTCCTCCATTGCAATAACCGAGGACATCCCAACCCATCTTTAAAATCCATCAACATCTACCCTCTACACCTCTCAATCCAACTCTTCCAAACTCTTCTCTACCATTGAAATCTCTTCCCTTAAAGCATTGGAACCTAGTGGTGGAAGAAGAAGTTGAAGATCCAAGGTGGGTGCATGTTTAGGACTAGATTTTCATTCTTCTTTCATGGATCTTTGTCTTTTATTACATGGAAGCATGTAAAACCCACTAATCAATGGTAGAGATCCTACTTGACCCTTTGGATATAGCCAATGGCCCATCCTTGTTGCATGCATGATCCATGATGGGGCCTGTACAGCCCGTATCCTAATCCGTACCGTTCCTTAGACTCACGCGTCCTCCCTGTCAAATTCTGGCAAACCGCGACCTATAACCAGCGTTTGCACGCGACCCTGAGTCACGCGCTGTATATCTGAGTCGACTCGACCCAAGACTTGTACCATCGTGACCATGCCATCATGGCGGTTCTAACGCCACATCTTGCGCACCGATGTGATACCCAGGCCAAGAGTTGTGAGCCCGCGTTCATCTCAAGGAAAACACCATGTGTTGCAAATTCTGAGAGAATCTCGAACCAACATCAAATCAATCAATCAATGTACTAGTCAAGTATAACCCATCCCTCACCCAAAGTCAACATAACCCATTACCATCACTCACACCCATCACACCCATCCTCTCTCTCTCTCTCTCTCTCTCTCTCTCTCTCTCTCTCTCTCTCTCTCTCTCTCTCTCTCTCTCTCTCTCTCTCTCTCTCTCTTCCCTACCCATTTTTTCAAAGCATCAAAGAGCCTTTGGACGTCTAAGCTTGGAGACCAAAAACCCCATCAAAATAGCACCTTCCTTGCAAGATCCCACTTAATCCAACCCTTAGATCGCCATCTCCACCATTAAAGGAGCCACATTGGAGCTTTGGAGCGCTAGGGAGGAAGAAGAAGGAAGGTGGGTGCTTCACCCTCTCTCCCTTTCTCTCTTTCTCTCTCTCTTCCCTGTTTGTGGCCTACCTGATGTATGAGTTTATCCACGCTGTCCACAAGTGGGACAGCCTTGCTGTCCATCAAGCAGGGCCGACCCTGCTGACCGTCCAGCAACACCATTGCTGCCCATTTTTGGGCAGGCCCTAGTTGAACGAAAGCCACAAATATCAGCTTGATTCTAAGCTGGGTGGGCCACCTATGTGACCCCACTTTGACGTATGCACTGTATCCATCTATCCAGCAAATAAGACCACCCTGCAGTCGTTTAGGGCATGCATGACTGGCCGGTCATGCAGGGCTATTAATGAGAAAACACAAATATTAGCCAAATTCCTTTGTGGGGTGGCCCACATGCGTGGACCCCACCTTGATGTGTGCAATATAGCCACCGTCCATCCGGTCTCTCAGATCATTTTAGGACCTTAGAGATGGCCAGATCCGGTAGAGCAGGACCGTCCAACAGCAGCAGATCATCCATTGATGATGGTGCGTCTGAACTTCCCAAGCCCACTGTAATTTTTTTATCTGCCCTCCAATCTGAGGACTATGGGACCCACCTTGATGTGTGTTGTGTATCCACACCATCCATCTGCAGGTCGAGGGCTTTTGTGGGCTGCACCATTGCAGTAGCAGCAGTACCGTCCATGATACAGACGGTGGGCCGGCACCTTTGTTGTTTGCAGGGAAGGAAATCACAAATAGTAGCTTGATCCCTTTGTGGGGTGGCCCACTCATGTGGACCCCACCTTGATGTATGTTGTAGCCACACCGTCCATTTGGAGAGATCATTTGAGCATGAGCCCAAGGTTGGGGCAGACCCACCGAGCAGTAGTGCCCAACCAGGCCCACTAAGATGTATGTGTTTTATATCTGCTCAGTCCATCTGACTGGGTGGGTGTTTGGGTCCAGCCCACAACCTGGGTGGCCCACGCCCTTGTGGGACCCACTTTGATGATTGTATTGGATTCACACTGCCCTTGGAGCTGGCTCGCAAATCAGGCAGATCCACTGCTTGCTGGACCGGCTTCTAGTAGCAGATGGGCTTGTTGTGATGTTTATCCACGCCGTCCTTGCATTCCATGCCCACCTGGACGGGTCCCACACCCATGGTGGGTCGTCTACAAGTGGGACCCACCATAATTAGGTGCTTCATCCAGGCCATCCATCTGTTTACCGCCCAAAAAGGGCCAGCAGCAGGTGGGCTAACCATCCCGCAGACGGCCCACCTTGCTACATGTGTTGTACATTCATGCTGGCCATCGATTGTGGGGCCCATTACTGATGTGTGGGGCCCCCACACCATGTGTATATGTTTTATCCAGGCAGACCATCTGTTTGGACGCCCAGCAGGGCAGGGCGCTGTTGGACTAACCCTCCAGCAGGCCCATCTTGATGTTTGCATTGTATTCATATTAGCCATCTGTGTGGGGCCCATTAATGATTCATGGGGGCTCCCACACCATGTATGTGTAGTATCCAGACCATCCATCCAAATTTCCATATCATTTTAGGCCATGGGTCGAGAAATGGAACATATCCATATCTCAAGTGATCCACACCGCAGGAAGCAGTGGGTTGACTGTCCAACTATGGCCTATTTGCTACATGTATTGTACCTCCACGCTACTCATCTGGTGGGACCCATTGATGATGTATGAGGCCCACTGATGAAGCCCACCTTATATTTATGTATTCCATCCAGCCCGTCCAGCAGGTCCAGCGTCCTGTTAGGCTGACCGCCCACCATATGGCCCACCTTTCTATGTGCGTTGTTAAGCCATGCTGGCCATTGGTGTGGGGCCCATTGGTAATAATACGGTGTGGGCCGCTCTGTGGTATGGGCCCATACAGCTGCAGCAGGTCCAAATATCAGGTGGACGCCCACCAGGATATGTGTTGGGCTGGGGTGTCCCACCATGGGGCTGCCTAATGAGTCCCACCTTATTGTATGTGCTATATACACGCTTTCCATCCCTTTTCTCAGGGCCGTGGGCCCCATTAAGAAACAGGCACAACCCCAAGTGGACCACACAATGGATAGTGGTGGTGGAGTACCCACCGTGGGTTGCCTTATGAGGCCCACTTTGATGCATGTGTTAGATACTCACCGTTCATCCATTTCTTTAAAGTCGTGGGCCCCAACGCCTTGAGAGGACCACCCTGATTTATGGATTATATGTCCATTATTGGGGCTATCCTGTAAGGCCCACCATGATGTATGTGTTATGAACATACCGTTTGTCCATTTTCTGGGCCATGAGCTGATTGGTAAGGCCCATTATGATGTATGTACCCTACTCATCTATTTTTTTCTGGGCCATGGGCTACCCCATGAGGGCTTGTTATGATGTATGTGTTGCATACACTACTCATCTATTTTGTTGGATTATATGGGTTGTCCCATGAGGCCCATTATGATATATGTGTTGTATATGGGCTGCCCCTAAGGTCCACCATGACGCATGTATTGTATGTTTCCTTGGCCATGTATTTTTAGGCTATGGGCTGTCCCAAGTAGCCCACCTTGATGCATGTGGACCATGGGCCATCTCTTGAAGCCCAACATGATGAATGAGGTACTATGAATACTGCCTATTTATTTTCTAGCTATTGTGTGGGCCATGGGCTATTTTATAAGGCCCATTGTGATGTACATGAGACCCTCGAGTGAGGCCCATCATGATGTATATTAGGCCCTCTGTGTGAGGCCCATTATATTGTGTATGAGGCTCTTGTGTAAGGCCATGGGCCCATTATATGTTAGGCCCTATGTGGGCCACTCCATGGGAGCAATGTTGGTTAAATGTCCACATTGATGGGCAATGATGGTTAACTGTCCACATTGTGACCTTCCCTTAGGCCGTTGTTAGGCCCATTCTCATCATTCTTTAAGTGGGTTGACCCTAATCATTGGGCCCCATTTGCATGATTCATCTATTCTCATTGGGCTAACCCAATATGTTGGGCCCCCATTAGTTGTTAGTAGGATTATTTTTTATCTTGGAGTCCATCTAGGACTTATTTAGACCCCCTAGGACATCTAGCGGGCCATATGATAGTATGGTGAAAGAAACCTGTTCCAGATCCTTAAGAATATAGGTGGCCACCTAGGCCCAACCTTGATATGAGGAGAGTACAACATCACCGTAGACGGAGTAATCCGTGCTAACTGATTTGGTATATTCACTGTCGAGGACCAATCCTCATATTATAGATTAGATCTGCTGTCCTTTTATGGACCCCGCTATATATATAGGCTGATTATCGACTACGACTAAGTTAATACACACACTGAGTATGAGATAGCGTAACGTTGTGATTCTATGAAGCCCAATGCGATATGTGAGGCCCATTGTAATTATATGAGGCCCACTGTGACCATGTGAGGTCCATTGTGATTGCATGAGGCCCATCGTGACTATGTGAGGCCTATCGTGATTATATGAGGCTCATTGTAACCATGAGAGGCCCATTGTAATTATATGAGGCCCACTGTGACCATGTGAGGTCCATTGTGATTGTATGAGGCCCATCGTGACTATGTGAGGCTTATTGTGATTATATGAGGCCCATTGCAATTATATGAGGCCCATCGTGATTATGTGAGGCCTATTGTGATTATATGAGGCCCATTGCAATTATATGAGGTCCATCGTGATTATATAAGGCACATTGTGATGGTATGACGCCTATTGCAGCGCATGAGGCCCATTGTATGAGGGTCGTTGTGATTGTATAAGGCCCATTGTGACTGGATGAGGCCCATTGCGATGCGTGAGGCCCATTGTCATTGTGTGAGATCGATCATTGTTGTGTTCGATAATCATGCGTAACATCACGTTACATGCCCATACGCATCATCTGCATGTTTAATATAAGATGTGGTTGACTATTGCATATGTCATTGGGCAGATTATTATGGGACTACCTGAGAGACGGAGTTGCCCCACATGAGCACGCGGTA
This sequence comes from Magnolia officinalis, assembly GCA_021015155.1. Taxonomy (NCBI): domain Eukaryota; kingdom Viridiplantae; phylum Streptophyta; class Magnoliopsida; order Magnoliales; family Magnoliaceae; genus Magnolia; species Magnolia officinalis. The sequence continues at coordinate 89,769,846 of JAJHSJ010000001.1, forward strand.
CGCGCAGGTTTGATCCATAACTAGATGGTATGACTCATGCATCTCACATTTTGTAATATGACCACCGTACGTCCTAGCGAAATCAGGGTCGTGGCCTCCACAGGCATGTCGTGGATGGCCAGATGGAACACCAAAAATATTTGGTTCTAGCATACGGGTGTCATAGATGTCCCTCGATGAAAATGCTTAAACCCCCGAGGCCAGGGGACGCTCTAACGTATAGACCAAGTGGATAGACATGAGCGCATGAGGGCGGTATACCAGCAGGCCACGTCTCCCACTACCAGCAGGCCACGTCTCACACTGTGTCGTGGTCGGTTGGAAGGGGGTGTGACCTTACCTGCCTGAGTGAGGGGGCAATATCTAGGTTGAGTTTGATCAGCTTGAGGAATGGGTACGCTATCGACGAGTCGGGCCCGATATTGGCAGACGGATAGTGAGGTCTCTTTCACTTACCCAGTTGTGCGCTCGGATAGGGGCGGCAAGCTGGAGTAGAGTATACTAGACCCCGGTGATGATCCCAGAGATGTATGGCACCGATATATGGACTTATTGAGCAGGAGTTGTATACTCAGCATTTTACTCATTCATTCATTCATTCACTATCCACTCGGGCTGGTGGTACGCAACTAATTTGTTATGTGTACCTTTGCAATAACCAGAATTTTGGTTGGGCGCGCATCCAACCTGAGGTCAGGAGTTTACCACATAGAGTATAGCTATCCAAATTTAGGTATGAGACTGGTTTGGATAGAAGTCCCTTGTGATGAACCCCACAGCTTGTGATACTATGTACTATCATCCTGACTTCACACTCCAGTTTGGTCATTTCTTTCGCACTGCATATTGCGTTACATCCACAGTATTTGGTATTTGGTTATTATGTTTCTGCATTTATATGGCCTAGATGAGATTGATGGTATTCGTGGTTATTTAAAATTGCATATTGTATTGCATCCTCGGTATCTGATATTTGGCTCATTATGACTCCACATTACATAGTCGATCTGCATTTCATACCCTAATATTGAATGACTTATAGCCTTGCCAGTATTCCGCTTACGCTGATATTTGTGTGCTTGACACTTATCTTGTGCACATACATACACCACCCTCTAAGCTTTTTATAAGCTTATGCATGATAGATGCGTGCAGATGACGATAGGACATAGTTGAACTGTGGCAAGAGCGTGCGGCAGAGTTTACAGAGCTTTTGGCATTTATCTTGTATTTCCCCTTCATGTATTGTATTCAAGATTCGCATATTAGTGGATATGTGATGATGATGTTGCCTTTGTGATTAGGGTACACTTATGGTTATGCTTATTATGCAACAAATTCATGTTGAAAATACTCCTTGTGGGATCCCAGGATCAGAAATTGGCATATGGGTGTTGGAAGCAGAGAATGGGGTACTACGGAGGCTGTTGGCACCGGATTTGACGATCAGAAATTTTATGAGTCCGGTTTCCGAGTTTGAGGCGTGACAGGGCATTCTCCATTGACCCCATCATGATGTTTTATTTGAATTCATTGTATTGATGGGTCATCTAGACCCTTGAGTTGTGGTGGGGATGGCATCCCCACCTTAGATTCTCTTATGTAGGGTCATGCAATGCATGGGACCCATCTTAATGAATGTATGATGTATGATGCATGTATTGAGGAGCCCATAGTGGCGAGGCCCTCCATCACATGTCTCTCTCTCTCTCTCTCTCTCTCTCTCTCTCTCTCTCTCTCTCTCTCTCTCTCTCTCTCTCTCTCTCTCTCTCGATCATTTGCATGATGGCCCACTTAATGCACGTCGCTATCCAAACATGGGACGCCCACACATCCAGATTTTTGGGGTCACCTTGTTGTCCATTTTCGAGACAATTTGGATGAGGGAAAACACAAGGATCGGCCTGATTTTCTGACGCAGGGATGAACATGATGAGGATAAATACTCTAAATCCACGGAGCTTCTCTGGACTCCTCACAGAGACTTCTCGAATCCAGGAGGAAAGAAAGTGGGAAATAGAAATAAATTCTAATAAATTCGAACTTGATTAATTGATGACTAAAAATGAGTTCACAACCCTTTAAATAGGGGTACCAAGAAATGGAAAAGAAATCAGAATCAAACTACAACTAAAACTCCTAGAATCCGCGACTTACTATAAATAATAAACTTACTATTTATAGACGGTCGTGATGTCTACTAGTGCGCAAGGTTTTCGGCCAAAAATAGTAAGTGTCCTATTTGGCTTCACCAATCCGTTCTCCTAATTATTCTAAGCTCTTTTCACGTAGGGCGCAACTCCTAAAGCCCGACGGATGAAGAGTTATAATCAAACTAAAACTTACTATTTATAGTAAAAAAGAAATTAAAGCAGGTAAACGACTGTCGATCCAGGGGTTTTTCACAATTTCGAGCGTCGCAACCTGGCGTAGCGGGGTTGGTTGGCTAAAGTAGCTCGTTCTACCCCAAAATCATATATTTTACGTCAGGTAACTCATTCCGGATTGCGAGATATGCCCGATCTAAGGTCAGACGGTCCGGATCACTTCTGTCGTCGATCGGGCCTTTTCTGATCCATCTTGGCCATGAAACTGTCCGCAACCTACTCTACATCATTTTCTAGATGGGTGGCCCACCCACGTGGACCCCTTGCATGATGTATACGTTTCATCCATGCCGATCGCCCGTGGGGCCCACCTTGCTGACATTCAACAAATGGTTGGACGGTCCAGCACTATTAGTACCGTCCAGCAAGTCTAGACGAAGAGAAAACACAAATATCAGCTTTAATCCAAAGCTATGATGGGCCACACGTGTGGACCCACCTGATGTATGTACCTTACATCCTCACCGTCCAGACCTTAGATGGCGGAGGGGCCAGCCATGATGGGTCAGGCTAGACGGTGGAACACACCTCATTGTATGTATTCTATACCCACGCTGTCCACTCCACTGGACGTGGGCCCACCATGTTGTACGTGTTTTATCCAAGCCATCCACGTGAGACGTGGACCCCATCGTGATTTATGTATTTTACTCCACACCTGCTGGACTGTGGTACCAGCCATGATGTATGCGTTGTATATCTAGCTAGTGGGGCCCATTTTGTGATGCTTAAGGCCCACCTTGATGTGTGTATTGTAAGCACACTTTCCATCCATTTTTTTGGACCATAGGGCTAACTTGTGAGACCCACCTTGATGTATTTCCTACACATGATGATCATCCATTTTTACCAAATCATGGGTTTCCTTCTTAAGGCCCAACGTGATGTACATAAGGCCCTTATGATGAGGCCGGTTATGATGTACATAAGGCCCTTGTATGAGGCCCAATGTGATGTGTATGAGGCCCTTGTATAAGGCCCAATGTGATGTATATGTGGCCCTTGTGTGAGGCCCAATGTCATGTATATGTGGCCCTTGTGTGAGGCCCATTGTGATGCATATGAGGCCCTTGTGTGAGGCCCATTGTGGTGCATATGAGGCCTATGTGATGAGGCCCATTTGTGATTTGTGATTCCACTATGATGTATGTGATAATGTTTATGAAGCCCAACCATCTCCTAGCTAGAATAAGGCCTATGAGCCCCCATTATAGGATAGGTTCTAAATGGGTCATGCCTTGGGAGCAATGATGGTTAAATGTCCACATTGTAAGCCTCCCGAAGGCCCGTTGCTAAGCCAATTACCTTGAGAGCAATGATGGTTAAAGGTCCACATTGTAACCTCCCTAGGCCCATCCTTAGGCCCATTCTCATCTTTCCCTAGTGGGTTAACCCAAACCTTTGGACCCCCATTGATATTAGCATAACCCATCTCATCTTATTGGGCTAAACCCGAACTATTGGGCCCCCCATTGATGCTAGTAGAAGTACCCAAACCTGGAAGCCCACTCTTGTTCTTAGGCCCATTCTCGATATGAGTAGGCCATCTAGGCCCGTCCTTGTTATGAGGAGGATGCATCATCACCTCTTGCCATAGATGGAAGAATCTGTGGTATCAGATTTGGTATATCCACTGTTGAGGATCGATCTTCATGTTATAGATCAGATCCGTTGTCATTCTATGGACCCCGCCTTATATATAGGTCGGGCCCATTTTGTGATGCTTCTGTTGAGGATCGATCTTCATGCTATAGCCTGTTGGACGGTGGGACCAACCATGATGTATGCATTGTATATCTAGCTGGTCGGGCCCATTTTGTGATGCTTAAAGCCCACCTTGATGTGTATATTGTAAGCACACTGTCCATCCATTTTTTTGGACCATAGGGCTGACCTGTGAGGCCCACCTTGATGTATTTCCTACATATGATGATCATCCATTTTTACCAAATCATGGGCTGCCCTCTTAAGGCCCAATGTGATGTACATAAGGCCCTTATGATGAGGCCCATTATGATGTATATAAGGCCCGTGTATGAGGCCCAATGTGATGTGTATGAGGCCCATGTGATGAGGCCCAATGTGATGTATATGTGGCCCTTGTGTTAGGCCCAATGTCATATATATGTGGCCCTTGCGTGAGGCCCATTGTGATGCATATGAGGCCCTTGTGTGAGGCCCATTGTGGTGCATATGAGGCTTATGTGATGAGGCCCAATTGTGATTTGTGATTCCACTATGATGTATGTAATAATGTTTATGATGCCCAACCATCTCCTAGCTAGAATAAGGCCTATGGGCCCCCATTATAGGATACGTTCTAAATGGGTCATGCCTTGGGAGCAATGATGGTTAAATGTCCACATTGTAAGCCTCCTGAAGGCCCGTTGCTATGCCCATTACCTTGGGAGCAATGATGGTTAAAGGTCCACATTGTAACCTCCCTAGGCCCATCCTTAGGCCCATTCTCATCTTCCCCTAGTGGGCTAACCCAAACCTTTGGGCCCCCATTGATATTAGCATAACCCATCCCATCTTATTGGGCTAAACCTGAACTATTGGGCCCCCCATTGATGCTAGTAGAAGTACCCAAACCTGGAAGCCCACTCTTGTTCTTAGGCCCACTCTCGATATGAGTAGGTCATCTAGGTCGTCCTTGTTATGAGGAAGATGCATCATCACCTCTTTCCATAGATGGAAGAATCTGTGGTATCAGATTTGGTATATCCACTATTGAGGACCGATCTTCATGTTATAGATCAGATCCGTTGTCCTTCTATGGACCTCGCCTTATATACAAGCCGATTATCGATTACGACTATGAGTATGTGTTAGCATAGCATCATGATACATGCCTATACGCATCATCTGCATGGTTGTTACAAGGAGTGATTGATCATAACATTATGTCATTCGACAGATTGCTTATGGGAGTCCCTGATAGGTGGAGTTGTCCCTTATGAGCACACGATACGCGCAGAATTGATGCATGACTGGATTGTATGACTCATGCATCTTGCATTGTGTGATACGGTTACTTTGTACCTTAGCGACATCAAGGTTATGACCTCCACAGGCATATCGTGGATGGCAGGATCGGTTACCGGAAATACTTGGTTCTAAGCACTAGGGCACAATGATGTCATTCGGTGAAAGTCCTTGAACCCTTATGGTACTAGGAGGATGCTCAGACGTCGAGACCAAGTGGATACATGAGCGCATAAGGGTCGTATACCAGTAGACCGCGTCTCCCACTGTGTCGTGGTTGATTGGAAGGGGGTGTGACCTTACCCGCCCGATTGAGGGGGCAATGTTAGGTTGAGTTTGACCAACTTGAGGAATGGATCCGCTATCATTGAGCCAGGCCCGATATTAGCAGGTGGATAGTGAGGTTTCTTTTACTTACCCAGTTATGCGCTTAGATAGGGCGGCAAGCTGACGTAGAGTGTACTGGACCCCGGTGATTATCCATAAATGAGTTGTATTGTTATGTGGATTCAAATGAAGACTGGCATGCTTGCGCTGCATCTTGCATTGACATTCGGCCAGGTAGGCCTTGTATCGCATAGCCTTGGTGTGGATGATCGCATTCATGGATTTACCAGTAGGTTTTCATATTTACTCTAATATTGCATTCTAAGCACGCTTATATTGCGCACACACTTACACCACCCTCTAAGCTTTTTATAAGCTTATGCACGACCGTTGCATGCAGGTGACGCTAGGACGTAGCCGAGCAGGAGCGTGCAGCTGAGCTTTTAGAGTTCCAATATTATCTTGTATTTCTCTTTATGCATTTGTAACGCCCTGAATTTCGAGGGTCGAGCAAAGCTCGACTCCTGAGATTCCGAGCATCACTTATTTCCTTTGGAAGATGATTTTCTGATTTCTTCCATGTTGATTGATTAAGCATGCATAGAATTATACTAACCAACGTATCATACTCCAGAGTTAATGCAATTAAGTAAATGTGTAAATCCAAAACCTTATTGTTAGGGGTGTACATCGAGTTGAACCGAGTCGAGCTGGCCTCAGCTCGACTCGGCTCGAACAGTGGCTGACCTCAGCTCAAACTGGGCTCTTCTCAGTCCTCGAGCCTAACTGGCTATCTCGGCTCGGTTCGGTCGACAGCTCAGGACGAGTTCGAGCCAAGATCGAGCCGAGTTCAACATTAAGGCATTTCTACAAACACCTTCACTGCAACTTCAAAATCTCACTGTTTTACAAACAGATGCAATGTTTTACAGGTATTATCTCAAACACCTTCTAAATAACATCAATATAAAAATTTTAAAAAAGAAAAAAAAAAAAAAAAAAAAAAGAGAGAGAGAGAGAGAGAAAAAAGGTATTTGTTTCATGTACATACCTTCCTTGCGACCAGCCAAACCTTCCATACCACCTTGCCACCAGCCAAACCTTCCTTGCCACCTTGCCACAAGCCACATTTCATTGAGTCATTTTCTCAAACAATTGGTGAGCAACATCAATGGTAAAGTAACCGAGTCACCGAACTAGTTCGATCCGAGTTCGATTCGAGTTGGATTAAATCCAAGTCGAGTCGAGGTCGGGCCTACTCGAACTCGGGTCGAACTCATTTTCGAGCTAAAAAAATCAGCTCGACTCAGCTCGAACTCAGCTTCGAACCGAGTCGAATCGAACTTTTTCGAGTCGAGCGAGCTAACCGAGATAGCTCGGTTCGTGTACACCCCTAATTATTGTACATGTTTCACAAAGTTTCATCCAGAGTATGGGTCCGCAATCGGGTTCAATATATACATGTATAAGTTCAAAATGCACAACATGTGGTAATGTAAATGTATTTAACTAAGCTCAGATGCCCAGCGTTCCCTATGTACCGGTACATGGCCTATGTCAGCCCGCCCGAGAGTTGGAAGTAGGAGAATTCCTCATCCATGAAATCCTGCTCCAATGTATAGACGTCGTCTGTACCTGCATTTACATCAGCATCTGGTTGGTGTTTTAAAACACCGTCCCAGAGTGGGAGTGAGTGATCAACTTACTGGTTCTATAAGGCAAAAGTTACACATGATATCAAGTCAATCAATGCAGTAATGATAAGCCAATCATAACAATCACTTCCTAACTATTCTTTTAATGCAAGAATGGAGTGTAAGTAATGATGCATGCCATCACCCATCAACACTCCCTCAACACGCAACTCCGACCACCTGTTTGGCATATGACAACGCTTCCTCAAATGTGCAACACCAACGCCTTTTCGCCACATTCCAACTAATGTGGTGCGATGCATGGTCATGTTAGCTGAGTGATTAATTATGTTTATTCATCCAGTAAGTTTGGGAAGCTAGGGTACCTCCCTTTTTAATATTGACCCAAATCGAACATTAGGCATCGGACAGCCACAACGGTCCTATTCATGTGTTCTGGATCCATCTAGGTTCATCACTCCTAGATAAACTTATACGATAGGCAAGTTGCAAAAAGTGATGCTCGTGGTCACTACGAGGAGGCTCGTCACCCCGACGTAGGCCGACAGCACGAACACGGTGTCCCATACCACCATGCACGGCTCACGAGTCTTAAGGATCGTGGTACCATGGTTAGAGGTGGATCTTTACATTGGTGAGGGGTACCTTAGATTCGAACAGTCAAGTCCATACATGGTAAACACACAATAGGTCAATCGGTTCGTTAGGCAAGCTCGATTGGTACAGGCGCACACTGACTTAATCAACATAGAGCGCATAAGCGCCCCTCGTGGCCTAGCCACTATCGGCAATCGTCGTACGACTCATATTCATCGAGTTTACCCAAGGTAGCCAGACTAATTCGACCACCCAAACATGGACGTTTACCGATTGCCTGGACTACGATTGTAGCCCCAATCCTATCCAAATGCTGCTAACAACCACATGTAATACCTATCCCAGTATTCGACAAACAACCCAAGTAGGTTTCTCATTTGGGCATTTCATCAAACACATAGACTATGTTAACTATAACTTGAATTTTATCAATTGATTACATAGATAAAAATATACATATGCATAAGACCACAAATAATCCTACCTTAATAATCATAACAAGTACAAATCATCAACGATTTCTCATTTAAACAATTTATCAAACACATAGACTACGTTAGTTACAGCTTACATTTTGTCAATTCGTTACACAAAGAAGTACATATGCATATGTCATCAACAAGTCCTAGGTTAACAATCATGGCAAGCACTAATCATCATCTATTCCTCATTTGGACATTTCATCAAACATATAGGTTGCGTCATTTACTTATTACAGTTCATAGGTGCATCACAACTAGAAATCAACGTGTTTAAGACAATACGGTAGCACCCATGGCAAACATAAACCATTAGCTGTACTGAAAGCATTAATAAACCGTAACCTAAGCATTTATATTCCGCACCTTTCAGTAATATGCTCGATTCGGACTCGGTCCTAAGATTACGTTTCCAAAAATGAAATGTCGGGCACCTAAACAATTAAACGAGTTAGCCAGGTTGGAGAAAAACCCTCCGGGAGATCTACATCACTATTAGGGTTGGTATTTCTTATCCTAAGTTGTAGTTGGAAGTGTCTCGATAGTGAAATACGGCAATGATTAAGCCCGTGGATGCGTGGGGGAAGATCTCCTACAGTTGCAGCGAATTTCCCCAAGTTTTCCTTTCTCTCCTCTCTCCCCCTAGGGTTTGCAAAATTCGTATGTGGGAGAGAGAGAGAGAGAGAGAGAGAGAGAGAGAGAGAGTGAGTTGGGAGCTATTTATAGCCCTAGATGGGGTGCAAATGGCCCCAGGGCCACTTTGTACTATGTTTATACCCTGTGGGTGGCCATTTCTGATGAACAAGGCTCTTAGGGAGGTCCACGGCTCATCTACGTCATGGGGTACGTTCCCTGCAAAGGATCCACGCTAGGACACGATTTCAGTGCAATCGGATAAGCCGATCGACCGTGGAGAGCCTGTGTCAGATCAACGGTCATACGTGTCCAATCTGGGCCACGGTTATACAGATATGTGTAGGAAAATTTTCTTTTTTCATGTGTGAAGTTTGGTTATAAACTAGCGGTCTGAACTCTACAACTTTGCGTAAGAGTAAACGGCCCAATTCACTTAAGTTTCAGTTCATTTTCTAAGGATATTCGCATTTCTCAAACTCTTAACTCACGGCTCAAGTTGGCCATTTCTGGACACTATCTGGGCTTGATTCTCGGGATGGTTGTCAAGCCCAGTAAGACGGACATCGTCCTATAATTTCGCGGTCATCGAACCCCTGACATGCGGTTTAGGTCCCTTAAGGAGTTTCAGTGTACTCCCCAGAGCGACAGACCCTTGCGGTTTCTCCTACGTCTTCAAATAGCATTGGGCCAGTGGTACTCATGATTTTAGGCCTCCCCATTTGTGAAAATGGTGGCCCAAGCTTAATCCACCAATTACTTAGCATTTAACTAAATTCCGTCTAAATTATACGACCGGGTGCGGTCCTTAGGTTGTTCCGCCTGAGGTTGTACTCGGGTCTTTGTACGGATTTTTCTGAGACGTTACAATCTACCCCCTTAAAGAAAATTTCATCCTCGAAATTTGTACCTTTTCTTACACCTCGAGGATTTGTGGGTAGTTCTTATAGACCTCGGCTTCCGTCTCCCAAGTAGCCTCCTCCTCGGTATGGTGTGTCCATAACACTTTCACGAGTGGGATGACCTTACTACGCAACACTTGTTCTTTCCTATCTAGAACACGCATGGGCCGCAATACATAGGTGGCGTCTTTCCTTAGTTGTACTTGCTCCCACCTAATAATATGAGTGGGGTCGGGAACGTACTTCTTCAGCATTGACACATGAAACACGTTGTATATGCCTGCGAGTGGTGTGGGTAAGGCGAGATGGTACGCCACCACACTCACTCGGTCTAAAATCTGAAATGGCCCAATGAACCTTGGTTTGAGTTTCCCTTTTCTGCCAAAACGGAGTACTCCCTTCATTGGGGAAACTTTAAGGAATACATGGTCCCCAACTTCAAATTTCAACAACCTCCATCTCCTATCCGCGTAGCTCTTCTGCCTACTCTAGGTCGTAAAGAGTCGACGTTTGATAATATCGATCTTTTCAGAGGTCGCCTAAACCAGATCTGGGCCAACAATGCGAAGCTCGACATGGGCGTCCATACAAGGCTTCGTAAGAAGCCATGTCAATGCTTGCTTAGAAACTGTCGTTATAAGCAAATTCAACATATGTGAGGCAGTCATCCCAGCTGTCCTTGAAGTTAAGTGCACATGCTCGTAACAAGTCCTCGAGTATTTGATTTACCGACTCCGTCTGCCCATCAATCTATGGGTGGAACACGGTACTAAACTTCAACTTAACGCTCATCGCCTCTTGGATTCGAGTCTAGAACATAGACGTGAATCATGTGTGTAATGTCCTAGATTTTTGCCAACCTGGAGTCAAACATCCTTGGGAAATGGGTCGATCATAACCCCTTATTGACTTTTCAGAACTCAATCCTAAAATCTCAAATCCCCTTTTTAACCCATTTCCTTCAAAACCTCATCTTTCACCACCTTATTCTTTAAATTTTCTAAGTACTTTCATATTAGACACTAAACCTTAAGTTTAAATGATGAAGAACAATACTTAAACTAAACTTTTCTATAAATAGTAAATAAATAAAAAAATGGGTTTTTTACCATTAACCTTATAGAATCTGACAAAATAAATAGGTTATTTAGATAGAGAAGCTTCTCCTACCCCGAAATCATATATTACATGTTAAATAACTCATCCCAATTTGTAAAAATACACCCATTTCAAATATCGGGAGGCAAAACACCACCAGACACCACAGCGGGCGGGCGGCGCGCCGCCGGAGCACCAAGTTATGGTGGACCCTCGCTGCAGATTTTCTGAACTTTTCGATCGATTTCAAGAAGTCATATTTCCCTCGTTATAATCCGATTTAGGTGATTCAAAAGTCAAATTGAAGCTTAATAAATCTAGTTTTATATAAAAATAAGAGAAAAATATAATAAAAATTTTAATATAGTTAAATATAGGTCGTTGTGACAACTGTTCGAAAATTATTAGTTCGGATAGCTGCTACTTCTAGAATTTTTAGATTTTTTCTACAACACGAAATCTAATGAAATTTGGTGGAGATGAAGTAAACTTGATGATGAACTACTAGAAAAATAATTAAAATAGTATACTAACTAAAATTGCCAACAAGAGGCGTAGAGCTGTCCGAGGACCATATTCTATGGTAATTAGGGCATAATTTAGTTAAGTACTAAACTGATAATAATCAGTAGAATTATCTTGAACCACTTTCTATACAAACTATAAGACTCAAAACCTTTAAAATCACTAACCCAACCTTACCTAGAAATCTAGGATCAATCTCGAAACCCAGTTGCTCTTAGGAACACATTGAAACTCCATATCGGACCGGGACCGCACGTCAAAATTCTGATTACCGCGAAACTATATGGTTATAACCACCTTATTGGGCTTGACAACTATCCTGAAATCAAATTCAAATAGTATCTCGAACCGCACAACTTGAGCCCGAAGCAAAGTGTGTGAGAAACGCGAATACCTTTAGAAAGCAAACTGAAACTTAAGTGAATTGAGTCGTTCGCTTGCAGGCCAAATCTAAGGTTTCAAACCGTCAGATTCTGACCAAATTACACCCTTGAATCAAGAAAAATTTCCAACACATGTCAGTATACTTGTGGCCCTGATTGAGTAACGGTGACCGTTGAACTGAAACTGATCTTCCACGGTCGATCTGTAAATCCGATCGAACCGAAAACTTAACTGGACCCAGATCCAATGTTAGGGGACTTACTCCAGACCGTACGCAGAAAAGGGGCCTCCAGATGTGCTCCGTTGACCGAAGCGGTCGCAATTTGGCTATGACTTAAGTATACCATGGCCCTGGGGCCATTTGCATCAATTCTGGGCCTATATAAGGCCCTTATACTCCCCCCATTCTCTCATATACGAATTTGCTCAAAACCCTAAGGGAGAGAGAGAGAGGGAAAAAAAAGAGAGAGAAAGAGGAAGGAGGGAAGAGGGATTCTCGGAGATCGTTATCGGGATCTTCTCCCGCCACACCACGTGCCATACACCTCTCTCTTACGCTACACAACTTGTTTTGATTCCGATTTGGGTAAGAAATCCTAACCCTAATCTCGATTTAGGGATTCAAATAGAGTAAATGGCGAAATAGCTAACCTATTTCATGGTCTAGGTTGTCGTTGTGCTGTAGACGACGACGTAGTGTACGAACCGAGTTCGAAACAAGTTTTTCGATAAAAGGTGCGGACTATAAATGTTTAGGTTATGGTTTTCAAGGCTTTCAATGTCAGTAATGGTTTATGACTTACTTGCTTGTTATCACATGCGCCTAGATACGACGTTTTCAGCGTCTTACACATATATATGAATTATGTAGAATATAATGCATTTCATGTGTTTGTTGAAATGTCTGAATGAATATGGAATTATGAGTTGTCCTTGTCATGCTTGTTAATTGAAAATACATGATCATTGTATGTGTGGTAACTCCTTTGTGAAAGGATTCGCCATAATATAGGTTATAACTAATATATTACATGTATGTTGTAGTGTGTAGTCTAGGTGTTTGATAAAATGTCTGAATAAGTAATTGTTCGATGAAATGTATTTATTAAAGGTGTTGGGATGAGATCCTCAATTACCTTAGTGATTCGAATAGATTTCTCCATGTAATTTACATTAGGCTTAATGATTTATGTATGAAATGTACATGTGTGATGTCATGTTCACTATGTGTTTATAGAATGCTCAAATGATTGAAATGCATGAGTTGGTTGATAAATTCTTTTATGACTACTGTTGATGCAAAAATCTGGTCTTCCCTCTTCAGACCCTCGAACACCTGCACAGGAAACCAGCAAAGGAGACCCTGGCTAGAGCAGGGGACCCTCCGATGCCAAAGTCAGGCTAGGAATCTGGGTCTTATAATATTGCTAGGTTACGAGAGAGAGTTTTTTGCGTACCTTTCAAGGTGATGGCCCCCCCCCCCCCCCCATTTATAGACGCGAGAGCCTCCCATCGTATGAGGATTCTCCTCTTGATGTCGAATACGAGATCTCCTCCCAGTATCACGGAGATTAGATTTTGTCCATTTTTTATACTAATCCGATCCCGTGATCTCTGGGATCGAAGATCTCATCCCGAGGTATTCGAGATGACACTTTGTTTTATATATTTTTTCCTTCGTTCGACTGATCCGAAGTGGATCGGCCGAGGCACGCCATAGTTGCTGGTAAGTCGTCCGAGCCGACTTAACTGTTGCCTCGGTTTCGTTGTCTGAACTGACTTAACTGTTGTCTCGGTTTCGACGTCTGAACGACTTAACTGTTGTCTTGGTTTCGTCGGCTCGTAATTTTTAAGAGCGTCCTTCGGCGACTCGAGGCCCCCAAGTCCGAATCTCCGGATTAGCACATTCTATCCCAACAACTACTATATGCGATGTTATTGCTTGGAGTGTGTTTGGGGCTACAATGTAGTCGAGGCAATCAGTAATGGTTTACGATTGGTGGCCGAACTGTTTTAGCCACGACGGATACGTTCGATGAATCCGAGTCGTACGCTGTTTGTCGACAGTGGTTAGGCCAGGAGAAGTGCTTACGCACTCCATGTCGATTAATTCAACGTACGCTCGTACCAGTCAAGCTTGTCAAGTAACCCGATTGGCCCAATGTATATTCACCATATATGGACGCTACTGCTTGAATCTAAGGTACCAAACTTACCAGTGAAAAGTCTGTTTAACCTTGGTACCTCGATCCGCTAAGACTCATGAGCTGGGCATGGTGGTATGGGACACCGTAGTCGAGCTGTCGGCCTACGTTGGGGCGACGAGCCTCCCCGTAGTGACCAGTGAGCAACCCAAACTCGTGAGCCGAATACGGTGGTATGGGATACTGTATTCGAGCTGTCGGCCTACGCTAAGGTGACGAGGTGACGAGTCTTTCCTGTAGTGACCTCGAGTATAAACTAAGGCTTACGCTGATGGTGATGAGCCTCTTCGTAGTGACCTGAACTTGCCTATCCACTGCTCTTTTAAATCAGGGGTGACGTTGCCCTATAACTTGCCTATCGTATGTGATTAACTAGGATTGACGACCCTAGATGGATCATCATTTGGGTAAATGATATAAAGGGAGGTACCTTAGCTTCTCAAACCTGTTGTATGAATAAGTCTAATTAATAACTTGGCTAATCACGTACATGCACCACATTTGCATGTGTCTTGGGCGTTGGAGTTGAGCAAAGAGGAAGGGGTGCATGCCACTATTGTGAGATGATGTCGTAGAGGGAGTGCAGGTGAGGGCATGCATCATTACGCATATCATTCCTGCATTAACAAGAGTATTTAGGATATGATTGTTGTATTGCTTTATCATTACTACTTGACTGAATTGATAATATGTTAACCTTTGCTTTATAGTTTGACTGAATTAACTACTCATTCCCACCTGGGACGGTGTTTTAAAACACCACCTAGACTCTGGTTTAGATGCAGGTAATGGCGGGGTCTATGCAGCTGAAATAGACTTCATGGATGAGGAGGAAGAATTCTCCTATGTTCAGCTCTCAGGCGGGTCTACGTAGACCTCGTGTTGATTCAACGGGATTATAGGGATTTACGGATTAGTTGGACATTTACATTTTTGGTATTTTGTATAATTTGACACAAAACCTGTATATATTCAGCCCTGTTACATATTTATACTCTGGGGATTTAAAACCACTTATATACTTTATATATCTATCACAGTCTTCCGCTTGCTCAATTTAGTTATCCATGGAGTATGATATGTTGTTTTAGTATAATCTCACTCATGTTTGAATGGACTCATCATAATCATCATAATTTATGTTGCATAAGTGATGCGTTAGAACTCAGGAATTGAGCTTTGTTCGACCCCCGATTTTCAGGGCGTTACAGTGTGTCTCGGTCCGACACAGTCTCCAGAGGAACTCCATGCAGTCGTACTATCTCCTTAATGTACAACTTGGCCAGGTCATCTGCCGAATTTGAAACCCGAATTGGGAGGAAATGGGCCGACCTTGTCAACTGGTCCACAATCACCCAAATGGAGTCATGCCCCTTTCTCATCTTTGGTAACCCGAAAATGAAATCCATAGATATGAAATTCCACTTCCACTCGGCTATGGGAATGGGCTGAAGTAAACCCGGGGTCGGCGATGCTCAGTCTTGACTTACTGACACGTGAAGCATCGGAACACAAAGTCTGCGATTTAGGCCTTCATGTTGTCCCACTAGTATGAACGCTTCACGTCCCGATACATTTTCGTACTTCCCGGATGCATCGCTAACCTTAAATTGTGAGCGACTTCTAGAAGTTCTCTCTTCAAGTCGTGAAGGTTTGGGACGCATAGGCGGCCATGATACCGTAAACCTCCATCTAAGCCAATCCTCCATTCTGATTCTTCACCGTCACTTGCACGCTCTCTCATCTTTAACAATAGCTCATCTTCTTTCTGAGCTACAATGATTCGATCATCAATAAGTGGTTATACGTGGAAGTGTGTGACGCTCTTGAATAGCTCCTCCACTGTCAGCCTCTGTTCGAAATCTCTCGCGAACTCCACCATTTCCACTCTCTTACCATTAGTGGGGCTGCAAATTCCATGGTTTTCTTGCGGTTCAACGCATCGGCCACAAGTTTGGCCTTGCCAGGATGGTAGGAGACTTCAAACTTGAAGTCTTTCAATGTCTCCATCCAACGGCGCTGCCTTATATTCAGGTCCCTCTGTGTAAAGATGTACTTGAGGCTCTTATGGTCACAGAAGAACTCGAATTCCTCGCCATAGAGGTAATGTCTCCAAAGCTTTAATGCGAAAATGACTGCCACCAACTCTAGATAGTGAGTGGGGTAATTTTCTTCGTGTTTTCTCAATTGTCGAGAGGCATAGGCGATCACCCTATCCTTCTGCATAAGCACACACCCCAAACCGACTCGAGAGGCATCAGTGTTAATAGTATATTTGACCCCCTGCTCTGACAGCACTAGTACAGGCGCAGACGTCAGCTTGTCCTTTAATTCTTGAAAGGTTACCTCTGCTTTCTCGTTCCAAGCAAATTTAAGATCTTTTCGAGTAAGTTGGGACAATGGTCGAGCTATCTTGGAGATATCTTTAATGAATCGGCAATAATAGCCGGCAAGCCCGAGAAAATTCCTCACTTCTGTAACTAAGTCGGGCTGCTCCCAGTCCTGCACCGCAGTCACCTTGGCAAGGTCCATGGCGATTCCTTCTTTGGAAATTACGTGTCCCAAAAACTTGACTTCTTCCTTCCAGAAGTCGCATTTTCGGTACTATGCAAACAACTGACTTTGCCTAAGAGTATCAAGGACTGCTCGTAGGTGTTCTTCATGGTCTTCTCGACTCTTTGAGTCATCTATGAATACGATGACGAATCGGTAAAGATATGGCCGAAACACCCGGTTCATGAGATCCATGAATACTGCCGGTGCATTTATAAGTCCAAACGGCATCACGAAGAATTCGTAGTGCCCGAAGCTAGTCCTGAAAACTGTTTTCTGCACGTCTTCATTCTTGACGCGCAATTGATGATACCCGGACTGTAAGTCTATCTTAGAGAAATACTTAGCTCCCTTCAACTGGTCAAACAGGTCATCTATCCTGGGTAGAAGATACTTGTTCTTTAACGTAACGTGATTTTGTCTGCGATAGTCTATAACACAATCGTAGCGACCCATCTTTCTTTTTCACGAATAATACGAGAGCTCCCCAAGGAGATACGCTCAGCTGTATAAA